>JACDOX010000009.1:9937101-10197563 GCA_014549065.1 Cardinalis cardinalis
GCAGCTCTTTTCCCCGTGGTCTCAGTGACAGTGCACAGGCGGGGATGGCAGCTCTTTTCCCCGTGGTCCCTCACTGTCACACTGTGCCCTGCTGCAGAGCCTGCAGCTATCGCTGTCGCTGCTCATTTCCTTGCACGTCTGCCCTTGAGAAGCAGCAGCAGGATAATGCTCAGATCTCTGCTGCTGCTGTTCACACATGAGCTTAAACTACTCACAGAGGTCAATTTGTGTGAAAAACTATGAAAGAGAGTGGCTGAACTGTGGGCAGATAATTTTGCCTTTAGCAGTCTCAAGAGGAGAGATGAGACAGCCGTGGGTGAGGTAATATCTTCAGCCACTGCAGCTGTGTGCTTCAGTGGACAGGTCCCTTTTGGAATGAAACAAGAGGAAAAAAACCTGCCCTACTGTAAATTTTTAGGAATTTTGATTTCAGATTTAAATACAAAATATTAATTTGTAGCYTCTTATCTATAAGACAACACCCCAGAAAACAGATTGTGTTGTGTATAGCCATTGCTTTCTGCACTATAGACTTGATTAGTCCTATCTATAGTAAGAAATAAATCATGGTGTTTGCATCTGTGCATTTCCACAAATAGATGTAAAYCACAACGTTTTCTGCAAATAATTAACCATATTATGAAATGTGAATTAAACCATATCAGGCTTGAGTCGTCTTTTCCTCAAATGACTTCTCCTTCCAAAAGCATCTGGTACTGGATTYGGAAAAGATGTCATCACTGGATTTTCCTTGATAAGGAAGGATTTTGCACCCAAATAGTTCTAGACTGTAGCTCTTCAATCTGGATGTGGATCAGCTTCATGCTGTAACAAGACTGTCATTGCTTTTTTTGTGCCCTGCTTTCCACAAAGACAATTCAGACATGGGCAAAAGACATTTTTGTCATGCCCTAGATGTTCCCTACTCTATAGTATGAAATCAGAGAATAYGAGTTATAGAATATGTCTTTGGGATAAACAAGCCTTTTGTATCCATCTTCTTGTTCTTCCTTTCTTCATAAGATTTTGCAGTGCAAAAGTTGGCATAAGTTTTAGATCAATTGTTCTAGTAGTCAGTGCTTCYGGGTAGGAACATGCTAGCATCTGCACGTTATCACTTGATAGTAGAAAATTACAAGCATTTCAAACTCTGATTTTTCAGMAAATCTTGTCTTAGCAAGAGAGATTTGATTCTGCAGACTGAACACAGAAATCCTGCACAGCATGTCCTGCCAGGGGTTTACTTTGAGTTTGAAGTACTCAGCAGATGAGACAGATTCAGGCTAGATATTCACTGAAGCACAAAAGCAAAACTCACAGCCACCCATAGGAGTAAACCAAAGGAAATGGTATTTTTCCATGAACAAGACAAATGGAGGAGCAGATCTCCCTAATGCTTCTGCAGTGGCTTTAAATCCAAAAGAGCTCCAAGACAAAGGCTTGTACTCTTTCTGGGAAGTGTTCCACAGCAGGGCAGCAGAGAGTGAGGCTCAGAGTCACAGAACAGACAGCAAGAGATGAGACCTCTTTGCAGCATCACTGAGCAATTGCTCCTGCTGAACTAAGAAAAMAGGGCTTCTATCCCATCTCTTCAAATGGACTTGGCCAGTTGCTTTTGAAATCCTAGCTTTGAGAGGAGCTCTGTAGGTGTTCATATTTACAACAGATGGAACAGAATCCTCACACTGTTACACAGCATGTTTAATTGATGTAGAAGCTGATTTTAGCCCAGAATCAACTTTTCCATCTCCAATTCACCTCCAAATTGACTGCCAGATTCCTATTCAGAAAACCATAAGTCTAGAAGAATTAAGGTCAGACTTCAGCAGTCAGGAAATCATAGATCCTCTGTACACAGAGTGACGACCTTTTTGCTGGGAACACTGCAGCACTTATGTGCACTTACACTCTCTCTAGAAGCAAGAGCTAGTGTATTAAAATTATATTTTTATCATTAATTCAGAGTCCAACTTATTAATAATTAGAAGATAATAAATTATTTTAGAAATTGCAAAAGTGGGAACTCTAACAATCCCTGTGATAGAAACATTATAAAAGAGAAGTTTAACTGAACTAGTTTTTGCTTTCCACCACACAACTCACCTTCCTCTCTGGCTTACTAGCTGTGGCTTCAGAAAATGCATGTTCAGTGGAAGTGGTGCTACAGTATAAAGCTGCCTCTATTATTTTTGCCCTGTGCATATACAAAAAAACTTTATTAGATGAATTTTGGATTGATACTGTTGAATTGTTGCATTCTGCAATTTTGAAAGTGAACTTGTGTGTTAATATCTGTGTGGTTTTGAGCAGGTTTAAGATGCTCAATGGGCAATTCTTGTATGATCATGTTTCCCTCTTCAAAACAGGAAACCCAGAGGCACTTTCAGTATCTTTGTAGCCTGCAGACTATACAAAGACAAAAGAAGTGGCTTAATGTACCACCACTTTGGAACACCCCTCCCCTTTCTTATACACTTCCTTTTTCAAAGTAATATTACTTAAACTATTTTATTTCAAAGGACAGATAAATCATGAAGTCAAATCAAATATAGATGATGTAAAACTTTTTCAAGGTTATGGACCAGGCCTTCACAGTGCTTCCTTTGTATTTCACTTGAATTGGTGATTGTCTTCCTGTTTCAATACCATTCTCTTTCCTTCTATTCAGGAGTTTTCTATTACCCTCCAGACTATTGTATGACTGCGTAAGTAACACAAAGTCCTTTGTATGGTAGAAATCAGGCACGAAATAAACACACCTTAATCCTGCACTATCAAAACCTTCCTTCTTTCTGCATGTAAATACAGTTCCTATAAAAAAAAGGTCAGAAATCTATGAACCCAATGTTGCAGTGTTATCCAGCTGGCAAACTCTTTAAAGTGCTGGGAGATTTCTTCCATGATGTCTATTGCCTCTGTGACACAGCTCTGCTGCTGCAAACAATTGCCCAGTAATGTGACTGTTCCAGCTTCCTACACTGACAGTCACAGTACTGACTTTAGCCTCTGTAGGAAAGGAAATGATATACAGACATGTGAAGTGGGGAGTCTGGGCCTCTTAATGACACCAAGCTTTGGAATTTTATTCTTTCCATGTGTTTACTCAGCCCTTTCCTATTCTTGTATCCTGCATAATAAAATAATTTATTTAAGTGCTGTTTTATGCCTTTTGGTTCTGCACAGTTATGTGAGAGGTAACAGGAGGAAAGAGCTTTTTCCTTTGTGCAGGCTGCAGTCCTTCCAGCTTCTCCTTCCTGGTGTCAGCAATTCACAAGGAAAGGCAGGGGTCCCTGTGGCCATCAGCAACTGTTGAGCACATGAAGAAGGAGCTGTAATTTTCACCATTCTGATTTGTATCACTTGGGTTAGTGAGGAACAATATGATCCTACCACAGAGAACGGCTTGAAACAATAGCCTGGCCTCAGACATATAAAGGTTTTTTGGTAATTTCTCTTGTCCTTTCTCTTGGAACATTCCCCCAGCTCCTCACGTCAATTTCCCACAGATTTATGAACAACTTGTCCATGTCTGACATAATTCTGCATACTAATGAGTCAGYGAGGAATTAGAATTTGTTTTTGTATAACTTGTCTCATGTTTTGTGATCACCAAAACTGTTGGAGTATGCAGTGTGATTGCCTTAAGGATTCCTGAGGCTGATTTTCTCACTGCTTGCATGATTTGAGTTCGGGGATTTTTTTTTCCATTACAGCTGCCAGAATTGTCTTGTGATCCTGAAATCATTTGGTCAATGGAGCATCTCTTAGGCAGCCTCTGCCTTGCCAAGGGTCTTCTACTCTTTGCCATGCAGTATTTGGAGCAAAGGAGAAAGATGGGAAGCAACCATSATATATGTAGCACTAGCAGAAAGTTATCAGCAAGTTACTCAACCCTACAGAGACTCCTCCTAGGAGTCTCTGTAGGGGAACATGGGTTTTTATTTCATCACAGTGATCAAATGTTGACTTTGCAAAAGTATTTTGTCTGTCTTGGGTTTATTGACAATTTCACTCTTGTAAACAGTATATGGTACTCAGATACTTTGTTGGGAGTTCTATAATGCTGTGACCCAAGCAACCAGAAACAAGTGATACTTAGTGTATTTGGTTTGCATGTGTTCTCAAAAATTTGCATCTGTTCTAAAAATATCAGTGTTATTTTGTAAAAGAAAAACTTTCTTTGGGTGAAATGCCAGGAATTTTATTTAGAAGAGTTTAGCAGAGGCGCTGCTGTAGATTACAGTGGTGGAAAATTGTGAACTGGTGACATGGGTGGCAGGGAATTCAAGAAAAAATTATTACTCTAAGAGCAAAGAGTAAATAGAAATATCTTTTTTTAAAAAACAACTGAAAAGACTTACCAAAACAGATTTTAAAATGGGTTTGGAGGGGTTATAACTTGTGTGTGTGTGTATGTGTGTGTACTTATTCCTGGTATCCACCCAATCCAGTCCAGAACACTATAGCATTGATCTGGAATGTAAAATCACCTCTTAATTAACTTTTGCACTAGCATACACATTCCTTTCTCTTCTTTGAGTGTGAATTAACACAGCCCAGGCTGGGATTTTCAAAGGAGCTTTGAATTAGTTATCCAAATCCCATRAAAACTAAATTTGAACACTATTTAGTTATTGTGCAGTTTGAACTCACTGTTAAGTAAAATACATATTTGCAATTTTATTTTAGGTACAGCTCATGCTGATGATTTAAAGTGATTTGGACAATCAGTTAGGGCAACAAGAAGCTCTAATTATTTTCCATAGTTCCCTTTATATGTTTTTTGTTAAGATCTCTGTCAGCTCTGGTAAAGTGTATTTTCTTGCTTTATTTCTAAAATTAAAAATAGCATCTTATCTAGAACGCTCCACATGAACAATAAATTGAATCAGCAGAGGAAAAATGTACATTATAATTTTACATTGATACAATAATCTGACTAAGAAATGAGATTAACAATGATAACTAATTCATAGGGGAAAGGCTAGCTCTTCTCTTAATGCTTTTTAACGAATGAACTATCAGRAGTTGTGTTTGTCACTGACACACAATGCAGAATTTAGGATACTTCAAGCATGGATGTGTTAGGTTGGAGTTCCTTTGGAACAGAATGATGGGAAGGAGATGATGGGAGTGATTTGGTGGAGACATCAGAAGGAATGCATAGTTAGAGGACAGGTTGGTGTCTGTCAGAAGGGAGCAGGAAATTTTGTGAAACGAGTGTATGCCAAACATTAGAGAGCTAGTCATAAAAAAAGATTTTTCAGTGCCTAGAGGCTATGTCAAGTTAGGCCTTGTGGGATTAGAAAAGCAGTAGAAGGTGGTAATGAAAACCATGATGTAAAAGTTGATGAAAAAATTATAGGTTGACAGTTGAGTTTTGCCTTTTATGGTCTTTTTTTCCCTCCACTCTTTATCTAGTCATTTTTAGTTTCCAGGGAACACTCTTGTCTCTGAATCAGTGAATGAGGGAAAAAAAACCCCAGAGTCCTGTTGTTGAGGTTTATTTTGGTTTGGAGTTTTTCTTGTTGCTTTTTTTTACAATTTTCTTTCTATGGACTCTCACAATAGAAGCAACCAAGAACAAAATATATATTCTCAAGATTCAGCACTTTTTCTTATAAAAAATATGGTAGGAAATATGTTTGTAACACTGACATCAGCTCCAGTATTCTCTTAGTGAGCTGAGACATGGAAAACATGAAAATAACTCACATATATCCAGGTACTGAATCCTGATRTCCGGATTTCACAGTTGGGTTTGAAACAGTCTGGGGAAGTGGATTTGTTTAAAAGGGAGATTTGGGAGCTTTGTTTTGACTAAACACATGTATTCAGACAAAAGTTCCAGACCTTTGAAATTTTGCCAGGCACACATTAAAGCCAAGAAAATGATGGTTTATTGTTTGTACAATTTATTGTTATTTATGATATATGTGGTCAGTGCTGTGCAAGATGTAGATATCATGCTATCTAGCCTGAAGAGTTCATAATGTAAACATCTCCAGGGATTGATGAGCTTTCAATTAAGGGACAAAATTAAACTAATGTTCTSCGTGGCAAAAGAATTCATTTGAATTCACACATGCAAAGAGCTAATGTCCACATTCTAACTCTGTTTAGTTACAAATTTCAGATTGGAGAAGTGAATGGATGAATAGTATTTGGCTCTTAATAAAATCTTCCATTCTGCATAACCTTATCCTTTCTTTCGTGGTTCCACATCACAACTCCACCACTCACTTTAAAAAAAAACAAAACAAAAATACTCCCTGAAAAACAGGTGAGAAAGTTTACATCACATGCCTTGTTAAAACAATGTGTCTTCCTGCTCAAGGAAAAAAAAATAATGCAGCAGAAACTATGAACTGTTTTCACAATTTATTACAGGAGTTTTAAATACTGAACAATGAAAGTTGGCAGTTGTATTTAATTCACATGCAATTAAACCTTATGCACTCGTAAGGCTTCAGATTTCAAACAACATACATCCCCATAATCAAATAATCATATTCAGATAAATTTCATGGCTTTTTCCATCTCTGGCACAGTGGCAGGGAATAGATCCAGAACATGCAAATATTATATATACCAGCACTTCTGTGAGGGATGTTTTCTTTCATAATGTATTGCTGCTGGATAAAAAGGGAGTAGAATTTTTATCCAAAAGATGAAACTATCAGATTAGATAAGAATCACAAAAAAAAATCTTTCATCATCAGGTCTCAAAAGTATGCATGAAGAAGAAATAGCTTTCCTTTTTTTCTCCCTGGGCTTACTTTCTATCTTTAATGTGTTCTGCTTGAAAATCAGAATGTAAAATCTGKGAAAAAACCCCACACACAATGTAAGAAAATTATGTAAAAGGATGCCGTGAGCCTCAATATTTATGGTTATAAATACGAAGGATTCTTCCATCATGTGAATAGCAAATAAACTCCAGACTCTATTCCAAGCAAATACCTCTTACCACAGAAAAGACTAAAGCAGATCACACCATAATGTTTGGGCAGCAAGAGGAGACTTTGCTCTGACTTTTACCTTTTAAAGCGCTTAAGATCAAAGTAGAATTGTCTTACCTTAAAAAGAAGAAACTACCATTGAAATTCCTCTATCCTGAAATATTGTTAGATGCAGAACTTCAAGCAGAGTATTTTGCTACCAACATGGAATACTGTCAGAGAGATTAGGAGAATTTTGTTTGTTTGTTTTCATTGGACAGAATTTGCGTTTTCTATTTTCTTGAATCACAGAGATCAGTCTCTTGATGCTTCTTCTTGAAAACAGAGAAACTTTACAGTCCCTGATAAGCATTGATTGTCTATGCTAAAATTGCCATTGCAGTAGGTGATTCAGCCATGGTCAGTATCTGAAGATCTCCTAAATGGATGGAGGCAAGCATCATGACCAGTGTCATTTTCTTTTAATCATGGGAAAAACAATGAACGTAAGGCTGGAATTAAGGCTCTTGGTTTGTTTCCAGATCTGTAGTGCTTTTTGTGGTAGCCCTGTTGGAAGGTATTTGCAAGTGCTCAATGCTTTTAATTCTGATTTGTTGGGACCAGTGGGTAACCRGCCTCTCTAAATGCTAGGCCTTGATATTTGGTGAACCTCAGTTTCCTAAGCTGTATAATTTAGACCCTGATGTGTGTGTGCCTCACAGAATGAGTAATTAATTAATGTTTGCAAAACATGCAGAGAGCCCTTGGTTAAAATAYACTTTGAATATACAACCCAACTATTGTTCATGTTTGTGTGCATTTCTCCTAGATTCCAGCTTTCTAACCAAGAAAGGTCCAGACTTGTGAAATTTTGCCAGACACACGTGAGAAGGAGAGAAGAGTTATAGCTCTTTTCAAAGTATACAAACTCTGAGGAAAAAGATAAAAAGCAATGCTGGTGGTATCAGATTCATGTGGCAGCTGACTGTAAAAAGTTTCACTAATGGAGCATTTTGAGACTCTCATATTTTCAGCAGTGCAAGCTATTCATTGGAAGCAGCAGCCTTACTGCACTTAAACAAATCTGTATCTTTCCATAGCTGAAGAATGCCAGAAGCTTAAGAGGAAAACAATAACAAGACAAAGGCACAAGCCATCAKGAAAGGGAGGAAAAAAAATCACCAAAGCAGTCCAAGCTTCATAGCTAATGGAAGGAGTGCTTGAGATGGCAAAGTGCTTAGCTGCAAGCCCAGGGGCATAGTAGCATTGCAGGATAGAGACTTTCCATGCCTGAGTTATAACATGTGGATCTTAGCTAATACATTGATAGCAAAGTGCTCAGGGCCCAATTCACTCTCAGCAGTACAATTTGAGCTCAACAGTGCCCTGAGGACAGAAAGGTGGAAGGGGCAATAGGCCAGCACATTTCTGAAATGTTATGAAAATAGGGGAGTGTTGCTCATGTTGGGAACTGCTCTCAAGAGAAGACTACAAAATATAAAAACAATGAGATGCAGAGCTCTCCTGCTCTCCTAGAGCAAGTTATTAGAGACTACAAATCATAGATGGCTCTTTTGGGGGTCTTTGTCCTACAGATTGAAGTGCCTTTACAATGCAAGTGTAAAAGAAGTTGAGAAACCTTTTTCTGCTTTCTGCTTGTATAAGGCCTGATCTTATACAAGCAGATCTGATCAGTGAATATATCGATTAGAACTGGATTTAGCAGGTTTTGGATCAAAATCCTAGTGCTGGGAAGAATTGCACTGGAGAAAACTTGTAAGAGTGTACTTCAGCAGAGAAGGGGGCTGTAGAACAATGTGTGAGCATTAAATGTGAGCATTTAATTTGTTTCTGTAAATATCCAAATGCTTCTTCTGTTGTCATTCATTATCACACTGACTTTCTTTCTCTCTTGTACATTGTGCAGATTTGTTAGTTAGGTGCTATTTGCTTTAACTCTGTTATATATTGTCTTTTAAAACAGAAAAAAACCCCATTAATCTGGAATATTCTGTAAAATGTAGGGAAACTTTACAATGACTGATATTTAGATTTTGCAGAAAATATGGATTCATTATTTTTTCCTGCTATCTTATCAGCTCTTGGAACTTAGAAAAATATTTTATTTTGCTATTTAATGATCTGCTAAAGTACCTGAGAAATGATCTGCCTTTTTCCACTCCTCCTACTCATGATGTATGAATGAAAAAATGGCTTTCTTCCTCATCTGTTGCAAAAACCACAATCTTATAATTTACAAGAACCAAAAGAACAAGAAGAAAGAGTAAAAACTCTGAAGTTAGCATCTGAAAATGAGTCAAATTAGTCCCATTTGTGATCACTTCACAGCACACTGAATAATAATTCACACCACCTGCTTTTTCTTTTTTAAGCAGTGAAACAACACTGAACTAGCCCTTGCACAAGATGGAGTCTGGCCTCAAGGAAATACTGCACAGAGTATTTCCAGTTCTGCCTTTCATTCTTGTGTGAGAACAGCCCTTTCTCCAAAGTTGAAGTTGTCCTGAAGGAATAGTAGGGGTGGTCCAGAGTCACTACCTGGTGAGCCTCATCTGCCTTGAGAGGCCCAGCAAAATGAATGTCTTTAATTTTTTCTGAGGGATCTCTCAGTGATGACTTGAGGAGAGCTAGCACAGGATAAAGCTTCTGGAAATAGATAATTGTCAGCCTTTATTCCAGCAGTATATGAGTATAGCAGTACAGCAAGGTCTGGTTTAGAACTAGTCAGTCAAATACTGGTAAGGGTTCATATTTTCAAAAGTGTTGGTAAGAAATCCTTATATCATTGGGAACAATTTTTCACTTTTGCACACTTAACATCAATGCTGGTTGTTTTTCTAAAGGATGCAATTATCATCAAGCTGAACTTGGCACTGCAACAAGGCTCTGTGAGTTTATCTTAGAGAAGAATTCAGACATGAGAGCTTCTGGTCCTAAAATATTTGAAACAATCAAACAGAACCCTACTGCACTATACATTTGTTTAAGTTGTTCTGAAACAACTATTGTTATACTCAAAGATATCATGGCAATCATCGCTTCAATCCAATTTAGAAAATGGTCTTTTGTGGTACATTAGTTTAAAAAATATTTATGTCTGATTTGCTGCTCAAAGTCAGTAAAATGTATTTATGTCAAGCTCATTAAGAACGTCTTCAACAGTTGTTAGGGAAATGAAGTTAAAACCAGAAACAGCATGTCCCAGAAATGGAATTTACCCTTTCGCTTGCTCTATTCCTCTGGGGTTTTTATATATAGTTTTATTTGTTCTAAATAAAAAACAGACTCGCTGGCAAAATTTTATGACAAAATTCCAAGAAATTCACCTCTTAAAATTTGATAGAAAGGAAAACTTGTTATATACATTTCTGTATAAAAGGTATTGTTTCTTTTCCCTTTTGCCTGTTAATCTGGAACAGAAGAGCAGGAGATTATTAGAACACACAGTAATGTGGAGAGGATATTTGTCCAGATTTCTAGTCAATGATAAGAGTGAATTCTCAGAGGAGATCCTATGAGAACCATCATGGGAAAGAAAAAGTTTTGCAACCATCTGCTTTTTATTTATATATTAATTTTAAAATTTTGATTCTATAAAAGCTTATACAATTATAGYTTCCTGGGAAACCTATCTATTGAGATGTTTTATCACTGCTTGCTATTTTGTCATCATTCATGACAGTGCAAAGTGGGTTAAAATGCTATTAGCATTGTGGTAGCCTGAACAAAATCAAAAGATGAGGAGGGCATAGCAATGAAAAAATGCACTTGAGGGGAAAAGTTTTATGTTGATGTTTGTACAGACTCACTGGAAACACAATTCGAAGAAAACTAGCAAGAGAACTGTTTAAAGTGGAAATCTCAGAGTAACTCAGGGGAAGCAGTGTTAGGGATCATATAAGCACTTTTTTACCCACCTTTGTGGGAGGTTCTCATTTCCAGCCAGCTCTGTAGCTTTCTGGGTGGCAGCAAACTACACACTGTAGTCTTTGGTTTCTGCTGTGTGCACCCAGCTGCACACAGTCCTTGCTGTGACTCTCCTTTCTGGTCAGCTTGGTAGCCTTGAGCAGATAAGAAGTGCCTGACCCCTGGTCCACAGAAATTCATCTCACCCTGTCACTCCTTTAGGGAAGAGAGACATAATGAGTGGACAAAAGGTAAAGCAGACAAGTGAAAACCTCAAAATAAGAAAATCCTATTACAGTCATCACTAAAGTTCACAGCCCTGGCTAATTGAATCTTTCTAGCAAAAGAAATTGAAAGAGAGAATTCAGTTGTAATGTCTTTCACTCCAAAAACATAACAATTATTATTGAGTTACTTCCCTCAAATTTGGAAGCCCTGTATCCTTCATTTTCTACCAAACTAGAAAAAGTGGCATTCAACATGGTTTCTCATAATTCAGGTAATTTTTATCCTTTCATTGCAAGGTACTGGGCTATCTCCTGCAGTCTTTTATATTTTGTTTTCCTTGTGCTAAGGCGGAAACAGGGAAATTTACTGGGATAGCCTTTTTGTGGCAGATGGTAAGAAATTCTGGGAATCAGACTCTGACGGTGGAGAAATCCAGTTCTGGGTGCAGGATAGCCTCAGTTGAAAAGTTGATGCCRGCTTCGACATTATAGGAGGTGGATGGTTTTGACTGCATCAAAATCAGGAAAGAAATTACGTGCATCACAAAAATTAAATATCCTCTGTTTGAACTCTTCAACTTTCAGTTTTAGATTTAGACATGTAAACATGTGATGCATCTTCTTAGTAGCCAGAGCAGAGGAAATATTTCAAGTAAGGCTGAATGAAAATTAGCAAAGTAAGGAAAAAAATGCCTGTTAAGACTGGAGTCATACTTTAAGTGTAATAGAAAGATGGACAAAAACTGGTGTAAACTAGACTTGCCCAGTTGATTTAAACAGAGGAAAGCAAGGACATGTGTTGTGCTGTGCTGTGAATCCATGTTCTTTGCTTCTTAGACGACAAGGCAGTTGTTATCCCTGGTATCTGTTGTGCTGTTATCTGAACAGGAGACTACACTGACACAGTCATAACAAGTGACATGGGAGTGCAGAGTGTATCTGCAACACTATCAGGGCAGGATGCTTTCTGTTAGGAGATCTCTTAACTTGTTATGTGCAGTGTAGAAACGATCAGATTTAACTGTTGAGGCTTTTCCCCTCTTCTGTGTTCTACTGCTATTCACTCTAATTTTTCCAACTCAAACTTTGCCTTGCTTTTAGCTTTTCATAATGCTGATTGAAAGATGTTTTCAAGGAGAATTACTAATACCAACCAGTTTGGCTGAAGTCCTAATGTAATGMTTTTGCTGAAGTCAGTCAGCAGGAGATTCCCTTTAACAGATATTAGATGTCAGCCTAGGAGACAAGTAGCCCCACTGAAATCARTATTTGCTAGTATAGCAGTCGTTAGTGGTTATTCATTAAAACAGCAGGCTGCTTCTCCCACTGAATTAAAGACAAAATCCTTGCACCAAGTTGATCTCTCTATACTCTCTGTTAAGGCAGGCTTATTAAGAATCAAGATTTTTTGACAAAATGTTGCTTTCACAGGCTAGCTGGTTATAAAAGTTTATAATAGGTGTATGAATGTGTAACATGATGAAAGTGTCAAAATCTGACAAAAGGCTTAGCATTCCCTTATATTAATAAGAAATATTTGGATTGAAAACAAGTGGAAAATGACCATAAAATTCAACTCCATTGACAAAAATAACAATAACTTACATCCCAGTGATTTTTAAAAAAATTAAAGTTTGGATTCTCAACGTTCTGATTATATGTATCAGCCACAACCAGGACACTCATGTATTATTTTAATGGAATAAGTGTTATTCCAGCGTACATTCCAATTGGCAGTTTTATATGCAACAATAAAGTAGTATTATTATTAATAATAATAAGTGTAAGGTGAAAAGGTAATGGTTCCTGTTTTCCTTAGCTCATATCACCCCAGGAAGCTGAAGGGGTGAGAGGTTAAATAGAAAGTATCTGATCTTTGTGGTTGAATTAACAGAACACCTCCACCCCATGTTTGCCTATACTTGTCGTCAAATGATTCCAGTTCTCCTGATTCAAATAAGAAATAACTTTATTTAAGGATGCTGATGGATATTTGAGTGGAGATGGCAGCTCATTTAAAGGAACATATAATTCAACTTTTATCCAAAAAGCAACCAGTAACAGGCAGCAGAAACACTACTAGAAAAAGAGGGCCTGTAGGACATGGTGCCGCTTTCTGTCTGATTTTTAATTTCTTTGAAAAAGGAATTAGTATTTTTCAAACATAAGAAGTGTAAACTATTCCGAAGGTGTGTAAATAGCTTATCTTAAGCATATAGAAAAGCTATTCTATTTTTTAGAAGGAGACAGATTAGAAAAAGGAAATAACAGCAGAGGATAGATAGATAGATAGATAGGTAGGTAGGTAGGTAGATAGATAGATAGATAGATAGATAGATAGATAGATAGATAGATAGATAGATAGTTAGTTATGGCCTAATTTTGGTAAACTCTGATTAACAGAGGGTTAGAGACTACAGTGGACTCCCCTGCACCTGGCTTGTGGGTGAGGTTTTGCAGGAGTGACTACAGCTTTGGTTGTCGTTGATATTCTGTCCTTGAAGTCCCTTCATTTGTATAATAATATCTAAAAACTGTAGTATTATTTTAATATTTAATGTTGAGGAGTCAAAAGTCCTATATCACTATTGTGTACAGACCTTGAATAAATCCCATGACATATGGTGTCTCCATAAACGTAGCATAATCTTTCTGAAACTCTTTCTAATGTATGTAGGAGTCATGGATGTTAAACAGTATCAAAATTTATGCCAATTTTATGTAAAAGCCTGAATATGGATTTGTAGAATMGTTTTGTTTGAAAAAGATATAAAGATTAGCTAGTTCCAAACCCCCTGCCATGTGCAGGGACAGCTTCCACTAGACCAAGTTTCTCAAAGCCCCATTCAACATGGCCTTAAACACTTCCAAGGATGGGACATCTGCAGCTTCTCTGGACAATCTGTTCCTCTGTTTTACCATCTCTCCAGTAAAGAATTTTTTCCTCATATCTACTCTGAATCTGTTCTCTTTCCATTTAAAGCCACTTTCCTACCAATAATTGATTTYACATTGGTCTGAAAAATTTTCCTTATTGGTCAATTTACACCTCTTATCCTCCAGATCTAAGAAATGTTCTTCACTACTAATTAAACATGCAAAAGGCTTATGAGGAGCACCCATGTATAGAAAGACTGAAGTGAAGCTAACAGCAGAATCCTATATCAGATTGCAAATTTGAGACAGTCATTTAAGTCATTGTATTCATGAGAGGAAGCACTTTTTGAGATCATAACTTGGGTTTCTTGAGTTCAATAGAGCTGTGAGTAGGAACCTTTGGGTTCAGGCTTCTTTGCTGGCTGAAATTAGTAACAAAACTCATAAACAAAATTATGAGAAAATAATTTGTCCTGTCTCCCTCCCACATATCATAGGTTAATTTTAAAGTGAGAGTTACTGTGGTATAAGTAATGAGAATTTTATGAAATTATTATGACTGAATGCTTTAAATGATACTTAGAAAAGCAATTAGAAGTCATTGAATGAGTGCATGCTATTCAATAGCTGACCTGGCTATGCAATTTGTAGTCTGAGATTAGAGAAAAATACTGAAGAGTAAGACCTATCTGCCTGTCACACTGGTCTCATTAGAGAGAGATCAATATCTCTTTTCCCTGATTGTAAGTATGAGAGAGTGAAAGAACATCCATACAACAGAGAAATGATGCATAATTGTTGGAAATATTTAAAGAGATAGTTAAGATTAATTCTTCCATTACTGAGTCAATTCAGCAAAAGAATTCACTAATGAGACTGACTCTGAGTATTGAAATATACGTAAGGATAGACTTATAACTGATTATCAGAATTTCCAAAACCAGGACTCCTTATGCCACCAGAACATGAGAAATCTGGACACAGATATCACCTCCCTCTCGAGTACCTAGTTTCATTGAGAACATGCTGTGTTCTGCTAACAGACAACAGTTTGTGTCAAAGGCCGTTACAGAGATATTAAGACCTAACAACTTTTTTGACCATTGGAAATGTTTCCAATACTGTTACAGTAATCTGAGACAATTATATATAGGAACTATCATTGCACAGTTAGAGAGGCAAAGTAAGAGTGATACTTTTATACAGTTTGATTTCTAGAGGAGATACTCCCATATTTTTTGTTCCTACAAGAAGAAATCCTCATGGTTTGGCCCTATTATTCATCATCTAATTTCTGTTAAGKCTAGCTGCATTTTCAAGAGCATTCTCTACTCATGGCCTATTTTCCTACAAAGTCTAAAGCAATTCAGTGACAGGATACTGTGTATTGTGTCATGACAGAAATTTAAGAGGTTGTCCAGTTTGGAGAGGATTGTGGTTACTATTCAGAACACCAAGTCCACCTAATAGCCACATGAAATGGGAAAGATTCATRGGAAATATGACATATTGGGAAAAACAACAAAGCTGAAATCAAAAATGACAAAAGGAATCTTTATTCTTTCGGTATTACCTACACCCAGCTTGATTTTTCTTTGCAGGATAGATGACACTCAGGAAAAAAGAAGTGAAACATTTTATTCATTAGTGGGGCCAAATTTATCTAATGCTTGGCAAATCTTCATTAAACAAAGAGTTGCCAACAGCCATTACAGTTACAATGAAGAAGAATACAATATTCTTATTGCTTACATATTTTGGCTTTTTATTAAGGAGGTAGAAAAGAGAACTGTAAAATAAATCAAAATAATAACAATAAAAACCCCCATACCAAATATTGCCCAGTATATGATAAGAATGAAATAAGAAAAGGAAAGCAAAGCAATAATGGCATAGAATCAGAACTGCACTGGCAGAATCTGACCCCAGAACTGATGCTGACATGCACACTCAGAAAACTGCTGGTGGTACACATCTCTTGCTCTCTGCAGTATTTCTCCACATGTCTGCTGAAGTAAGTTGATTGTTCACAGTTGTGGAAACAGAAGATATAAAACTCTTCATCTTGTTGGTTAGGGAAATGCAGGGAATGCCACATTGTTTATCTTCTAGACAATTCTATAAGCAAAGCCTCAGAAACCTAAATCTGGTTATATTACAAGAGCCCACCCCACAACTGGCAAATCATTTAAGTGTGGGCCAGACAAAGTGWGGGGAGCACCCTAATTCTGCTGTTTTTCTCAGCAAAACCTGTGTGCRTTGCAAAAAACAATGCCGCTGTTGCTGTGCTAACTGCTCAACATCACTTATTTCTTTCTTGACTATATACTGATTATATATATTTGGTATTCCAGTGATTAGGGACAGTAAAACAATAGCCTGGCTTTTGAAACAAATGCATTGCATTGTGTGTGTATGTGTGCACATATGTTGATATGAACCTATGTATATGCATATCTATGTGTGTGCATATTTAGAATTTTTAAAAGATGTTTTAGAATTTGCATGATGGAAATCCAACCATATAAAAATTAGGGCTGGGAGATGAATATTCAACTAGATAGATTCCCCCACCTGTTCCAATTGACTCTGATTCACTGAGAGATTTAGACAGCAAGAATTAGGACCAATTTCAATCTTGAATGATTCACATCACTTCTGGATTTGGTCCCAAGTGTATAAAAATAGAAAATTATAATATGATTAGATTGCTGCACTTTCCTGTTTATTAGCCATTATTTCTCAYTGTATTGTTTGCTTCATTTGTTTGTTTTGTTTTTGCTTCCTGACAAGGCTATTGAAGACTGCCTGCAGAGAA
The DNA here is from genome assembly GCA_014549065.1 of Cardinalis cardinalis. NCBI lineage: Eukaryota > Metazoa > Chordata > Aves > Passeriformes > Cardinalidae > Cardinalis > Cardinalis cardinalis. The sequence continues at coordinate 9,953,892 of JACDOX010000009.1, forward strand.
ACCACTTACTCAAATTGCTCCTTTGTGGAGGGAAGGCAGAGTTTTAGAAATGAAGCTTGGAAAACTAAGCATCAGATTCTGCCTTCTTTTCTGTGTAGAAAACCTTAATTGACTTTGTTGCCAGTTCTGTCAACAGCTGGGGATGAATTCAGTACCCCTGTGTGAATTTGAGGTTGTGAATAAATAGAAGATGATAGCTTTAACTCAGGATTGTGTTACTATTCATGTTATTTGGGCACAAAACTGGCTTATCTTAAGATTCAATACAAAATCATATACCTTGTTCTGTTATAAATAGAAGATTTGAATGAGCAGTGGAAAATGTAGAAGGCAGCAGAGGAGGCAGCTGTGGTGTCTGAGAGAGGACCAGCATGAGCTTCAGGGGAATGCCAGCAACACCATCCCCACCTGGCTGCCAAAGCGCTTGAACAAATACACTCTTGCAAAATGACAGACATGCAATCTTACTCTTACCTTGATGGAAGACCATTTTCTCCTATTGATGCTTCATAAAAGCCTGAAACTAGATTCCCAAGGTGTCTTCAATGTCTAAACAAGTTCAGAGAGTTTTCCTGAGCTGCTCTCCTGAGTATGAAAATAGCATTTTAGGTTACCAAGTGCTTGGTTAAGTGCCTGTCTTTGAGCTGTAATCAAATTAGACCAAGAGGTTACAGAAAGCTTTGCTTTTACAGCCAGCAAGGGGGAGTTGGCAACTTAAAGGCAAAAAATATTCCCCCATTATTGAAAGAGCATCATGACAAACTGCTGTGTTTTTCTAGGCTTCTGTGTGTGGTCCATTGGTTTTTTCTTTTATGAAACTGAGTAGCAAGTAGTGGAAACATGCTTTCTTTTTTTCAAAACTATCAAATCCATCTTCAGAAACTTGACATCTCCATTCCCTTTATTTCAGAAGTAGTATTGCATTATCTCTGGACCCAAATTTCTGGCATAAAAATAACACAAGGGGAAAATCTATATCTGGAAAACCAGGTAACTGACTTCTGAAACTTGAAGCATGTTTGGCCCAGAGAAATGTTATGAAAGGGAAATTCTCGTCTCCCTATGCTGAAGGACACCTTCTGCTTGGTTAATATCCAACGTTTTTACCAAAAAMCACTGTAGTATAGCTAAGGACAGACATCATACTGTACTTTTGACCACAATTTATATATCATACATCTGGTTTAATTACAGGATATGGATAATTTTTTCTCGCTGACTGACAGCCTGAGCTCTGTGCTTTAGCAGATTTATATAAAAATCTTATTTCTGTCATCTGCGGCTTGCTTATATACAAACTGGTTCTTCTAACTGATATCAGCAAGTCTACTTATCTTTGTGTGTTCCTCTCCTTGTTATCAGGTGTAGTTTGAATGAACACTAAAAGGATTTAGGACATCTAGGTAACTGTGTAGTAATAATTACATGAAGGAAATTATTTTCTTAATAAGGTAATCCTAAATTCATCAAACAGTTACATAAAACTAAAGAAAATGTATGGCTTATTTAAAGATTATATAAATTTGTCTCTTTTCAGCACCTTCTTTAAATGCCTTTTTCTGTCAATGGGTATGAGCTAAATTATTGTTTTTCCTGAGGCAGTTTTTCAGTTGGAAGAGGACAATGAGTTATGTTGTAACTCACATTTGAGAAGAGGAGTGAGTACTTTTGTAGTGCAAGGACGTATGTAATGGGTGTCACTGATCTACAGTGGTTTTAAAAATCAAAATCACAATTTTTTCTTGGTCTTCAGGATAGTGTTTGGATGTTTACTCATTGCTCTATGGACTCAGATGAGTTTTCTCTGTAGTTTAGAGTAATGTCTTGAACAGTGAGGAACAGGCAAACAAACAAGTAAAGTAGAGAATAACAGAAATGGGGATTGTCCTTAAATGCCACTAGAGATTGTTTGTGCCCTGCAACATGTGAGTTGCTGTGCCTGCAACAGATCACCCCCTGATGGAAGTGGCTCTGTGCCACTTTGTTTCAGATGAGAATCTGCTATTTGGCAGGAGGAATACAATCTTTGTTTTCAGTCCTTTTTATCCTTCCTAAGATGTGCTTATTGTTTTAAACCTCCAGCACTTTCTGAKAATCTTATTAAGTGATCCTACATCTATCATGGCAATGAATATTAGAAGTTAATTATGTGCAACATACAATTATTTTAGTAGCCAGACTTAAATATAACATGCTTTGATATCACTGAATCCTTCCAAATTGTTGGGTTCTATCAAAATGCAAACAGAACTTTCTGAYCTGCCTTCTGTCTGTATCATGCTACATTTTAAGAGCTGCTATCATAGCTCATCCTAATTGTGAGTACTAATATCATCTGTGTTTTAAATTAGCTGGCTGAGGTAATCTGTGTATATTCAACTGCTGATGGGAATTAGAGTACTCCTACTCCAGAAAGGTGGGGTTTTTTTTATTTTTAGCACATACAGAACTGGGGTTTTTTTGCTCATTGCTACACTCACTACATTTATAGACAAGAATTTGTTGTTATCATGGGTGAAAATTTAACAGTTTAATTCAGGAAATMCTATGTGTAGTTCTAATAGAAAAATAAAGTAATACCAATAACACAGCTAAACGTGTTACATGTACAATTCCTAGTTCCTACCCCATTTCATGTGTTAGCCTCATGTGTCTACTGATGGTTTGGCTGCTGAGCTTGAGGGTTTCCCGCTGATGCTGTTGGTGGGGCTTACAGTGAACTGTAAGCATCTTGACATGGTATRAGGAATATGTTTGTGTAGTTTCTTCTTGCTTGTTCTAGGATTGATCAGAAGTGATTTTTATACATTTTCTAACATACTTTTATGCCTCTCATTTTTCTTCATTGGTCTGTAGTTCACCATTACACCTAAATTTGCAATATATGGTGATTTTCCTTATGTTAGACTCTTGTTTTTTGTTACTCTCTAAAATGAGTTCTGTCCAGCTCCAGGTCTACATGTCTTTAACTGACTGTGAATAAGTTTCTTATAGTCAAGGGACCTCCAGTGCCAGCCTATGCCCTCTCCTTCAGCATCCTCTGCTTGTGGCTCTCTTCACTGCATCTTGTCTTCAGCACTCAAGGCCTGTTTTTCTCTGCACCATGTGATCATGTTAGAGTTGTAAATATTCCATTTTCTACAGGATAACTGCTTGTTATTGATTTGTAAATGAGAGGATATAAAGTTGCACTATACGAAGATAGACAAAAGTAAAATAAATCAGCCGTAGACTTGTGGTCAATACAAGAAATTATTGCTGTCACATCTAAACTGGGTAAAACGAAACCAGAGGCAGGTCAAGAGAAGTTCAGGCAGAGCAAGCCTGACAAGCCTGAGTCCTGAAGCCTTGTAATTCTGCATGAAGCATATGGTGTGTTAGCAATGGCAATACAGTATTACATGGTTACCTGGTTACATAATCTTTTATTTATTTCCCTTTTTGTGGCATCTTGCCTGAGACAGCAAAGGGAGAGCTGAACATTCATATAATGATATTACGAGGAATTGGGTCATTATTCTGGGCAGAGAATTCTCAGTAATTCGGTTGCTGAGTAACCACAAAGCATTCAGTTGGAGCTCATCACTGGCACAGCCTGTCTCTGATTGCTCTGTGTGTTAGTGTTACTTCTTTCAGGCGCACTAATATGGCAGGGCAGCACTTGTTTTTCTAATACCACATCATCTTCCCCCACTCTATGCGTCCCAAATGTCCTTACCAGAATTAGTAGGAGTGATAAAATTAAAAAATAATGACAGAAATGGGTTCACAATAGTGAGAAAGCCTGTGTTTTCTCAAGGATTTCTCAGTGTAGTACAGATTGACACCAGACTCCTGCCTGCAATCAGACAGTAAACTGCATGGGAGCACTGTGACATCCATATGATGTGCTTCTTCCTCTGATGAACATGGTGGCCTTGGGGGTAAATGGACAAATATTTCTGTTTGAAAATAATTCAGAAATAAGCTTGCTTGTAAGAGGCATTAACATAATGTGATGTCAAATGCATCAAAGTAGGTGAAGGATGAAAAACTTTGGTGACTATAATTGAGCCACTTTTGACAGAATCTAAAGGCAGTTAATTCTAACCAGAGAACATTATGAGAAATGTACTGCCCAGGGAGCTGCATTSATGTCTGAAGCAGGAACTGATTTTTGCTGTCACTTCACCTCATTTAACAAACTTGCTGAAAGGAATTATTTCCGACTTCTGTAAACAAATCCTGTCTACTTTAACCTAGTTGTGTTAGGTTCTGTTGAGAATATAGTTACATCCTCACAGAGGAGGCTGCAAAGTGCGCCTGAGCTCTTCTCTTGCYACAATAATGCCATTGCTGGTGTCTGAGCCAATAAGGAGATGTTAACTTGTATGGTTTTGTCTGCAGAAATTSTGCAGTACTGCAGAGGACTGTGGGAAGACATTTCAATCCCTTTTCTTGCATTACAAAGATTATTGGCTTCAATTTGGACTCTGTAAGAAAGGTATTTCTAAATGAGTAAGGACAGAAAAGAGTAAATTTAGGAYTTTTTTCTGAGTGAGGGAAAAACATATTTGGATCCATAGAAACACAGAAATGTTGGAAGGGACTTCTAAAGACACTCAGTCCAAATCCCCTGCTATGCACAGGGACATCTCTCAACCATATCGGCTTTGTTGAGCGGAATTTTCCAAGCCTCCAAGAACAGATGTTTCACAAGATGTATAGACACTATTCCCCAAGGTTTCATCCTTCCAATGAAAATCTTTCCTTGTGTCCAATCTGAATTTCCCATGCTGTGGTTTGCAAACATTGTCTCTTGTTACACTGTTTGACACCACCCAGAACAGTTTGCTTTCAAGTTGTTGGAAGTACTCATCTGCTTCCCACCTACATCACAGTCAGATTGCTCTCAACTGCCTYTTCCCACCTCCAAAAACTCTTGAACAGGTGATTTTGGCAGCTATTTGATCTCTTCAAGTTTTTCTACATCCCTTCTGACTTGGAGGTTCAAAACTCTAGAAAGCCCACAGCTCACAGAGCCATGGGTCATGTCAGAACATTACATACACTACTGTGAAATCCAAATCGATTGCTACTACTGGCTGAAATGAGATGACACCTTGGTGCCTGTGGTACATCAACCTTCAGCTGCCTACTTTTCCAGTTTCTGAAACCTAGCTAAACATTCTTCTACTCATCAAGACCTGAARTAAAACTGATGTTTGGTTTTTTTCCAGTGCGGCTTCATCTCTTCATGAACTAAATTCTTTGAAAGGAAAAGTTCATAKAATTTTTTGTCCTGGTGGCTAGATCAGAGCACTTCAGTCCCAGTAAATCCATCTCTTATATTTTCTGTATGCTTTGAATTGTTTTCTGGATGACATATTTGGCTTGATATTTATGGCCTGTAGGACATCTGAAAGCAATATTTATTTCCTGTAGTTCTAGAGCAGAGAAATGTCTTTAAATGTATCCAGAACTGTTATATGGACCTTTTAGTTGCCATCCAGGATTCCAAATTACCTGTAATAACTCAGGAAGTAGGCTTGCCTCTTTTGTTGTATAGCTGGATAAAGAGTCTGGTTTAATGAGCAGCAGTTGTACAAAATCAAAACAAGATGTTCTGTTAATAAAGTGTTGGATGGGGAATAGTAAGGAATACATTGTAGTGCTGCTATACCAATAAATCAACAGTCTGRTCTCAACAATGAAATTGTGATTCTTACTCAGTTTCAGAAAAGATATTGAAGGACTATGGAGAGGTCAGATAGAGGTGACAAGAAGTGGTACAGAGAGAAAMACTTTAACCCAAAGGCAGTTTGAAATCTGGCTATTCTTACTTAGCTGCAAATAGAAGTGAACTCAGCAGCTGAAGAATTTTGTAATTCAGATTGTCTCTTTTATTTTTTCTTATGACACAAAGCAAAGGTAACTCTTTCACTGCCAGTGTTGACTCCTTAAATCAATGGGTTTAGTAGTTCAAGCAGGAACTGAACAAGACTATTGAAATAAGTAGTAATAACAAAAATATATTACAATGAATGAAAATCTTTGTAAATGAGGATTTGATCCTGCTCCAGTAACTGGAGACTAGGACAAAGAAAAATTATTCCTATCCCCATTCCTTAGTGTTTGAGATGATCTCAGGCCAGACCCAGAACACCTTGATCCTTAGTATGGAAGYTGAAGAAATACTTATAGTGACAATGTGCATACAGTTGTAATGTCTCAAAAATCTTCAATTTAGTTAATGCTCTCAATATCTAGTGTAATAATCTACCTGCTAATCCCAACCCTGCTTTTGCATCTGCTATATCTGTTATGAGACAGAACAAAACATTTGAAGAAATTGTGCTTGTTTTCTCAGGTTTTTGTAATTCAGATTTTAAAAATTATTTCAAAATCTGAATTTTTAAACAAGAATTTTTAAGCTTCATTTTTAAAACTTCAGTTGCATTATAATATGTTTCTTTTAGGTGATTTGCCTAGAATAYGGTCATATCTTTTTCTTAAGTGATTATGTTTCTAGGATCCAAATATATGTATGAGTAATTTAAATTATTATGCCTCTTGCCTCCTTAAATCTGGTAGTTCTGTACTACAGCTTGTTACTACAGCTTGTTGCCTCTGCTACTAATTAGAAACTGCAAATCAAAGCCTAATTAAGCACTTTAGCTATGAAAACTGTGTAATACCAAAGAGTAGGTGGATTAATATGTTTAATACTTAACACAGCCTGCAGAATGAAAAATAGAACAGTGAAAGTATGTTCAAGGAGTTCAGTGAAAATAAAGTTCAGATGGTACAAGCTGGAAATCTTTGTTATGCTATTTAGGCAATGCTGATCTGGTTTTTTGCTATCTTTTCCCCAACCTCTTTTTTAGATGTACAGAATTTCACAGTTGGCTATGTAATTTAAATGTCCAGATAGTGTCTTTTTTTTTTTCTCCAGCTACGAGCCCTGTTAGTGTGTAAAACATTGAATCTTTACCAGCGTAGTTTCAGATGGTTAAAATTTGAGTTAKTCCATCCATGGGGTTGCACTCAGTACAATCTTGATGTGTATCGATTTAACCTGAGATGAAAATTACCTAAAAAATGCCAGTGAAGTGTGAATTAAATTAGAGAAGGCAAAGATGTCACATTTCTGGTCTTGTGGAGTTGAAATCACACCTTTAATTAAACTAGGACAGGTTTGACTCAAGAGGAAGCCTTTAACTTCAGGTGTAGCTTGTACCATCATGCAATCTGTCACAAAGAGCTGATGTGTTGAACACAGTGGCTCCATGAAGAATTTGTAGAAATTTCACTATCAGCTTATGAAAACATCACATATAGACCTTTAGATTTTCTTTGAGGCTTAATTACTAAACTATTTTACAGTCAAATGTTTGTACACAGATRATTTCTCAGGTAATAGGAAATAACCAGGAAAAGATGGTTCTTGTAMTGAATCATCTTTCTGAAATTGAAGAAATTGCTGAAGTTGTTTCCATCTTTCAATTAACTAGCCTACTCTAAARCCAGCAATTTACAGTATTTAGAACTGCTAACAGCAGCTGAATGCTACACARCCTTTCCACAAATATGCAAAATGTTGAATGGTTTTACTTGCTTCATGAATTTTTTTGCTAGTTAATCTCATGGACTAGTAATTTTAGATACTCAAAAATGTGAAAACCAAATTTAAAATTTTTATTACTTGTTCATGCCAGCAATTTTTTTATTCCAAGTTTCCCAGCTTTGGCACGATTTATCATGTTGTCAGCAAATCCAGCTCAGACTGTTCCAATTACAAATACAACATTCTCCAATTAACTATTTTTCAAATGCCTTCCTATTGGTAAGTAACCCTACAAAAAGAAACAAAGATATTATTACTGCTTTGTGAATCAAAGGGAAGTAAAAACTTTAAAAAAAATCCTTTATAGTGCATGGAAAAATTTTGACCAGTTTTGACCTGGGCATTTCTCCTTCCCCTGTGCATCCAAAATAATGTTGAGCTGAGCATTTGAATACTTTTCTAAGTAGGACACATAGACTTAAGCTCTTCAAATTGAGTCTTCCAATACCTAATGAATAGTTAAAGACAAGATAAAATTAGACTCTTCTCAGAGGTCTGTGATGAAGGGACAAGAAACACTACTACAGAACTGGACATAAAGAAGGAAAAGTCTGCTCACTGTGGATGATCAAGCAGTATAATTCCAGGCTGTGGAATCTCTAGCCCTGGACACCTTCAAAACTTGTCTGGGCAAAGCCCTGAGTGAATATGAAGTTAGATTAAGTTTCTCAGAAAWTATATTAGGGTTTTTTGAACAGGAGGTTGAACTACACTAACTCCAGAGGTCTTTAAAATTTTTATGATTCTGGGTTTTTTCCTGCATGTAGAATCCTGCATTCTTTTCTCCTTAGTACCACAACATAAGTTGATGGGATCCAAGGTGGCTTCAATTATCCYCTTGTGGGGCTTCAAACCTTTCCTGTGTGGGGCTTTGAAGAAGGAGACTTATATCTATCCTCTCCCAGCTGTATACAAAGAAAAGCATGAATCTCTCTTTAAAAGGATCTTTTGAATAGSTCCTTTTATTTCAGAAAAAGATTTTAAGCTGTGGATCCCCGGCAGATAAGGGTGCTCATGTTCCTCTATCACATTTCCTACCTAGTATTTTTTTGGCATCTTGAGTTCTGCTTAGACAGAAAATTTCTCTGGATTTCTACAGTGAGCTAATGGTTCTCCTTGGCAGTGGATTCAGACTAAAGCTCAGACATGAGGCTCTGCCTTRTGGAGGAAATAATTATTAACTCTAGATTCAAGCCGTTATGCTGTGTAACACTGGTAGAAAGAGAGTCAAAAGTGCACAGCAGTACCTTTCCCTCCAGTTTATTTTYCAGATAGTATGTGTCTTTGTTTTTAATATATTTTTCTGACATGGTTTAGGGCTAGTATCATATTTTAGAATTRGTAATCCAGAGTCCTACTCACAGTAAATCTTCTGCAAATGTCTTTTGATACAATTAAATTCTACTGTTTGCTGGTTTTGGTTGCTTTAGATCCCAACGAAGACTGATCATATTCTCCCTGCCTCAATGACTGGATTAGCTGTTTCATCTACTCATTAAAAGGTAGTGGTTTCTGAAAATACTTTGTTAGGACTGAATTTGATACATTATTTTTTTGACTAGAGTCTATTTCACACTTAGGTTGTAACTTAAGCTTTATTATTACAAGCAAAATATGTCTGTTACCTACCTCAATCATGATTATATTATGCAAGTGTGAAATGAACTTTCTCCCTTTGGTTTACTGGTGTGAGAGGGTAGGATAGAAAACTCTCACAGCTGTCAGACAAAGAATTTCTGTAGTTGCAAAGTGGTTGCGAACACGAATGTTGATTATTTCAATGAAAGAATTTAATTAGGCCTCCTAAGGAACAGGATATTACTGACACCACTGATTGCCAAAATGAGCAAAGTAATACAGCACTTACCATTGCCATATCACTCTCTTAATGATGCCATTATTAGAATTTGGCTGGCATCCTGAAATGTGTACAATAGCTTGGCAATAGTATAATGATTGGGAAATCACAGATGTAAGGCAATGATGTGAAAGCCAAAGGTTTACTGAAAAGAAGTCCAGATGAAGCATTTCTCAATGGCAAGGATCTGTAATGGACTGATTCTTTCTCATTACTGCAATATATAGGATGATTTAAAAAAGAAAAAAATCACTGTCTTTTCTTARTGTCACTTGCTCACAGGCAAGTTTCATTCCTTTTTAATTTTACCTCTTCCCTTTTTAGGAAAGTTCTTCTACTCTATAGTACACCTATAGACAAGATTTAACAGGTTCTCTGAGAAATTTCTCTTTTAGCTGCTACACTGATATTCCATTAAGTCAAAAAACCAAGCGACTACACAGGGTCATGTTATAATAAGTCTCCTTGTGGATATACTGGTTTCAAATGGGGTGAATTCACTGACATAGATCAGTATCTGTGCTGCTCTAAATTTCTGCACTCGTGTGACATCCCTGGAAAAGCCATGTTAGGGAAGACTCCTTTCTCACTCTAATRCACACCATTCTCCTCCAACACACATGACAGATAGACTAGTACTGGAGACACATAGGTGCTATAGCCAAAAAACCTGTCACCRTTTGTACCTCTGKCAGATATTTTTCAGTTTCTCTCTATAGTCCAACTGTATTCCTTCTGTAGCATTTTAAAACTGCAAAAAAATCTGGCTCATATAATGTGAACTAAGTGGTGCTAACTTTTAAATGCTGTCTGAATTTGAATAGACAAATGTAATCCYAAGCACTTTTATTCTCAATTTGTATAAAAATACTTGTGGGGAGGATACTGAGGATAGAATTATAAAGCAGATATTTAAATGAATAGCATACAATGGAAGAATGAGGAGGGGATAGCCAATCTATATTTGGAACTTATAAATTCTCTCTTCGTACTTCTTTTCTGTCTCCTCTGCAATAGAGATGTGGTTTGGTATGCTGGTATTTGAAACAACTGCCTTTAACAGAACCATTTATAGGGCAGATTGAATTTGGGATATTGTGTTAAGAAAAAAATACTTGAAAGGGAATTACATTTGATATTCATATGCAGCTAATATTAGTTCTAGTAACTAGGAAATGAGAAATGTTTTGAAAAACTTCTTATGGTATAAATATCCCAAAATACTTTGGATTGAATTTTACATTGAATACATCCCAATGATTCTTAAAATTTAATTTCCATCTACTAATAAATGGCAGTGAATTTGGCCCCAGCCCCTTATTGCTGAATGTACAATAATAGCAGCTAACAAAGCYCTTCCAGCTTTATGTGCAGCTTTTTTCACCTCCAAATCCCTTCATACATTTTAAAATTCTGAGATTACCCAGAATGTGATTCCATTCTTTGCTCTGTTTGAGCCTGCAGACTCTATTTTAGAAATGGAGCAGAGCTGTTCCCTTCATTCATTTGCCTTATGTAGCATTTCCATTTGTGGGCAGTCAACAAGGCCTTTGCACCCCCTCTTCCCCATTCTGAATCTGAAATAGTCAGCTACCATACGATTTAGAGTAATCTCTTCACAATATTATGGTGTACCTATAGGAAGTTCCTTGCAAAGCAGTGAAATATTCTAAGCTTCCTTTCTGATTATTTATAAACCATTTGTAAACAATTATCCATCTGTTAGCCCTGTACACTCAGAGCAAAATTTGTCTAATAATAAGTAATTTCCTAAACTTCACGAAAATAAACTCTTTATGCTGTCAAAACCAGGTACAATGTTCATGCTGAGATGGATGTACATATATATGACAGAATTTGGGCCATGGTCTCCTTAACCTCTGAACATGCCTGGAATAATTACTGGAAATCTTCATGACTCTACTTCTTTTTCCTTTGGAAGAAGTRGATAGGAATTGTACATTTTCTTAGATCTGAGAGCAGCTGATATGTTGTGTCCCAGGGGGAAAGCAGATGTCTGTAGGACTGTCAGTAGCCAGGTTGTTTGCKGCACTGCACTGGCACTGGCTGCTCTGACTGTATCCCCTCAGGTGAGGCTTATGCAGACTTCTCTTTGCCTGACACCTGATGGAGAGGTCTAAGCAAAAGTACTGCTCTCACCTATCTAATAAGTGTAGTCCTGGAAACTATTTTGATAAGGAACAGGCTCTGAAAACCTTGAAGTCTTGTTTAGCTGTTGGGTGACAGTGTTTTGCCACAAACAAGTCCAATCATCTTTGAGGCGGGTTAAACCCTGAGGTTTTTGCTAAGACATAATTGAGTTACTGATTGAATTATAGTGGCAACATCTGAAAATAMAAAAAGGAAGTGAAAATGTGTATTGAGCCTAATAATGTAAATAAAGTCTCTAGTAATGCCTTTGATTTTTTTTGCCTTAACAATAAACATATGGCCTTGAATAATCATTTACCTATTATTTTAATTTAGTAACCAGCAAAATACCTTGAGTGATCAGTACAATCAATAGTTAAATGCTTCCTTGTAACAAAACCCCTTGCCACAACAGGATTGATTTTTTCGTGACTGCAATTGTTGCTGCTTATACCCTGAGCTGTAACTATATTTTTGGTGTTGTTATCAAGGAAAGCCAYGGCAGTATCCACCTACTTTTCAAGGGTGTAAAAGCTGTGTGGCTGCACTAATAAGAATAATTTTCAGTCCTCTAATCTTTAATGATTATATCAAATACTTTTGTTCCCTCCTCAGGACAAWTTTTTTCCTAATTATTTATGGCACTATGGTAGCCAACAGGCCAAAATCTTGGTGCTGCCATTATGAGCATCACTTCCTGCCATGTGTAAGTCCTGATTAGGTCTTCAGGTAATTAATTTTGAACTYGTCTTGTCTGGGTTCTGAGGTCTAAATCTACTTCTAGATGATTCTCTACTGAAGAGAAATGTACAGTAATTMTTTTGTTATTGATATGAATGATTGTAAGGTAAAGTGAGATTTTTTTTTTCCAAATGAATAAAGCTATTTATGTTCTAGCTGCAGCAAGATGGCATTTTGGAGGATGAATGACTTTTCTTCAGATGTAACAAAGCTTAAAATAAATAAATCATTATCACATTTTCTTTTCTCAGAGTAATATCTCAATGACTGAACAGGGAAAAGAAAATATGATGTGACTGTCATTTGATGYATCAGAGAGCTGCTGGTTTAAAGTAGTTTCTCTGGAGAAATCTTGTTATATAGCAAGTTTATGACTAGACTTTTATTGAATGAGATTGGAAACTGGAATGAATGAGCAGTATTACATTCATTTCAAGGAAGGTACAAGTCCATAACACTTGTRGCTCTGCCTTCTGAGGAGRTAGAATATGGTGTTGCCACAGATGCCTGGCCTGGAGGCAGGAAATCCCCTAACTGACACTTGATCAGAAGTTATCAAATATAAATAACAGATTAGAATATATTTTTTTCTGTAAGGAAGATGATATTATTATGGAATTATTATTTTATTGTTGTAATAATTAGTGTGTTATTATAGTTTTATTGTTATGAAATTAATTCTTCTAAACACTGCTGCTGTTTGGGCATTATCTAATAGTGCAAACATGACAAAATAAGTAATCAGATACCCCTTATTAGTTTTTTGCTAATGGTAAATTACATTCAGTAATATTAACAACTTGATTTTTCTTTTACCTCAATTTACATAGCAGGTCTGGAATTGTCTTTTAATAATATTTTTAAAATTTTATGTTCTCTAGTMGAAGTATCTGAGAAAGATTTCAGATATGTAGGCTTGAACATACATTAAAATGTGAGTTTTTAAAATATGTATATTTTGCTTGTCTCAATCAAATATATGTTTTATAAGTTTGCTTAATAGCTCTGAGGATAACCTGTGTACTCCTTGCCATGAAAATTAATTTGTAGATCGAGGAGAAGATTGAACATATTCTGTCAAGACCTAATAAATATCTTTATTTACATCAGCAGYGTGTAGCTTTTCCTTCCTCAGGGCCAATTATGTTATTTCAAAAAGGTCAAGGGGCTAGAAATCAATATTCAGACTGTTTTTCCAGGCTCAATTAGATTAAGTATGTTTTTGATGAATTTTCTCCCCCAGGCTGCCTTAATGCCTGTCACTGTGACAAGCAGTGCCCTTGCAGGACCACTGTCCCCAGGGGAAGTTGTTGAGGTCCTGCAGACAGAAAGCAAACTCCTTTCTGTTGAAGGAATTAGTCAATGGAACACCCTGAGAAAGTGCYCTCAGGGATAAGGGGGCACACCAGAGCTTGTAGGTCTTTAAGGATGCTTTCCACAGAGTGCAAGAGCTCTCCATCCTCAGGAATAAGAAATCAGGAGTGGAGGGCAAGACTGACATGCTGGACAAACTAAAAGGCAAGAAAAAAMTTCACAGGCAGTGGAATTGAGGGACAGGTATCCTGTGAGAGTGTAGGGACACTGCCTGGTTGTGTAGAAGRGGTCAGGAAGGCCAAGGCACAGATGGAGCTGAATTTGGCAAGGAATACAAAAATATTAATWAGGTTTTTTACAGGTAAGTCAGAGAGGACCAGCCCTCTCTTGGGCTGTCCTGAAAGCCGTGTGGCCATGGCTTTCAGTACAGCAATCAAGGGAAGAGATTTTTCCCCTCTACTCCATTTCATTAGGAGTAGTGTTCCAGCTCTGGGGTGTGCAGCTCAGGAGAGACATGGATGTGTTGGAGTGGGTCCAGCAGAGAACCACAGTAGTTATCAGGGGGCTGAATAGGTCTCCTATGAAGAAAGGCTGAGAGAGTTGGGGTTGTTCAGCTTGGGGAACAGAAGGTTCTGTTCTTATTGAAGCCTTTTAGTACTTCAACAGGTCATTTAAGAAAGGTTTGAACAAGCTATAGCAAGGTGATGGGCAAGCTATAGCATGTGATAGGGCAAGGGGGGCAGATTTAGACTGGATAAAAGGAGGATTTCCTTATGCTGAATGTGATGAGACACTGGAACAGATTGTCCAAAAGGGTGGTAGATGCTCCATGCCTGAAAACATTTAAGATCATATTGRACAGGGCTCTGAGCAACCTGATGAGATGACCCTTCTCACTGTTGGAGGTAGGGCTAGGTGACCTTAACACTTCCAGCTCCAAGTATTTATTGTATTCTATGTTGAGGTATTTTTCCCAATACCTGAATTATTAATCAGAAGTGTAGCTGACAATGAGTAAATTAGGCAAAAACTCCTCTAGTTAAGACTCCCTTGCCCTTGACAGGTGTTCAGACTAAGTGCATATACCAGCTGTCCTATAGCCTAAAAGATTTACCTAAATCCAATTCAATAATCAAATGGCATTTGCAGCTTCTTGCTGATGATAATTGTGTACCAGAAGAAAAAATCAGCAGATGGAATATTTTTCAGTTGTACAAATCATTTTTTTCTGGGAGAGAGGGATTTCAATCTGAGTCACAGTAATGCTGTGCTGATTTTATGTTTTTTATAAAGGAAATACAAAGTAAGCAAGCAATATAAAACAATTTAAAAATTAGAAACAGACATAGGTGTAATTTCTAACCTATGCAAATTATTTTTCCCTGAAACCACCTGGTCAGAATTAAGCCAGACAACTACCAGAAATATGATAGGTCAGTAGCAAGCAAAAAAGCCATGACCATGGAGACATGTACATGGTATGGAGTATGATCACTCTACACAGTGGATGAGCCTGTCTTTATTGGAAAGCATGTATCATCTTTTCTCCTATGAGACAAATTTATACCAGACCAAATCAGTGGTGATATGTGTGTGTTTACATACATTCTCACCTGCCATTCTAATTAATATTTTCCAATAAACTAATTATGGTTTTACAAATTTTAGATCATGAAATTGGGAGATATTAAATCTTCCTGTAAAATATTGTTTTGTCTTCATGTGTAATGATATGGGACAAAGTTCTTTGGAGAGGAGAAATGATAAAATCAATTTGATTTATTTAAGTCATTCTACCAAAGAGCAGTTAATGAGTCAATGTTACGAAAATCCATCTTGACAAACAAAATTGTAACCTTTTCTAGTGAATATGCTTTCTGGCTCCCTGGGAAATGATGCCATAGAGATATTATTTTTGACTTTTCTTTTTSTTTTCCCTGTTCCTTAGTGACAGCACTTTATGAATATAAAAGATCCAGAGTTTATRCTTTACTGAGTAGAAACCAGCAATCTCTTCCCGTCTATACTTCTGCTTCTGCTTTTGTTGTGTTTTTCCATGCTGTGAACACTCATGCAGAATTCTTATGCCAGTTCARTAGAATTTGATAACCAAGAGTAATTTTTAAATTTAATATCCATCATAATCCATTAAGAATTTTATTGTGAATATTATTTGTCTTTGTTTACCCATTGGACACATAGGTGTGGAATTCAGAGTACAARCAGTTATATATGCATGCAAAGTATATACAAGTGACTTTTCCATGTTTCATTTCAGGGGAACAGGGGTCAAGTTCCAATTTAATCACACAAAAACTTAAACATTAATAGTAACCAGTGATAGATGGGTGTAAGAGACCACTGAGGTTATAGTGGTTATAACACGACCAAGATCTTTGAAAAGAATGAAACACAAAAGAACTTGTGTGCAATTGCAAATGTAACTACATATTAGAAGATGAATAGCAGCTGAGGATAGGAAGAAACATGGTTCATAAAGTCCTTTAAATAAAAAATGGAAAAGACTACCAATCTGGCTCTCAGGCATCTCTATTGTCAGTAAGAGGAATGTTTTATCCTGAGATCTTAGACAATGTACTGAATAAAAAATAGTCTGGAAATCTTTAGTTAACCTGCATAGGGAAGCATTCTGTTTCTGTTTGTTTCYTAATTGTTTGCATGCTGGCGCTTAATTTGTGAGAATAGGCAGTGGGGCTTTATTTTTTCCCCCCACCATGTTAAGTTGGTCCTCTTATCTTCCCCAATACTTCTGAAGGATGAATTTTATACTCCCTTGAAATCAAGTCCTGAAACCTGTCAGCAGGGAGRTGAGAGCTTGTATAATGCTGGAGTTATTTGGAGATTCAGAGCCAAGGTCTCTGGGGTAATTGTGAGTGACATTTCAGATCTGAGATCTGTCTGCATCAGTAAGATCTCAGTGCATCTGAGATCTGCCAGAATTCTTTTTTCAGTTGCTCTGTTGAAATTTAATCTCTAAAATCCCTCATCGACTATTAGGATTATGTGTGATTCCTGATTAAAGGTAGTAACAATGGGGGATCAGATTGTTAAAAACAATCATGAAGTGTTATCATAACTCTTGATCAATCATAAGAAAGGTTTATTAATCTAAGATAATTCATAATACTTCAAGAGAAAAAGGAGGTTACATTTGAAAAGAAATTATGAAAATTTAAGGAATTATTTTACTGATTCATACTTGAAGRGTAAGTGACAATTCATGTAAGATTATATATAGTTTTATCTACTTGCTTTCCTTGGACATTCAAAGTCAGTTTTTGACAGTGCATGCTGCAATGTGATAAGATTAATTGCTATATATGCATGGAGAGATTTTACAAAAAAGCAKTATGGGACATGTATTCAGTATTTAAAATAACATGAAGACTGTTCTATGCGACGATGCTTATGTAATCTATCAAGAGCTAGAAGAAAGGTTTAAATACTTCTGTTTGCCTTCTTACATTTCAGTCTGATGCTGCATTATGCCTGATTCCATTACCTCCATTTTCTTCCTTTAAACATGGTTCTGTGTTTAGAGGGAAAGGTTGAAAAAGAAAGTAAAACAGAATTCACACAGGCTTCCTTGATAAATCTCTAAAGATTTTCTTGGTGCTTTAGAAAGAAACTGTATTGTTGGTATGTACAGGAAGGTGCTGTAAAAAAGTAAGTGCCTTAAGTTGAAATTTTACATGACTTTGCTGGATTTCCTGTTCAGTTAGTATTTTGTAATTCATGGAATGTGGATTTTAATAGCTAAAGTTCCTGTTGCTGCTTTGAGGAGATTTGGAGCCATGTTTTATTTGAAGTTYAGGTTTCATCTGAGCACAAACAAAAATATCTAACTTTTCAGAGCTTTCAATTGTATAGTTCTAAATATCAGCATAGGCATTAGAAGATACAGAGCAGTTAAAAAAAAAAGCCACATGGAGAGGACAAGGAGAAATGAGTACAAATTGCATTGGAAGGGATTTCATCCTAAGATATTTTCACAAGAAATTTTYCACAGTAAGAACAGTTGTACGCTGGAACAACCTCTTCAGGGAGGTAGTAGAGTTCCCTCCCTGGGTATTTTCAAGRTGCATTTGGATGGAATGCTAGATTCTGATTTAACCTCCATTTCTCARGAAAGGTTGAATTATGTTTTGAGGTTCCTTCTATCCTGGGACATAACCTAATCTTCTTCTAGATGGAAGCTCTGTGAAAAATTGGTCATTACTGGGGACAGGCCAGGGAGAATTCTGTGGCTGATGGTCTCCCAGGATGGGAAATAAAGACTGTATATGTCTCTCTCTTGTTTTATGACTGAGGACATTGTTAATGATTAATRGCAAATGCAGCAATACTCTCTTATTTTTTTTTTCTGTTAATCCTTCTCCATATATTCARAAATCTGGTTTTAGTTAGCAGTATTCAGGGGAATATTTTAGAAATAACAGGTATTTTAACTTCCTTCAGTTCTTGTATAAGGAGAAAATATCTCAGGTTATCCCCAAATATCAGGATATTTTCCTCTGAAATATGAAGAAACCAAAGCATGATGAAGCAAGATAAGATACCTAGTAGSTTTAGCACTTAGCATGGCACTCAGATTAATTATCTGGCCTCCAAAAGACTCCTGTAAAATCAATGAATAAAATAGAACAGAAATCCCTATATTTTTCCCACCAAACTGCAGAGACAGTTGCAATGTAGCCAATGTGTGAAACATCCAGAATGTTTGTCTAAAGCCAGACAGAAACAGAACTTTCAGATCTTAAGGTTTCTAAACATGGCCCTTAGTCTGAGACCAGAACAAATATTTAATCCTCTCCATCTCTACTGACTGACACTCAAAATAAGAGTATAAATTCTGGTATGTGAGAACAGAGTTTAGCTTAAGTGATTGGATCCTGTGCTTTTCAGATAATTTCTGTTTGAAATGCATTGCACTGATTTTTCTTGGGGTGTTTTTATTTGTGGCATATTGCTGTATCTGTTTACATGATTTATTGTCTTTTATGGAATTTTTGAGGTGATTTTTCATCATCTATATGTAAATAAATTGCACTGCTAAATTGGCCTTCTAGGGTTTACTTAGAAGTCATGACCAGATGTRTCCTCAGGTGGATTGACCAAATTGTTGAGATTAATGATGCCACACTCTCCAGGCAGGATAGGAAGTTCAGATTTCAGGATGTACAGTGCCTTGTGTCCTTCATAAAGTCTTGTGGGTGTCCATCAGCCAAGGAGGGCATCAGTGAGCAAAAAGAGCTGTCTCTTGTCTGTATATAATGATGCATTTTGCTGAGAGAATGATCAACAAAGGATTTGAATCTTGAAATATTTCTTCCATTTTTCTCAATGTTTCATCCTGTGGCATGAGGAGGTGCCTTTTTTGTACCCTGTTGGCCACTGTGGCCTGACAGAAGTGGTTTTGTATCAATGAGTGATTGCAATGCTTACTGGGTCATTAATGGTAACATTTTTATTAGAGAGGTGAGTTACAGAGAGTGAGTTGCAGACTGGGATGTTTCACTGGGATGTACTAACTTACATGAAGAAAAGAGCATTAACCTAAGTCCAAAGCTTTGAGGAAAAGGGAATCACGTAAACAGATATTCTTTAAAGCAAACTTTCTACTCCATATTATGGCAGTGATTTCAGGGGATGGTCTAATTTAGGTGATCTTCAGAATTTGCTATGTTTTCTAGCAGTTATGAGCAAGGGAGGTCTGAACGAAATACTATGATGGGCTCGATGATAAGGGATGAACCCTTATGAGTGGCTTGGTTTCTCTGGAATTTCTGTCATATATTGGGAAAATATATGYGATGCTAGAGAGCATACCACTGAAAACTCATGGAGTAGGGAGGGTAAGCCTGTGTGGCTGGAAGGCAGCACTTTGCATTGTAACTGGGTCTGCCCTTTCACCACCACCAAGAGACAAAAGACAAGAAGAAGCAATCTGGTGCTGAGCCCAAGTGTTACATCTTGATTCTTTGCTGCCAAGAGCACTTGAGCCTACATGCACAGCTATACATTCAGCTCTCATTCTGTTCACGTTTTATGCCCCTCTATACCCTGGCTCTATCTATACTGGACAAGAATAGCTGCTGCACTTTTCGGGACAGCCTACTGCAGAGCTYGCATGATCTGACTTTAAATACAGTTGATTCAGTTTTTCTTTAAAAACCAGTGACAACAAGTAAAACTCCAGACCTGTCTTTGGATTTCAGTGAGTTGTATGCACCTTGAAAAAAATCTTCCAACTAGTTGCATGGGTGAAATTTACTTTCTTTRATTAGATTTTTAAGAACCCAAGATCTTACCCTGACGATCTTTGTTGCTCATTCCCTGCCCTTCTACACCCTAGAACCACTAGATTACAGTGTCTGTAGTASAGACAAAGGATGCACAGCACTGACTGGTTACAATATATGCATCAAAATATTTCCCTGTCTGAACGTATAATTAGCTTTTAGCATGGTGCATAGCACGGAGCAGAATTTATTTTTAATTAGTCTAATTCATCTCTCATGCCATAGTTAAGCTTCATTCTTCTATGCCTTTGTGAATAGGAGAATGCTTTTTCAGGTGTAGGTTCTCTCTTTAACATTTGTTGAGATGAGTATCAGTGGCTGAGAAGCATATGGAACTTGATGTGGAGTAGGAAACAAGCATTCTCTATGTGTTTTAATGATTATGAAAAAGATACATTTTTGGAGAGACTATATTCTGAGGGCATCAAGTGCCAGATTGACTTGCTGTTACCGCATGTTCTTGCATTGTCCCAGTACTGCAGCGTGGATTCTTGTGATAAGCT
The DNA here is from genome assembly GCA_014549065.1 of Cardinalis cardinalis. Classification (NCBI taxonomy): domain Eukaryota; kingdom Metazoa; phylum Chordata; class Aves; order Passeriformes; family Cardinalidae; genus Cardinalis; species Cardinalis cardinalis. Next base: position 9,974,388 of record JACDOX010000009.1, read on the forward strand.
CTGCAACRCTCTCATGAGCAAGAAGAAATAAGAGTAAAGCTGTTTACTCTAGCTGCAGACTGGAGAAGGACAAATGATGCTCTCATACCATTTCAGCCAAATAGTTCCCCTTTTATCCTCCCACAATTATCSTGTTTTGATGTGATTATTTTACACTGGGAAGTCTGCTTTAGGGAAGAAGCCATTTTCTTTCCACTGTACTTTTCCATGCACACAAAACTTTATCAAAAAACTTTATGACTACAAAGTCAGAGGAGCTGTTAAGGAACTGGTTTTTGATTTGGTATTAGTCTCACATTTTTCTTTCATATAGACTTCAGCCCTCATTAGGCCTTTTTTTTTCTCCAATTGAAGTTGTTTTTATCTCATTTCCCCAACAAATCAATCAGTCAGGACCCATCCCTATGAATACAGAATATCCAGGGAAGAAAATATTGATCTCTCCTTAGTTCTCCTTAGCTGTTTCTTATTATTATCCAGTTCTCTAACAGATGCTAAACAGAAACTAATAGGCTTTAAAAGATATTTCTCATAGTCTGTTTTTCAGTGCTGAAGAATAAAAACTTGTATTGGGAGTCATTATTCACTCTGGTCAAAGAGTGCAGTTGCSTTGCAATTATTATTTGCCTTGTAGAAATATTTGTATTTCCTGCTGTGTTAATTACTGTTACTAATATGGTCTGGAAGACAAGTAGCAGCTACCACAAAGTCACCTGTWAGCCAGTCAGATTATTATAGGGAGTGAAAGGCAGCCAAATAATTTTAATAGGATTTGTAGCTGTTCCAGAAAATAAAAGATTTCAGAAACAAAAATAGACCACTTAGACTACTGCTTGTTTTCCCTGCTAACACTGCTGCCTGTTGTGCACAAATATCTGTACTAGCATGAGATCATGGTCGGGGGTGCTAAAGATAGCTGCATGATGATGAAGAAACACAGGACAAAATAAAAAAAACCCTTGAGGTTTACTTGTTTATATGGAAAATGGACTACTCCTCTTATGTAAAAAGAGGTCCCAAATCAAACACAAAAAAAGGTAGCCCATTCCCTTTTACTACTGCATTTCCTGAGGACCCCTCCTTGTTTGGGTGTTCTGAATGTGTGAATTGTTCCCTGTGGCTGTTATGCTTAAGCATCTCCTTCCATTCCAATAGTTCTACTTTCTCCTCTCTCCTGATAGCTGGATACCAAAGAATTCTACCCTGGCACAGTYCCAGTGGGCACTGCTGTCTCAGATAGTTCAGTTGTTGTGGAAATAGGATAAGACACCTGTCTTCTGTGGAGGAAAAGTGTTGGATCATGCACCATCTTAGCCCATTTAAACTKAAGTTCTTGCTTCAAATTCCTCCCCAACAACCATCTTAATTCAAACACAAACTCTCCTGTTTCCTCCAATGGTCAGATGAGTGTATTGAGCATAGTCTAATATTGCAAGTTATAATGCAATATGTGATAACACAGCATACTTGACTTGAGGTTGGAGTTTTTCAGCAATAAACATTATTTACTTTGTGCAATGAACACAAACTCCTTGGCCTGAGTTGTATGTGGTAACTGAGATTTATGTACCAGCTCTCATACTCTGAGTAGTGCCTATTGCCATTATAAACCAGTATTTACMACCACCATTATTGCCAGTAAATGCCGGCTTAGAACACTTACAGAAGGTACAAAACCAGTAAGGAATATTCAGGGGGTTATTACCTTGGCTACTCATGCAACCATTTTCTGTTTGAAGTAGAAACAGAATATTTTAGTTGTATGGCTTAAAAGCAAAACACAGGAGGACAGAGTTATCAGCTTGGTGTTTTAGGAATCTTGATTTTCAACTACTTACAGACACAGAAAAACTTGAAATTTATGGACTCCAGAGAAATATGCATCTAGCCCAGCCTTTTTGTTCTCAGTTCCCAAATGCAAGCTAAAACTAGAAATAAACACCTACAGTATATTTCTTGGCATTAATATCTTTACAAATGCAAGAATCTGGCTGCATCATGGCAAGATGTGTCATTTTAGAGCACTTAACATAAAAAGAGCACAAAATGTTTATAGGAAGTATCTGTTATTTTCAATTAATTTATTTGCAAATGTGCTATTCAGAGGCTGRTGCTTTTCTCATTATACTCTCTCCCTACTTTAGATTCTGTACTCTCTGTGACAAGTGAAAATGGTGAGAAAAAGTGTTCACAAAAATATGTCAGCAACTGCAATACTGAGCTTCAGCTTCTTTATCTAATTTTAATTTGTCACACGAAACAGACTTAGGAGATTAAGTCAGGTATCTCTAGAAATGGTCACATGTTACAGAATTCAGAAAGAGTTGACAACCTCCAAAAGCAAAGGTGATTTCTTCCCTTTAAAACTAAGAAGGAAAATTTAAGGTAGAAAACTTTTTTCAAAATTCATGTCTTATAAATGAGACCAGTATTGGCAAATATCCCAGTCTGTATTCTTGATTCCTTRCTCATTCTCAGTCCTCAATCTGCATCCTTAGCCAGGGGTTGAGAAAAAGKTTGAATCATAGAAACTTGTCATAGAATGTACTCAGTTTGGAAGGGACTCACGAGAATCATTAAGTTCAACTACTGGCCAGGCACAGGACACCCCAAGAGTGCCTGAAAATGTTGTCCAAAAGCTTCTTGAACTCAGACAGGATTGGTGCTGTCAATACTTCTCTGGGGAGTCTGTGCCAGTGCCCAACCACCCTCTGGGTGAAAAAATTTTTTCCTAATGGCCAACCTAAACCTCTCCTGACTCAGYCTCATGCCATTTCCTTGAATCCTGTCACTGGTCATGAGAGTGAAGAGATCAGTGTCTGCCCCTCTACTTCCCCTCATGAAGAAGTTGCAAAAGCAGTGACGTCTCCCCTCATTCTCCTCTTCTCCAGGCTAAGCAGACCAAGTGACCTCAGGTATTCCTCATATGGCTTCCCCTCAAGGCCCTTCACCATCATTATTGCTCTTTGGACAATCTGTAATAGTTTAATGATTTTCTCACATTGTGGCACCTAAAATTGTCCCCAGCTCTTGAGGTGAGGCCACCTCAGCTCAGAGCGGAGCAGGACAATCCTCTCCCTTGCCTGGCTGGCCATGCTGTGCCTGATGCTCTCCAGGCCTGAGTTGGCCCTCCTGGCTGCCAGGTCACTGCTGATTTGACTTTCTGTCAACGAGGACACCCAGGTCCCCTTCCATGATACTGCTTTCCAGTATCTCATTGCCCAGTCTGTCTGTACATCCAGGGTTGCCCTGCCCCAGATGCAGAATCCAAAATTTCTCCTTGTTAAACTTTGTACAGTTGGTGATTGCCCATCTTTCTAATTTGTCAAGATCTCCCTGCAGGACCTTCCTGCCTTCCAGGAAGTCAACAGCTCCTCCCGATTTAGTGTTGTCAGCAAACCATGTAGAATCAGGAAMAGTAAAATGTTGTATAGGTTTTCTTGTGCACATTTCAGGTTAAAAATACAAATAACAGGAGAAACAKATACCAACATATAAATTAGTTCCTCTAACAGTGATTTCAACCAATCAAAGGATATACGAACAAAACTGTGCTTGGTGAATTTGTAAAACTACATACATGAAAGACCTAAGTGGCAATAACAATTATTAAATTGCTTTAGAATATGATTTTTTAAAATTTCCAACTGAGGTTTCTACAATTACTAATTGAAGGAAATGAGCTAGGCATGACTATTAGAAACAAAACCCATTTTTAAACTGATCATAAAAGAGAAATAATGGTTTTTCTTGTTAAGCTTTGCTGGCTTGTCTCTTATTAACCTTTCCTAGTCATTCCTAGACGCTATTCTCATATTTCATATTGATCTCCAGAAAAACTGCATATACTTTGGTAACAAAATCTTATGAGACCCAGAGTTCAGAATACAAAAACGGATTGGAAATGAAGATTGCTTTGTGGTTATTTTCTGCCTACTTCCTACTAGCAAATTGAATAAAACCATGGGATCCTCCTGWATAAACTGAGCAGAAATGATTTGCAACATGTAATAGTCCTGCTGATTTGAAAATATATTTTTTTTCAGTATGCTTCCCTGATTTTGAAATGGGAAAACTCAGAAAAACTGAAGACAGGCCTAGGGAAAGGAGCCATGCAAGGTGTCACCATGACCAAATTATCTTTCAGATGCCTGACACAATAGATTGAAATACCCTTCCTTAGAGTGGATCCTATGTAATTTCCCTGAGCTTGTGTATTACAATTATGCAAGAGAGGGTGAATACTGAGCACAGTGAGGGGTTGTTCATGTTCTGCTCTGAGATAGGATGAGAGCCCATTCATATAAATTTGCAAGTGTTCAGATAGGTCAGGAAGCRTAGCAATTGCACTATATGCAGAGAGGCAATCTTGGTAGACAYYTAAAAGGAAGCTATTGCTGAAAGCAAGGGAGGACTCAAAAGAAACAAGAGGAAACCTGTAAAAAAATGTCAGCAAGAAGCCTTAAGGGAAAGCTGGTAAACATGACTGTGTGAGAAGTGATCTAATTTTTATCTGAGATTTGCATGGAAGAGCTTTGACACTTGTGTTAAATTTCCTCATGATAGTTAGGCAGAGAAAAGATTCATGACTCTGTATGGGGTCACCTGGGGAGCTAGAGACACTTGTACAAGCCACAAAGATAGTATTTTTCTTACTACTGTGTTTAGAGGAAGGCTCAGTGCCTGGTTTGAACTGCATACATGTGGTTTGGACGGGTGAACTTATGGCAGTTGTTTGTGTTTTAAAGTGAAATACTACATTTGCATTTCTTCAAGAAGAGAAAAAGAAAAAGTTTATAAGCTACTTAAACACTTGTCTTACTAGAGTGTGAGGTAAGAGAAAAGGCTGAAGATTTGCTTTTTTGCTTTATTAGAATGCAGATATTTCTTTTTCTAGGGAATGAATTTAAGAATGTACTAAATTATACTTTTAGCCTGGGAAAATGGAATTGAGAGAGTAGGTTTCTGAATATACAAACCCCACTCATAACTGTATCCAAGAGAAAGGTCTGCACCTGAGGGGACTCAAAAATGTAAAGTTGATGTTTGCCAGAAATGCATAAGCTTTTTGAAAAGTGTCCTGTAAAAATACAAGGACAAAATAGTGCTTAAGAGGGTATTGTATGAAAAATTCTGTAGAATCTCTGACAATATCTTTTAGAATACTTCAGAGATGTGAGATGCTTATGTTGTTTCAGGAAGAAAAACWTTATTTCAGGAATGCTAAGATTATGTTTCCCACCCGCTCAGGGATGAATCAATGAAGTCAGAGCTGTTTCAGCAACAGCCAGAAGSTCGACTTCTGTAAAGAGGAGGAAAATCAGATTTCTCATTGCAGTTCACTGCCAGATTTTTAGCAATAAGCTCCCTTTAGCACATCAAAACCTGCAACATTGGTACTGTTTTGTGGGAATTTCCTTAGCCTTACATGTACACAAAACATATGAAATGTAATCTTTGGTAAACATTAGAACAAAAATATGCTTTGTGTTACCAAGCTGAAAAACAATAAAGTCTAGTCTGATTGAAGAAAAACAGGTTAATGAAGACTTTCAAGTAGTTCTAAATCTAAAGACTGATAGAATATTTTATTATCTAGAAATGTGTGTTTGGTGAAGTACCAAATGTCTGCTAGAAATGCACTGTCAAATAACATATGTTTCTTACTGCRTTCATCATGCTTTATTTTTTCACAGAAACATTTTCTTTGTACAGTTGCAAATTATGCAATAGAGAAAAGAAAAAAATAATTAGTGCTGTCTCCTGAAACAAGATTAATTTCTACCTTTTTATAKAGAGAGAGAAAAAAAATCATTCTTATCTTTCAACAGCTAAACTTATCCAGAACAAATATTTTGGTGGTTCTTGTATGTGGGCAAGTGCAAAGTCCTGCTAGTTTGAAATACATAACATCTAGGAGTATTTTATTTCAGTCTATGTTTAGGAGTTTCCMCCCATTCCTCACTCCCCAGCCATGTTTTGTAATTTTCCTGTTTTCCAGGATATTCACTTCAGCTTGGAGTCATCGGTTGAAAATAATGGCTTTTTTTTTATTCATACGTACACTTTGCTCAACAGAATGATTCTGAACTCCTGGCAATAAGATCAAAGAGATCTTTCACAATGCGCCTCTCTTGCTTAGCATGTAACAAGCTCGCAGCAACTTCTGAAGGTTAACTATTAGGTCTCCCTAATACAAGTACAGGCATGAGAAAAAGGGCCCTGAGAGTAAGATTTTTTTAAAAATTATTTTTCTCTTAATTTCCATTGTGAAAAGTAGCTTCTTAAAAAGTTCAAAAATTTGTTATTTGACCAGAAAGAGGGGATGGCTAAAAAAAAAAGTTTGCATTGAGATCTTTTTTTCTTCCCCTCTTTGCCCCCTTTTACTTTGCTGGAACAAAATAGTTTCTGTTTTGTTAAATTTTGCCCTGATGTAATTTGAATTCTCATACCTGTTTCTTATCTGATCAGATAATGCCTGAAATATTATTTACTCTTTTAAACTTTTGAGTTGCCTTTTTTTTTTCTGGTTTTGCTCAAGATCTGAAGGTGTAATTTCTGTTGCACTCTATAGGTACCTCTACTATCAGCTATATCAAATCTTATCACTGATCTCATTAAACTAATATAATTAAATAAAATAAATAAAATATAAAGGCCTGTGTTAYATGTAATCCRAGTGTTTATGCTATGGAAAAGGACCCTATTAAAAAAAACCTTGGAGTTTATAAAGTAGACAGAAGCTCATGTAGTATTCTAGTATGCCATTTAGCTATTAAATTCCATGAATTCTGCCTTTTTATTGTACTGTATCTTRGAAAGCCTTTGCACCTGTATGAAGTGAATGCCAAATGTCATCACGAGGTTGTTTTTAACAGTGCATATCTTTGTCTTATTTTGCACTGTAGTGTAGCCTAGTACAGCATAAATCTATGCAACTTTTCAGAGTTTTGTTCCTCAAAGCTCCCAGCATTCACAAAGGATAAAATACAAAACCACCTGTGTTTAGCAACRTTTGGTAGTGATAATGATAGTTATTTGCTGACAAGAAAATGTCCATTGTCACTTCCTACTTGAAAATTACAGGACAARTCTGAACTGCATCTAAGAGCTCATACAGTAGTATAAATGTTCAAAGAAGCCCAGAATTCTCATGATTTACAATTTTTGCTTAGCTCCCAAAGTGCTACCCACTAGAAGTTTAGTTTGTCTATAATGGTTCTGTACTGTAGGATTTTTAATGATTTTTATTGGTTAAATTCTGATCCAGGATATGCAAGAAGTTAAAAAAACCCAAAACATTTCAAATAGGTTGAAAGTTCCATTGTATGCAACAGAGCAACTTAGGTGCAAAATTATGATCAAGATCTAAAACTTCAATCTGTATTGATACCTACTCAAAAGCTCTAGGATGAACATCCTTAGTGAATGGAAAAAAAAACAAACAGAGAAGATGAGTTGCTCAGCAGGTGGAATTCAAAGGTGGGTTGAAGTTTAGCTGTGAGAGTCAGCTCTCTGATATCATCCTGGGAGGAGCCTTTGGGTCTCTGCTTGAGCATGAGTACTGATTTTCTGTTGGGTTAACTGGGGACTGCAAGGCTGCCTCAMGAATCCTAACAGTAATTTGGGAGCTTTTTGGAGATGCTTAAATTACTCTGCCACTCTGTTACCTATTTATTTATTATGGTTAAGAAATTCTTCTCTATCATTACCTCTTTTTTTTATTAGTCTTGGGCAAAGAATCTAAYCTAATTACTGTTTGCACATGCTGACTCAGAGACTTTGATAAAATAAATTACTATAATGGAATTGGCCTAAAGCTCTTCTTCTTACTAGTATGCCAAATGATCTTATAGAAACAGAAGTTACAGCTACCTAAGCAATTTTTGTGATAGCCCACTTATCCTATTATAGATCTAACTCCTCACACATGATATTGCAATTTGGACCAGGGCTTCAGTGAAAATCAAAGCATGACCACTGACTTCATTAATCTACATTGACTTAGATCTACTAAATGCCAGGTGCAGTATTGACAACTTTTGSACATTTAATGCAAGAAATTCTTTGGTTCTGACATATATTAAAAAATAGATGTATCTATACAATTGATGTAAAGAATTTTGTAGCTTGTTRATGAATGTCCATTATTTCCATCCATTCTTTGTCCTTCTGAAATACCTAAGGAAATGAAAGACAGCTGGTATTTCAGAATCCTCATGATACTGTCCAGTTATGATCTCTGGACCTCAAAGCTTTCACTGTAAAGCAAACAAAATTGATATGTTGAACAGAACCTTTAAATCCAACAGAGGCAGGAATGCTTTTTTTATAGCATTTAATCTTGGCAAAAGATATTAGAGAAGGGAAGCAGCTGCAACTGCAAAGTCTGCTTTGATTCATCAGGCATACCCTAATAACAGGGAAAAAAGTGTGCAGCTCAGCATGCCAGTGYTCAGAATCTTGTATTCTTCTAACAGTGGCATCTTTGGGAGGCTTGTATTTTAAACTGTCTGAGAGAGTGCATTAAACTTACCTCAAAAATATGGTTAATAGTGCAGTAGAATAGCAAACAGTTATGCATTCCAACTTTGTTGTGATAACTGCCCATCTTTTCTTCAGACACGTTTGATCTATGTGAYTGTTTTCAGCAACAACCTAGAGAGTCATGCTACATCATGACTTTATTCTTAATTTTTCCTGTGTGGTGGGTGTAGTCTGAAGTGTATTGGCATTCCTAGCGAGGAACCTCAGTCACAAAAAGGAGGGCAGGGGTGAAGGGAAGAAAGATAACTCCTTTTCAAGCTCAGTCTCCTCCAGCAATGTGGATGCAACTGGCTTTGCAGACAAACCTGAGCATGAGCACAGCTGCTAAATGCAGTACARATAAGCTGCTGCGAGTCTTTCAGAGTGAGAGTAACAGACAAATAATATTTGTCTGGAATAATAATAATGTTTTTTCTATTTTTTTTGACTTTTTTTTAACAGTACAGATGCACTTACAAATGGTGAAAATTTTCACCTTTTTTTTTTTGTATGATAGTAAATTGCAAGGCTGAAAATTCGTAGAAATCATAGAAGATGACTTTTGATAGGGAAGTTATCACCAATATAAGAACTGAAGAAAAATAGTCAGCTATTTTATAATAAGTAGAACTGGAGTAAAATCACAAAGGCCCAGAGCCACAGAGGAAAGAACTAGCTAGATACTTCTTTGCTGAGACTCATCCAAGTATTTCTATGGTATCAATTTGAGCCAATGCATTGAAAGTAAAAAATGTCGTATCTTGCCCACAAATGTTAATTGTCATAGACCAAGACACCATCACTGTTTTAGCATTGGATTTAATTTCAAGATTACTAGGTCATAATAAAGGATAACTAAGGGCATTTTCTGTATTTTAGAGGGAAAAATAAGAAAGCCATTTAATTTTTATACAGTTGCAGTACATAGGGATTTTGATCTTCCCTAAGAAACTTTGGTCTCTCCAAAAGCATCTATCAGCTACTTAAAAGTGTGATGTCATTACTTTACTTCAATTTGAATTTACTTCARATGTCTTCCTTTCATTGATAGAGTAGGTTGAGAGAGAGTGTGAATAGAGAAATGTTGGCTGAGTGTGAAATGAGTTCAAATATTGGCCAGAGGGTGTGCTGCTTGTCTCCTGTTTTATGGATAAACAGTCTCACTGGGTGAGTAATTTAGTTGCACTGTGGATCTYTGAGTGATAAGTCTGTTTACCTTCCTCATTCATTTTGATGTCTTCAATCCTGTGTCTCCACAGATCACAGATTAGTACCTTAAGTCACTGCTGTGTAATACACTGCTATTTCCTGACACCCAAACGAGCTTCATAAACACACTTTGGGACAAACAGAGTGTCTGGATACATGATGGGGGTAGGAATGTAGTACTTTTGAAGGGTGGCAAAATAAAGCTCCTTGAAGTTCTGCTTTTTGAAATAAGATTAAGATTCTTCACTGCTCAAAATCATTTGGCAGATCCATTATTTTTTCTAAAGATATTTTCATGGGACTGTAAATAATGGCAATTTAATTTATTGAAGTATGTTTTTTTTCTAACAGTTAATGGTAGACTGTGAGCAGGCACAATTATAAGTCGTCTGTACGTATCATTATATTTACTTGTCCATGAAAAACTAATTTAGGTTTACCAAAATCAGTGGCAGGACTTGAACCCAACACTGGAAATTCTTTCAGCATTCCATGACAGTTATTCAAATTCCTTTGCTTTACAGAGGAATTGTTAGTAATGACTTGAAGTGAATAATAAAGTATAGAAGATTCCTTACTACTGCACACAGGGTTAAACATTGCAATGAGAAGACTTATATAAAACATTGCTCAGTTTCAGACTKATCTCTTGATCAGTTTCAGACTGTTCTTTTGATCCCTCTGTTAGTACAAGATAGGTATGAGTTAGTGTTAGGTTTGTATTTTTCCATTTTCTTGAAGATGTTTTAGGATTCTTTAATATCTGTTTTGTAAATGTGCCTGAGAAATTGATATAGAGGATATTATAGCAATCAGTTTTGTTCTCTTAAGTTGCACTGCCTTTGAAGTTTTCCAAGCTGTTAATATTTGCATCTTGTTAAATGCAAAGCAAATTAGACTAGCAGAGAGATTCTGCTGAGAAAATAAAGTATTTTGTTTGTTTTAACTTCTGTGGGAAACAGAGTACTGCAGCCTAATTTTGGTATGTGACTTTTTGAAATAAAGACAAAGCAAAACTTTATCAGGCAGTTCTTCCMGAAGTCCTGGGGTTTTAAATAATGTCTCACCCACCTAGTCAGAACAATCCACAATAGTCTTWAATGCAGGAAGTCAGCACAGAATATGACTGATTATTTATGATAACTTACAGTGACAGTTGTTAAAGTTGCAGTAAAGTACATGAAGACTTCCAGTCATAGGCTCTTGGAGAAAAGAATTMACCAATTGCAAATGGCTACTAAAACCAAAACCCTGGGGATTTTTTCCAAATTCAGGGTTGTTTATGTTTTGATTAATTTCTAATTGGTATTAGTCTAAACTTCAAGTCTAGACTTGTTCTTCCATGTGTCTCTATCAGAAAATATCAGCATTCAATACTCTGTAATTTACAGAGGATCACTGTGTAGCCTGCATTAAGTGCCATCTTTCAAGAATGAGGATGGCTTAAACTCTGATCTCCACAGGGTAAATCTGTAAATCTAGGCATAGTAGTAAACAGTGTGTTAGGTACAGCTTGTCTTATTTTGACAGAAATCTTGTGTCCACAGTGGATACTCTGAGTTGCATGCATGATATTATATATAAAGTTTAGAAAGAGATGAAGAAACGCTGCTAGTTCAAATRCAGCTGAGTCAGGAATTTATTTCTGTCTGTAGGGTTTTTTGGGAGATGTTTCCCATCCATGTAATATAGACATCTATAGTTCAAACACCTAACTGGACTACAAGTACTAATTTAATCTACTCCATACAGACCCTAATAAAACTAAAGTCTATCAAATTTTACATACCTAAMTGTTAGAAATTTAATGAAAGTTAGTCATGTAGGCTTCCTCTTTTGATGTAGAAAAAACCTGCACAGGGGGCCTGTCCGCCTAAAGATGGTCTACATTGTCATTTTGACTCAGTGGTAGAAGCATCTAAAGAGAGCTCAATGTTGTTCTGAAGTAGGCTGGGCTCCTTAACKCTTGTTTGTCTAAACAGGTGATCCAGTCAGAACATGCTGTCTCTTCYTTTTTTTCCCCTTCTTGGGTGTGCTTTCTGTGGCAACAGAGCRCAGACACAGGCCTTATCCTGATGAAGGGTTGGGGCACAGACGGGAGGTGCACCCACTCATGTGTGTTAGATATTGCCAGTCTCCCTTGTCTTGTGGTTTAGATTAGATGCCTGATCTTTAAATCTTTGAAGTTTKATAAGAAGAATATCTTCCAAATAGCAATCACTTGTCATCTTCTCCTTTGGGATGTGGTTGGATTCTGGAGTTAGGTTGTACATTTTTCTCTCTTTGCCTTCCTGTTTGAAGATCTGAGGCTGGCATTTAGATCTCGATATAAACAAAGCTGATTCAGAAATTTTCATAGTCTACTCCACCTTTGGGCTCCTGAAACTGGAAAGCTTCATCTCTGATTCAGCTATTTGATACATTCTAGAATCATTTCATCTACTTGCTATGGTCCTCATTTCTTAAGATTATGCAATGTGAATGTTATGATGKTTATCTCTTGTGTGCTTAGTTTTTGCATATTTAGGTGTCTGGTGGGTTGATTAAGAATGTTCCAAAAAAAATTCACTCCTCAATTGGACCTTTACCYCCTTCAGAAATGGTGGCCATGAAGGTCCTCCCAAGCCATGGCTTATAAATTGGAATTGTAGAAATAATAGATCACAGCTTTACCTGACCTGATTTTTGTGTTTATTCTATCTGCCAGTCCTTGCCTTTCATGTCCCAGATATGAGTATGATTAATTCAATTTTAAAATTCCATTCATGAAAGGATATACCTTTTCTTTTATCCCTCGTATTCTGAAGAATAACCATTCACCCATTTTCTTCAACCAAGGAGATCTCAAAAATTTTTAACTTTCTCCCTCCACAGTTCACAACATTTTTGTGTTTTCTGTTTACTGCTTCCTACATTTCTTCTTTGCTTACACCATAATTGGCACCTTTTTCATGCTTCATTACACTAGATATCCTTTCCATTTCCATGCTAATTTCCTGAAATGCTCTGACCGTTGTTGTCCAGGCACACTGCTTTGAAGATGTTTAGGCCTACAGGTTTACTTGTTTTAGCTGCCAAAAATCATAGAATATCTTGAGTTTTGAAGGACCCATAATGATCATCAAGTTGTAAAGGTATGTGTCTAGATAGCAAAAGCAAAGCTTTGATATTGAAAGAATAAATCCAAAATTAAYATGAATCCTTAAATATGAATATCACAGTTGATAACAATACCTCTATGGGATGTATAAGTATATATATGTATATGTAGGTTAAAAGTAAGTTTGTGCAGAAAGTAGATACTTCACATGGTTTAACATGTGTTCATTTAATGAATTTGTGCCTTGCAACGTGAAAATATGACTTGTACTATATTTTGTTTTCATCCTATGTGGGAAATGGTGAGAAAATTTTTTCCTCCCTTTGTAGGAAAGGGAATTTTTTTTCCTCCCTTTGCCTCATAATTTAATTTCAATGATGGAATGCATCTGAGCATTAAGAGTTTCCTTTGCTCAATCAGATGAAATTAGCAATAAACCCCAAAAATTTGAGTAACTCTACAAATTGGCTAATATATATATATATAAATTCTATGTGTGGAAAATCATATGAATACAATAACTTTTTGCAGGTAGCAGAAAACTTCCCATGCTTATTACAGGGGTTAAACTTGCCTATTAAGGACAACTCAGAAATTGTGATTACACATGGCATCTTGTGGGTTTAAGACTAAATTCCCTAAACTAGCTTTCCCTTCTAACTATGTCATGCATATTTATGTCAAAGCAAAGGAAATCAATCCATTTTCAGCAGATGGGAATGGGTACTTTGAAACAATCAGCTTCTAAAATCAGTAGCTGTTTCATTGGTTTTATTTATAAATCCATAAAAGGAAATAAGGATAAAGAAGAAGCCTCGGACAAATATAGTCTGAATTCACCCCTCTCTCCCAAAAGAAATTAAAAAATACATTTTAGAACAACTCTTAAAGGAGAATTTTCCTTCTTTCTCTTTCACTAGATTTTAAGATTTTTAAAATTTTTTTACATTAAAAAGTGAATTAAAACCTCACATCAAATGCTACAAAGYCCTGCTCAGTAGCATTTGCATTATTCAACACAGTAAGAAATAGCAACACTTAACACCTAGAGATATATTAAGACATTTTTATTTACCAGTTATGTAGGAAGTCTTGTGAGTGTGAACAAGACCAGATATATAGCAGAAGAAAAATAAGTCTGAACAGGTGAATTATTATTCTGGGTATGCATAAAATCTTATTCAGAATCCCAAACCATCTTCTTATATGCTGCTGAATTCCTATAAGAMGAATTCAAAGTATGTCTGAGAGTGGTGCAAGTGTAAAGGTCTATGTTTAAATATAAATATCATCTGTCTCTCTCTTTTTCTCTCCTGAACCATCCATCCATCCATTTATCCACATGAACACTTGCATGTTTGTATTTCCAAATATGTGGATGGCCAAGCATTGAACTTCAGTGTGCATTTGTGTGAAATCAGTCATCATGTGCATTTATATAGTACAAGGAATTTCTGTGTATGGAAGAGCYAAGGCCCTTTAGGCCTTGGCTCTTCCATACACAGAAACTTTCTAAAGGAACATTTCTGTAGTGTTGAGCAGTTGTGAATGTGTCCTGGGATCACAAAAGACCTACTCTTTTCCCTGCAGAGATCAGCTTTGCTTCTTGATAGGCAGCTGGTACGTTGSACTTTATCTATCCATACTGCCTCCAAAAGCTCTCTCAATTACTCCCTGTGGAACAGAGGATTTGATGGAATGAAGAGTCATGCTGAGCGAGCGGCCAGCTTTTGATCCCTCTTCTGCTGAATGTAGCTGACATCCTCAATAATAAGATCYGAGGAGCATTAATATTCTCATTAAATGTGAAAATCAGGAGCAGGTACGAAATAGTTCAACAGGGAGACTTAAATTTTCAAATGCAGTTATTCTGAGAGTCCAGTAAATGAAAAAGACTAAACATGAAGGAATTTCMGAGGGATGATGACAACCTTTGCCCTTACTGTGGTTACATTACATATTGGGTTGTGTGTTATGTGATAATATTATGAAACATTAGACATCATAATGTCTGTCAAGAAGACATCTGTCYCAATGCAGGGTCTTCATTCTCAAAGTATTTGTGAGAAATACAAATATACTATAATGTTACACCACTGTTTTTAATATTCAGATATAATAAATATTCAGCTATGTTAATATTCCATACATTTATGCTTATAGGACCTATAAATTGCATCAAGTTTTCATAACTTTATGTCCCATAAAAATCTCATTTTGATGTTTTTTGAAAGTACGTATTTTTTACCATCATAACGGTACTAAGTTAAACTACTTCAAATTCCTCTCATTTTACATGTATTCAAAGTAAAGTTTGTGGCAATTACARCATATTATTCCACAGAAAAACAATACTAAGAAAATAATGGAAATAGTCCTTTGTCTTGCAATGAAATGTAATACCTAAAAGTATAAACTGCATGATCTGTACGTCTAGCTGGCTCTGTTCTGATTAGCATCCAATTGCAGTTCAGATCCCTAATGACATGGACTCTTTTTCACCCTGCATCAATAGGAAGAGTAAGACACACTTCTCCTGATGGTGTACCTAGTTAGAGTTTAATACTGTGAGGAAGAATACACAGTGGACTTCATTTTCTGCAGTTTGTTGATGATCTTGAGCAATTTTGAGTGCTTTACTATGATCTCTAGRAAGGATCAAAGCTTCCCATTCTGTTACTCTGTAGAGAAGGAAAAAAACAAACTATTTTTTGGTAAATTTCTCTTTTCTTTTTCCATAYAATTCTATATTCCTGTCTATGTAAACAGGGATTTGAAATTTTTCAYAGAGTAGAAATAAAACCTCTGAGTCCTAAACCACAGCTTTGTGCATGTCTGGGATTCACCCATAGTGTTGTTGCTTCCTTTGCAGTACTCTGCTGAATGAAATCTGTTGATTCTGTACACTGCACACACACAGGAGTCATGGGGAWTTACTAGAGGCCAGGAACTCTCTGAGTAGATTCTGTTACACACACTTGCCACATGTTAGAGCATTTTAAAATTAAAAAGGGTTTGTGAAGCTCTAAAAGAGTGAGTGCACAGTCTGAATCAAATATTGCCTTAGTTTTTTGCTTGATATTCCACACCAATCTAGTGAATAACTATGCTGTTATATTATTCCTTAGGAGAAGATCAGATCTTGAGTTATCTGGTTGGCTAGCTGAGCTTTAGTTCTCAATCAATATCTACCTAGGCAATGTTGAACATATTTTATTCAGATAGAAACTTTCAGAAAACCATTAGACTCTTAAAGCTATGAAGCCCACATTTAAAAACAACCCTCTTGATTAAGTTTGAATTAAGGTCCTCCTGAAGTTCATTTTTTTTTTATTTCATCATTCCTGCATGCATGAAATTGATACAATTTATAGACTGGGAATTAGAGTCAGCATTCTATAATTTCTCTCAAATGATAGGTCAGATGCTTGAAATTCAGCACAGAATGATTYCTGTGCTATCTGTATTTGTTTTAGAGAATAAAAGCATAAGTRTCCTTCAAATCACCAATTTTACTTAAGGATATTAAACCTATAGAAAGTATTTGTGTGCATGGTTTCCTTGAATTCCTGTGATAGGAAAATATAAAATAAAYATACCTTGTTTAAATGTTTGAATGAGGGAGCAGTGGTCTCATACACCACCTGACATTCTCAATGTTAAAATAAACTTCTGCCAGAAGATAGAAATTATAATATGATAACAGAATTTTTTGAAAAACTAATTTTTCAAAAACTGTAAAGTCTTAAAAACTGTAACATTTTTTYCATTTTACTGCAAAACCACTGAATAACTAAAGTCCCCTTGGCATGGAAAATTTGCAGAACTACAAGAGGAGAAAAAAAAGAGTAACTCTGCTTTTTTTTTWAAAAAAAGAAAAACAGAAGTTTAGGCTGGAATTTAAAAATTAGGAGTTTCAAGAGTAATGTCTGTAAGAAAACACACAAATTTGRAGTCTAAATTGTGATAGTGGTGAAATCTTTGTGGAGTTTTTAACATTCCTTAWTAAGCAATTTTAATGTCAAATTAGCACCCTTGCTCAATCGTTGTTTTCCATTCAAAGAATATCAAATTCACCTATTTTATCAGTTCTTCCTTATCCATSTAATTTGTTTTATGGTTATTATGTCTTGAAAGCAGTTAAAAAACAAAAAGTGAAGTCTGTTGGAGAGAGCAAATACACCTCTGAGTGTATGAAAGAATGCCAGAGAACCTGTCTCACCCTTGAAATGAAATAGTTTAGATGTTACTGTTAATATATTAACTCATGGTATAAACAGCTGTATGAAATAAAGTGCTCAYTGATGAGTTATTCTGATAAAAATCTCAAGTATCATTTACTCCAAAAAGGGACTAGACTCCTGCCAGCATTTCCTTATATTTTCGTATAGCATAGCRATACTGTGCTAAGGGGTTTTTTTGCTTCAGAAATGTTACTTCATATTCCTGTGACTGGAAAAAAGACAAAATTTCTTTCAGCTGATTTGCTTCTTGTGACTGCAGCTATTTCCGGGATATTTTTAACCTAAATATTATACAAACTGATCCTTTGTTCCTCAATGAAAARATTGTGGTCTGCATTTATTTCTCATGCCAGTGGGAAACCCATACTTACTCAGTGGATTATCATAAATGCACTCTAAACTGCTTTAATGCTTGATCCAAAGAGTACCTGGATATTTTCCATCATTATAAACAGCACAGATGTCCATATTTAGAGCAGTGCAGTTCCCACATTTGAAGAATTTTTGGCATTTTCTACTGCAAGAATCTCTTATTCAATTAAAGCATAGACAGTCCTGAGGTTTGAAGTGTGCTTTGCAACTTTTCTATTTCAGAAAAAAATAAATGKGATTAATTTTGGTTTGCTAACAGGCTTTTGGCCAATTTCCTTTTAAAATACTGATTTGTTGAGAAATTATGCTCTTTTTTCTTTGAAGCAAGGAAATGAATTTCACTTTGCTTGGTTTGTTAGAATTTTCATTATACAGATCACAAAATGCATTCTATTCTCTGAAAAATCAAGCTGCAAACACATTACAGTAGAAATCCTGAATTATCCTAAGTGCTAGTGCTTTTGCACGCAGTTGCCAATAAGAATATTTGTTGTTGTTATTAATTTCATGGGTATAATATCCTTTTATCTTCCCTGTGATGTAATCCCATTGCAACAATGGARAATCCTCACTGAAATTAGTAGCTCTGATTCATAAGACTGTTTGAATAGAGGGTATAAACCAACCTTCCCAAACCAAGTGTACACAAAATATTGAATAGCTGCCCAGATAAATAGACTTCACCTACACAATAAATAAGGCAGACCCCTGAAATAACTTATGGTCAAGTAAATAAAGCATTTTATTTTAATGAAGACYCAGTTTTCTTTATTACCTAGTTTACTAATGTTTAAATGTTTGATATTTCAAAAGAAATTACTTGTATTAAATTTGGGGTTATGCCTTATTTAATTTATATGTAATATATATTATAATTAATATTACAGAATTACATTTGCATAATAAATAGAATTTCATGTTTCATCATTCCCATGGTAAATGCTGTTGCAGGTATAAAGTGTGGTTATGTGTCTCAGCACCATATGAAAGTAGCTAGTGTTTTGTAGTAGCTAGCTGYTTATAAGCAAGCTTACAAATTTTCTTTCCAATTTTGAGATTTTTTAAAAAAAAGTAGAAGTAGTAGTTATGCTAGAATTTTAGGTAATTTAGCTTGTTGGAGTGGGGTGCATAATGTACTTTTAGAAAACATGTGCTTTCAAAGCTTGCATTTCTGAATTTGGGAATAAGAAGGAGCTTSTGTCATTCTGCCTACTACAGCTGCTGTAGGTAATGAGTAGTTGATAGGCCAGGGCTTCAGCTCACCTAGCTCTGTTGAAAGCTGCATCCCTATAGTAATTAGCCCATCTGAGGATCCAGCCCTTCTGAATGGATGGAAGGAAAGAAACAAAGCTGGATCTAAGCTTTCTAGCAAAGAAAATACTGACACTATGTTAAGTATAGTGTCATCAGAGAGTAAGTGGTTTTGTTTCACTTCAGAATATTCTATATGGTTTAATCTAGTTTATACCAAACCATTTTCTTCAACCCTTTGCAATTACCATTTAACAAGGCATTATACTATTATTATTTCTAGACTTTCCCTTAAATTTTACTCAATCTTCTTTCTTTTATCCCTTTTTATCTGCTTAGAGCATCTCGTCTTTTGCTGTGCCCTGACCCTTTAAACCACATCCACATTCCACACGAACTGGATTGGTCATTTTCTGTGTGGTCTTATTGAAGTCACTGAATTGAATGGAAAAGATACTGTTACTTAATAGGGCATTGCCTCAGCCACTCAGGAGGCTAAGTATGTGTGACTCATAGAGTCCCAGAATGGTTTGGGCTGGAAGGGACTTTAACAATCATCTAGTTCCAATTCCCCTGCCATTGCAAGGACACCTTCAACTAGACCAGSTTGCTCAAAGCCCCATCCAACCTGGCCTTGAATGCTTCCAGGGAGAGGACATCCAYGACTTTTCTGGGCAATCTGTTTCTGTGCCTCACTATGATCTCAGTAAATAATTTCATACTAATATCTCAATCTCTCCTAATGCACAAAAATCCCTCCTCTTTTAAYTTAACCCCCCTTGTCCTATTGCAATATACCTGTGTAAAACCTCATTCTTTTTCTCCTTGTAAGTGCCCTTTAAGTACTGAAAGGCCTCAAAAAGGTCTCCTGGAAACCTTCTATTCTGAGGCTGAAGAACTCYAATTCTCTCAGCCTGTCCCCATTGCAGAAGTGCTCCATCCCTCTCATCATCTCTGTGGCACTCCTCTAGACTCATTCCAACATATCCACATCTTTTTTTATGCTGGGGATCCCACATGTGGATGCAGCACTCCAGATGAGCTCTCACAAGGGCAGAGTAGAAGGGCAGAATCATCTCTGTCGACCTGCTGGCCATGCTGCTCYTGGTGCAGTCCAAGATGAGGCTGGCATTCTGGGCTGTGAGCACATTCTGTTGGCTCATGCCCAACTTTTTGCCCTTTAGAACCCCTTCTCCCCAGGGCTGTTCTCATTCAGCTCTTCTCCCAGTCTGTTCTCATGTCTGAGATTGCCCTGACCCAGGTGCAGGACTTTGCACTTGGCTTTATTGAACCTCACAAGAGGTTACATTTCCCTGAAAAGTCACTGGGAACCTCACCTGACTGCTATRACTTTTCAAAYATGATGGAGATTGACCTGCYAACAATCAACTAGTTCCTTTAGGACCCTGGGATGCCTGTCATCAGGCCTGTAGACTTGTGCCCATTCAATTTCATAGGGTGGTCTTGAACCTGTTCTTTTCTTGTAGTGAACCTGTTCTTTTCTTATATTTGCTCTGCTACAAGCTAGAGTTTTGGGGATGAGAGATACCAGATGTGGAGGTGTGCTTGAATATTTCTGAGGCTTTGGAAAACAGCAGAAGTCCAAGAGTAATTGGACCAGCTGCATGTTCAATCTCATCATTTAGATTTAGGTCCACCAGCATTGTGCTTTCACAAAACTGCTTTGCAAAGAAATAGCACTGCATTGACAGACTATCAGGACACTTAGCTGGGCTGCTCTTCAAGGTGTGTTAATGAATAGTAAGAGAATAATTGACAGCTGAATGTATTGAATTAATTCATCATCTACAGACATACATGTCTGTGATAAAACATTTCAAGGACACTAGGCCTCATGTAAAACCTGAAGAGAAATTTTTACATCATATGTGTCCTTTTTTTCTTCTCTGCTCTGGTATGGATTTGAGGAAACTGTAAGAGAAGTATTTGGTTTAGGACTGGTGTGATTAGGACTGATCTTTGAGCCCTCTTTGTGAGCAATGAAGTGGTAGAAGACTTCTTGCTTGCTTCAGATTACAGTTCACTTGATAAAATTTGTATGTGTTTTGTTTGCCAGTTTTCATATCTTCAATTTCAAATCACATTAATGAATCACAGTTTTATTTCAAGATCATAAAATGCACAAATCAAGGCTTTTGCTATTATATATTTTTGAATTAAACTAGCCACAAATAAATACTTGGTACAAATAAGTACTTGGTTTTGACACCTAAATTACTGAAGAGACCTTTTCTGCTCCCAGGATCTCTTAGTTCAGGTGCTGCCGTGTTGTTCCTAGAAGCATCATAATAGTCATGTGCTTTTCTTCCAGAAAAAAATCATGTTTGGAGCACTTGTTAATCATTCTGATTGAAGGCATCCCAGACAAACTTTACACTCATTTGACTTATATGCCTCTTATCCCACTCTAGTAGAGCCTGATGACTGTGGAGACAGGCAGGCCAACATCTTCTTCTGGCCAAAGACAGATTTTTCAGGAGAGCTAATGTATTCACTTCAGCCACAACTATGTTTAARGAGACATTTTGTTTTGCAGAACTCACATCCCTTGAGTCAGGCACTCAGGTGCATGGGAGACTTGTGAGKGAGGAGGTTGAAAAGCTAGTCTGTAGAAAAGGCTGTGGAAAGGTAGTCCCCCATTTCTTCCAGAAGCTTGGAAAGCACTTGTTTAGTGTCTTGGAACATGATGGAAAACTGAATCTGTGCAATCTGACTTGAGCTCTCTCAGTTCTTCCTCTCTGATAGTGACAGAAAGAGTAGCATGGACTGGAGCTGAGTAGTAACAGTACTGACTAAAGAGTAGTGAGAGCTTGACTGTATGTTTTGCTTCAGGTATTCCATTTTGGCTGTGGCTGGAATAAAGGTTTCCATGTACAGTAGAARTGATCTTAGTACTAACCATCTAAATTCTTTGGCCAATAGAAGAGCGCTTACAAACTGGCATATTGGGTGAAATGGGTTTATATGCTGAATAGTGCCAGCACACACCATAGTATTCAGATAGTGCTTAGTTCAGTCYAGGTCTTGTTGACTGTGTGCACTTGATACAGAAGAAATTGAAGAGTTTTTGGTGCTAAGGGAGGCCAAAAAAAAAAAAAAGGTTAGAGAAGGTATAGGTGGGGAAAAATAGAATGGAGAAATGCAAAACATGCAAAATGTTTTGGTTTTGTGGAAGTATACTTTGTTCTCTTGAATGAACACAAAATTTTACACAGGTGTGTGTGTATATTTGGTTTGCCTCAATTGATTTAAAGACAGAATAGGACTGGAATCTGAGTCGAGTAATCTGCCTGGCATTCAATAGGCTGCCCAGATTTTTCAGGCAGCAATGAAGTTTTGCTCAAGGGTTGCATTTCTCTGAAAGTAAAGAGAAAAAGAATTCTGATATAAAACCTCACCTACATTCATAAGAATTGTGGTCTCTGAATTCCACKTAGAATCTCAGGATCTGATGTTTCTTTCTCTCTTCATTGAACAATTATTTTCATTTGGACTCCACTTTGATTAATCTTTTAAAATAGAATCACAACCAAATAAGATCAGCTGTGAAACTGATATCAMTTCTGATTTTATTTGACTTCTGCTAAGTATTCTTCTTCACTGCATAACTTTCTCCCTTCACCAGAAAACACTATAACCAAAAAACTTCAAAATGTTTCCTATCATATGATTGGGGTCCAATCTGCCTCTTGACATTTTTCTTACAAAACCAAAACTTCAAGCTATTTTTTCTTTAGACTGTTAAGTAACTGTTCTTGAATCTATACCAGATCTGAAGGGCTATTCTTAGGAATGTGTTCAATATTTACTTGAATAAGATCTTAACCTTGGCTCTTTTCAAAAATACTTTTTCATATCTTCATTCCAAAGAAAATAAGTCACTGTCATATACACAAAGGCTTGTTATATAAACCACTTTGGCGAGGTGAGCCAAATGATCTTTTGGAGAGAAAAGAGAGTCTGAAATATTTCTTTGATGTTTGTTTTCATACTGAAAAGGAAGGTCACAGAAAGCAGGGGCAAGGTCAGTTTCTGCTGTTAGGTATAAATTTTCAAACTCAGTTTTCAGCACAAGGCAGAACTGGAAAAGCAATAAATGACCTGAATTCAGAGGAAAACATATGTGTGCACTGCCCAGGTACTTCAAATGGGCTTGTGACTGTACACCTAACTGATGACTTGTGATCACAAACTATTTAAAGAGAAACATTTATTATTCAGTCAGAGAAACATATTTTTGCTGAAAGAAACAGCCCTGCTAAGTCTAGTATAAATTAGYAATCTTTTCCTTTCATTGTTTCTCGGCATTCTGTCTGAGTGTACTAACATATAGGAGYGAAGAAATGGTTCTTCTGTGCAGTATGCTACAAGACAAAAATTTTTGYATACACATAATGAGAGGCTGTGTCCCAAAGGGAGTCAGATTAAGCAGAGGACTTCTATGTAAGGAACTGTGAACAGTGAAGTAGAGCAATTCTATGTCACTCTGAATATAACAGCTAAATGTAACATGTTTCACTAAGTGTTCACTTTTTCTATTGTAAGACGTTACAGAAGTGGACTTGTCATCCWCTTGAATGACAAGTACAGTAAAATGACATTTGAAAAAAATTTCCTAGGTTATGTAAAAACCCACAGTGCAAATTATTTTAGTGTCTAAAAACCCTCATTTAATATACTACAGTATGTACCATATAATCTCCTGCTTAAAGGAGTTACAGATTGTAAGAGCAAAAAAAGCCACGCTGGCTCCAGGCAGAGACAGGTTAAGTTTGGGCCACCTTATTCATTTAGAGGTAGTGCTTCATAGAAAGAGCTACACTTTTCCAGGACCAGAAATCCACTTTATATGGTAYTGCACAGCATAAAGCTGAATCTTAGCAAATCCGATGAGGGTTAAATTAGCAGCTTAAACGTTTCTGAGTCATGCTACCAGGACAAGAAGTGCTGTGGAGGGGATGGGAGCACCCGTGTGTCATTCTGTTTGAAGGGTGTTTGGATTTAGCATGGACTTATCTGTATGCTCTAGTTGTCACTGCATGACCTTTTACTATCCCATGTCAGGAAATTAGTTTGGATATGCAAAACTAGGCACAGATATTTGGGGCTGCACTATTTGGAGCTAAGATCTACTTCAGACTAAGATGATGTTGAACATCAGACCAAGCTGATGTTTTCTTTATTATAATTTTCTAAAATGTTCACATGAGAAGTGAATTACAGGATTATGAGAAATCTGGATGAGTTTGTTGCTCCTCAGCATAGAATAAGAAAAACTCTAAGTCACAAATCCTTATCCCTCGTATACAATAGGTATTTACTGATATTGGCTTTAATGGTTTGCAGAATCCAGAGATATATGAAGAATACTAGAACTGATAACAGAAAGAGCAGCCTTTTAATGAAAGCTTTCAGGTGCACAGATAGGCCCTGTGCACGTGCACAGCATTGAATTGTCACAATATTTTTAAATTTAACTAATTATAATATCGAGAAGGTACATCCAATAGGAGACTGGTTGCCTTGGTAATCCACCCTTGGGCCTGCTCCTTGGAGTCCCTCCAAGGGTTCTTGCCCAGTATCTTGTTTTGTCTCCCAGGTGCTGGTGCAAAACAGGATGTCCTTGTTAGAAATGCTTTTCCTTTAAAATAAGACTAAACAGAATATTTGAGAAAGGGAACTACTGTTCTAAAGTGAGAAGGTGCTAGAAAATATACAGCTATATATATTAAAAATCTATAAAGCTAAAAATATGTAAAAAAGCTACAAATSTTTAGGCATCAGTATTACCTATAGGATAAAGAACTGAGCAGAAAAAAAGTCAGTAGAGTTAAGCTATTGCAGAAACTACCTGCACATCTGCTTTGAGGTACTTTCAGGCATTAATGCATTGGTTTCGTCCAGGAGTAAATTGCATTGAATTGCTTTGTAGGGAAGAATAGGCAATTTAAAATTTGCCTGAGTGTTTCCATCTGTACAAAAATTCCCTATTTTCTCAARCCATTTTTCAATTTCTCACAGGGTAAGAGCATCTGTCCTACAAGCATATGTTAAGGCATTTTGGGTTCTTTCATCACTAATCCATAAAAATATCCTCACGTTCCATCTGGAAAATAATTCACATTCCTTTTTCTATTTAAAGCTGAATTAGAAATCATTATAGGAAGAGAATTTGGGCGGCTGRTGCTGCAAAAAATCCAAAAACCAAATCAATGATAGTGTAATTATTCATAAGTATAGTTCATTATTCGACCAGCTGCACACACAAGACATCACTGCCATTAAAAGCTGTGAAAAAAATACTTGATTTTCCTCAACACTTGTAGCTCAAACTATTTTTGATAAATCAGTGAGATTTGCATCTCTTGTGTCTTACATTTGTGATCTTAAAAGGAAACTACAATTTTATTAGCGCTGTAAAGTCATACCTACGTACTGCATTAGAAATGGGTTTATTTAGCTTTATGATAGAAAAACAAATGCATTAATCATTATGGGAAAAAGTACTGTGTATTATAATTGCACCTGTTCTTGCATAATAGGAAATAGAGTCTGAACCATGCTTTCCTGGAATTGTTGTCTGACTGGTACAGTTGTTCACTAAATCTGATACCCTTGCGCTGCCTTTCAAGAGATGTTCTATTTCTTCTAGTTTATTTATTTATTTACTTATTTTTAAATGCCTGGCATGTTGCTCTTTACATTAGTATCCTAGCTATGTTTCCTGCATGGTTTCTGAGGATGCCTTTCAGGCCTGGACAGTAGCATCCAGTGTCTCCAAATTAGCATTCCTTGATGAAGTTGACATAACAGTAAAATGTGTGTGATTGTGGGCCAAGTTAGAGGTAAATGTGCAGTGTTCTGCAAATTATAGGAGCTGCTTGAGAAGCTTTTTTTGGTTCTTTGCCCTCCTAAGACTATTTTGCTTACTTTAATCCTAAGGTTGTCAAATCAGCCTTATCATTTGCACCATCTGCAAGAATTGTACCTCTGCTGAACTGCCCTTCTTTCCCTCAGCTGGAGGGCGTCAGTTGTAAAAGCTTTCAGGAAATAGTAGAAAACTTCATGATGTATGTTTCACCAATCAAATAAAAGAAATTGGAATTCACTTGTAACCCACTTCTAAGCTCAGATTCTTTCATGCATTTACCTCCAAATGGGGGAATTGCTCGTTTCCAGGCAGACCCCAACAAATGCCATTAAAAAGAGTGGCTATTTAAATAAGCAAAGTGGTTGCTTCTGYGTAAGTGGTAGGGAAAAAAACCCACTTTCAAGTATTTTAACAAATCAAATAAACTTTTAATGGCTCTAAAAATAGCTTAAATGCATCCAACAAGAAAAAAAAAAGCCTGGAAAATGAAATTTCTGACCTATGGAAAATTCTTAATACTGGGATTCCTTTTTTGATTTTCCCCCCAAATGAAAACAAAAGTTCATATTTGTAAAATTTCTTGTTGCAAACATTTTGATCTGTAATTGTTGGTTATTTCAGCCTGAAAATCTGGATCAATAGAAAAAATAATTAGGCTGGAAAATTGAGTATTTTTAATTGTGATAAAAATAAAAAAAGAAAATATTTTTCTTTATGTATTTTTTTTCATATGGATTTTAAATTTTTCTTCCCTGTCTATAGAATCCCCTAGGTTCTGTAGAAGGCTATGTGTTTATATTATTAACAAGAAAATATGAACAAATATAATAAAACAAAAAAAAATGTGTGAAAGAGGAGAACTGAGTACAGTGAATGTTAAAAAGGCAAAATATATTATCAATGTTATTGCTTGAAAGGACCAAGGTTGAAATTTAGTAGTCAGAGGAAATAGCATTGTAGAGGTCTGAGACTCAGACCTTACTAAGCTAATTAAGCTATCGTGGAACTGAATTGAACATTTTTGTCATATCTGGCAATATTGGGGGAAGGATGGCTGTGAGGAAACAACTTTGGTTGCTGTTCCAAAAGAAATCACTTTCAAGCATAAGGTCTAAGAATTTTTAAGAACAAATGGAAGCCTTCAGAAGGGAGAGGGAAGCTCAGGAGAAATAATAATCTGCGCTGCAGATGTTATGAAATAGTCTACAAGAGAAATGTGACTTACTAGCATGGGTCTGCAAAGAAGAGCTGTTGATTAGATAAGAGCTGGGCAAACATTTTTGAAAGCTCAGAGCAGAAGCAGGCTGTACAGTGCCATAGGCATAGCCCTGAATCCTACAGGGCATTTGATGAGTAGTGTAAAATCCTGGCTCAAATGTTTGTCCTAGTGTCTTGGGAAGGCCACAGGAATGGGGTTTATATTTACACAGGGCTTTATTCTCTGGCACTTTATGAAAAGTTTTGATGTGCTTCATCGGCACAACTAATAACATACCTACCCTTCCTTTAAAACACATTAGTCAAATTTTACTAAAGCAGACAGAAGTCTTGGTGAACAGATAGATCCATGCCCTGTTGCAGAACCAGTTTTAGGCTAAGGTTTTGTAAATGCGTCTGGCATACTAACTTCAGTGATTTAAGCAAATTTTCTACCTGGTAGAAATGATCTACCTGTCATATGGAACAATCTTCTGTCAGCTTCTCAGTGGCTTTCACATGCTTTGAAGAGAACAGATTGCTTTCTCATACCCGCAATATATCCTAGAGTTTATTCCTTGCCATTGAATAGCTGAGGAGATCAGAAACTGGTTAACTCACTATGTAGAGTGTTATTAGTGCAGTGTGACCCCACATGAAGATGAATTATTTTTATGAAAAAGCCTTCATTTCAAAAATCTGCWATGATAAGACCATTTTTGTTATTTCTCAGCATAAATCTGTGCATTTATGTACACTGCTTATCTTTCCCAGATCCTCAATGAAAGTGAGTTCTGTTTGGGAATTTAAAATTATTGTTCACTATTTTTCAGAACTTTCATTTTATTTAAGCATTTTCAGATTTAAGAAACAGCAATATGCTTTGACATTTCTTATCACTAACATCTGAGGGTAGGTAAATCCACAGCAGACTGGGAAGTGTTCTGTGGAAGAAAATAACTTCATGTGAATGAAAATGCCTGTCTTCTTCACAGTCTGGCTTGATTAAAATGTTTTTCATTAAATGGATTAAAAAATAGAAATCATGTAAAAGCTTTAGGATTAAAAATTGCATTCAACTATTATTTCCCACGTGATTTACTTGAGAAATTGTGTAATTATTAGATTTTTGGTGGAAAAAAAAAAGAAAAGCCATTTTTAAAAGTATGTTCAGATTAGGTTGAAGCTAGAACAGATACTGGCATTAAGTCTTGCTTGAAATGTGGCTGAAAGATATCATTCTGGGAGAAACTTTTTTGTGAGTAAAGTTGCAAAAAATTAAAATTTGTTAACACAAAACCAAGGAGGCTTTACTAATGATGGAGTCATTGGACTGCATCCTCTGTTCTTGGCTTGCATACTGGCCTACTGGGTGAGTAAAGGGAATCTCCTTGACTTCAATCAATATGAGCATTAGTGATTCCATCTGCTTTGAAACAGATTTTGGGTTCTACTGATGAAAACTGTTATTGTCACTCATCATTATGTAATATTATATTAATTTAATTCAAGTCAGGTGTTTTTCTTCTAAATGAAAGCTGTTTGCTTTAGGAAKATTCAGTTGTATTCTTCCTGAGCTTTTATGAATTTCTGTGCCTCTCACTGTAACATAGTCTAATATTTAGCTTTTTGCACATTCATAGGTTTTGGGCAGAAAYAGTAAATATTAAATAATTAATTTGTTCTCTGATAACTGTCTCTGAGAATGTGTATGAAGTAGGTAATGTTAAACACTGCAGCAACTAATTTAGCATGTAAAGACACATCTGCTGTGAAACTGAACAAGGTGCTTGCTTAATGGACTTGAACACAGTGCCATCTTTTTTTCCTATGGTTCAATGGAAAGCAAGATCCTTTCTGTGTGGTCTTTGTGTATATTGGTGCTCCAATATAGGCAGCAATTCTGGAGAGAAATGACATTTCAGATATGATTGTTAATAATCAGTATGGAATTTGCAACCATATGCTGGCAAAGACACACTTGTGCAACTTGGTTGTGGCAAGGCTTCCTGCTGGGACCAAGGATTGGTTTTCTTTATCATATTTTGTGATTTCTATTGTAGTTTTATCATAAATCAAACTGCTGAGGGGAAAACACTGAAATAATAATGATTGTAGTAGTAATAGCAGCAGGGGCATGGGTATGTGTGCTTTGTACTATATGTTAAGATTTTTCTGAACATAAAATCTAGTATCACTTCAAGCAGACCCTGTTATATTATCATGTTTATATATATTACTCAGATGAAGCCAGACTTTCTTTCTCTCATGGCCACACATGGACATTTTTCAAAAGCCAGATTTAGAACAGATAAGTTACGCATCTCAGAAAACAGCARCTCTGATATTAGCATACCAGGCAGTGATGGCCACAGCTACTCAAGGACAATGCCATTGTTAGGACATCCCAGAGGCATCACAGATGGGCAGTGTGTGCAGCACCTTCTGACCATGGCCCACAAGGTTTGTCTCAGCAAACTGTCTGGCTAATGTGTCTCCTTTTATTGCTGGTATTTGGACTGCTCAATGGAACCAATCAACCTCTAACACTGCTGCTTATGTGGCATAAATGTATCAGGTAACTGCATGGAAATGCTCTTGCCATAATTCAGAAAGCTCATATCCAAGTTGTGTTTGACTAACACAAATTGCCTAATCTGTATCTGACTCACATCAACAATATCATGCTTAGGATTGTTAGACATTCATATGGATTTTTTTTGCTTCTTGGGAAGAATTTAGAACACTAAATTGCTGTTGTAGACAAAGACAATAATTCTTTTCCTACCAAGAATAATGTTCTTAACAGTGCAATATATTGAATGAAAAAGTAGGTAAAAGTGTAGAATCATAGAACGGTTTGGTTTGGAAGGAATCTAAAAGATCTTGGCAGTGAGGTATAGATAAACTGTATATTGCCTAAATTTTGAGTGTTTAAACTCTGCCTAGTTTTGGTTTTCCTTGTGCCACTGGAGCTGTATGATCAACAGGACAGATGTCTGAAAAGATGTGAATGAGKAGTGCCATCTGAACTCCATGCACAAGGCAAAATTCAAGAATTTTCTAATCTGCTCCTAGGGAAACCATAAACCCATCTAGAGAACATCTCTCTAAAGAATGTATTTTTAGATAACGGGTGTATCTTAAAGGTATTGCCTTTAAATACCAGGGAATTTTGCAGCRTGAACCTTTGACATTCGTCTGTGATCTCTTGAGAACTATCTCTGCTGGTCTGGTGAGCAGTGAGTCAGAAGTAGCATCCAGGAAAGGCTGGAACTGCTGTGGATTCTCAGCAAATTCAGTCTGTCAGAACACATTACACTGATGTCTGCTCTTCAGGCTCAGTAAATGGCTGTCGCTTTGTGAGGGAAACTGAAAATTTGTTAGAAGACACTTGTCCTGGGATTTGGCCCTTCTGTAACCATGAAGATATGTTTAAATCTCTACAAAATTATCCAAATCCTAAAATTATACCTGGAAATCATTTTGGCTGTGAAAAGGTTAAGCTATCAGAGAAGCAGAAATCCAAACAGATTTTGATTCCATCCACTTTTTGCACTGGACCTGGCATTTCTCCTCACAACATAAGAACAAACTAAATCTTGTTGAAATGAAAGTCTACTTTGGATGTAACCAGAGGGAAGAGGATTATTAGAATGATGGCTCAGCTTGAGAGAAATATTCATGAGTTTGTTTTTTTCAAATATGAGCACAAGTAGTACCTCAGAAATGTTTGTTTGACTTTGTGAAAGCAGCAAAGAATTTGCTACAACCTTAGGCAGGGAATTTCATCTTGGGTTACATAATACCCAGGAGTGCCCAAGTGAATAATACCCCAAATAACTATTGCAGCAATTTCTGCATCTTTGAAGTAGCATGACTTAGCTCCATGTTGGATGCAGGCAATTAAACTGGTGAGAAATTGCTGATGGTAGAAATACGTCTAACAACTGATTTGATTTCTACGAATTGCATCATATTTTTCTGAATGACACACAAAAAACCCACAGGAACTTTTACACCAGTATTTCACATAAAAGTATTTGAAAACTGAAAACAGTTTATTGTAGTCAGAGGGTTTTATTTTATTGTGGGTTTTTTTTCTTTTCTTTTTTTTTATTTTTTGCGTTTGGCCACACTGTGCATTTCTCCTTTCCCTGACCAGTCTTTAATATGATACTATAGCTAGCAAAGTGCAGTGTTCTGGTTTCACACAAAGTATGTGCTGAAATTTCAAATTATCTTTTTAGAAATGTACTTTTAAAGATATTATCAAATAGTTCTAGGATTGAGAAGAAATTATATCCAAAGAGAAATTCAAATAAGAATACCTCCTTTTACATATCCTGAATTTCTGTAATACATTTTATATTCCAAAATAGATGGGACCAGATCTCTGGATAGTGCCCCTATTATACCAGTGCTGTTGGATTCTCATTAAGTGCCATAATTTCAGGCTCAGGAAGATCAGAAGGA
Source organism: Cardinalis cardinalis (assembly GCA_014549065.1). Classification (NCBI taxonomy): domain Eukaryota; kingdom Metazoa; phylum Chordata; class Aves; order Passeriformes; family Cardinalidae; genus Cardinalis; species Cardinalis cardinalis. Next base: position 10,005,655 of record JACDOX010000009.1, read on the forward strand.
TTTGAACAGCACATAGGAAAAAAGCCTCTAGAGTACTCATAATACTGCCATTAAACATTGTATCACAATATACCTTCAATTCTTGCATGACCTGCATTTCTGTGGTTTCTCTGCCAGCTTAAATTTTGGTCTACAGATTTTAAAATCTCACTTGTAATTTGAAAAAAATGAGAAAATTGTTTGGATGATCGGTTTTGTCATGCTGATTTTATTCTTATAATCAAAAAGAAGAATACATGTGAGACAGCACTGTAGATATAAAATGTAATGATGCTTTTTTTAACAGCAAAGGCTTCAGCTGTGCCAAATAACAGGAATGATATCATAACTTCAGATTCTGCAACAGTATCTGTTGCAGAATCTGAAGTTTCAGCAACACATCACATGCAGAGTGCTTATATTAGCACTTAAGGCAACATCTAAGTTCTTTGCTGTTTAGTTATTATGAAAGAGTTAATTTTTCTAACATCTAGAAATTATTTCTAACATCCCAGGAAAGGATAATTTTAGAGGAGTTAAAGACTTTGCTCATTTTAATTGCATGGGGTGTGTTTTTCTTTGATTAGGGTTTTTGCATGTACAGATTGCATGCAAGACTCGAGATAATTCTGGAGGAAAAAAATAGGCAGTTGAAACTGTCATCACTGACAGACAAAACGGAAAAAAGTGGAGTTTTAGAATCACATTCCTGCAATAGTTAAAGAGGACTGACTCGAAAGAGCTTGTGTGTTTGAAGAGCAAGATAAATAAGGGAGGAGAGCAAATGAAGAACTAATTTGCGTTAACCTAAATGAGAAGACTCTGGAGATAAATTTTAAAGGATTCTATGAGAAAAACCTGAAAGATCTAAGATAGAAGAAAAGGATGTTATCATACTGTAATATTATTATAATACCTGCATAAGAATTGTAGCACTTACACATTAAAACCAGAATTGCATTCATCTTTAAACTCCAATCGATTTGATAAAGAAAACAAATTCCAAAGTAATACCGAGTATCCTAAAATAAAGTTAATAACCTCCTTTTTAGTCTTTAGTTGGCCCAGAATGGCATTATTGGAGAAAATTCATCATTTCTTAGCAGGCAGGCTCTGAAAAACTATCTTTCTTCTCTGTATGCATAACTAGCTTTTTTCATTGCAATGTGGTTTTCTTCTGCAAAGAAAAGCAGAATGGAAAAAAGTGCTATTATTCTCTAAGGGGCCACTGGGAAGTAAATAACTCTCTTTAGATAATATATGAATGTTAAGGCTTTATTACAAACAAATTCAGAATTTCCTGTACAACATTACTTGAATAAGATCTCTTTATCAATCTCTTGAATTCAAACTTGCTCTCTGGCTTTTCTATATTCAGAGTAAGTGGCGTTATAAAAATTACCAGAAATTTCCAAGATCCTTTTTACTTTGGCTGTGACAGCAACTGATATGTTCAGATGATTCAGAACTCTCAAGAACTATAGAAATTTCTTGCATTGTTGACTAAAAATTATTTCAGAGCATTAATATTTAGGAGTTGGCTGGATGTTTGCTCTCCTCGTGCAGATCCATCACTCCTGTGATTCAGAAAAAGCAGATAAAATAAATATGCTGAGGAAGAAGGTGGAGGGAAATCATATTGTTCAAAAGCCGGATAGAAGAGAAAGATTAGTTAGAGCATGCAAAAGCATCCACATTCCTTTCTGCTTGGCACAAGTAAAGGCTAGGAGAAACCTGATGGTTCAATGCAGTGTCATAGAGCTGCCAGCCAGAGCTCTGGATAGATGAAAAGGTGGAGGGGGATGTGAGGTAAGGGAAATCATCTGGGATAGGAGGAGGACAGGATGAGTGTGTCCAGATGGTGGCTGGGAAATCTGATGTCAAACATGCGAGTTGTGCCTGAGAAGATTCAGGGGGAAGTGCACTTCTGATAATGCCTGAATTTTGTCCTGGTCAACGCTCTAATTAGATGACTGTAAGAGGAGGCAAGATGAGGACTTTCGACATTTTCACATTTTATAGATGATTGCACTTYATTTCAAAAGGTGAAAAAGAACATAGTAACTGAACATGTTGGTGTAGCCTTTGCACAATTGACTGGAGCAGATGGCAGAAGTTCTGTGCCACGGAGATAGCAGGAAAAAAGAAAGAACCGGTAGCTCCTGTGAAACAGTAGACATGTTATGTTCCTTGCATCTGGTCCTATGCCCATCACATTGCATTGTGAATATTTTTGCCAAAAATCGATTCCACTTTGAATTTTCATTTAAATGTGGTGGTTTCAGTAACTGCCTGAAAAGCTGTCTCATATAAAAATACAATTTCTGTTGAAGTCCAGAGAAAAATTTGCCCTGGAGCCACTCAGCAGCAATGAGGAAAAGAGTTGATGTTAGGAGCTATTGAACTCCTGGCCTGAGTAAAGCAGTGTGGAAAAAGAAGCTTCACTTAAGTTAATGCAGTCACTTACTCTAGGCTAGGATTTTCCTAGGTTTTGTCAGAAAATTTCAGTAGTCTCAGATTTGCCTAGTGCAGGATGGAAGGAGTTCGTTAATATTGTCCTACTTTTCTGTAATTTTTACAATGAAGCTACGTTTGTGATTAAAATGGATGTGACAAAGGGACATGAGAAGCCTACCCCTATTCAATAGATGGGAGTCAATCTCCCTCTCTAGCTCCTGTTGGAAAGAAGTACCTTGCAGAGATATGCATCCAACTGTTTGTCTTAGTTCATAAATTTCCAGATATCTGTGTAGATTTAGGTAATTSTCAGATAAACTTCCGTTTATTTATGTTCTTACTCAAACCTCTCACTGAAATTTATTCCTTTTCTTTTGAAACTGTACATTGACATCTATATTATAAAATAAATATAAGTTCTGAAAACTTACTTGCGCTTTTCCCATTGTTCAAGGTGACAGTACAGTTGTGATGTGACTTGCAAGTTACCTGCTGAAAAATAATTTATGTTCTCATCTGTGCATTACACTATCGGAAAAAAATAGGCGATGATCCCAAGTGGATCTGACACCAAATGCTCATGTTGCAGATAAAAATTTTCAGCAGTTAGACTCCTGAGTCCCTGTCTTTTCTTCCCCTCACCTCCTAAAGTCAACAACTATAACATTTTTAGAATACCCTGGGAACAGTGGCTCCATTTTGAGAAGTTAAGAACGTAAAAAAATGTGCCTGAAGAACAAATGTTTATAAAAAGCCTTGGAAGGGTTTATGAAACTATCAGGGATCACTGTTGTTTGTTATAATGTATAAATAGTAATATTTACATCATCTAACCTATATGCAACCCTTTAATGTAAGGTTGAATACTGCTTTAATATAAGCAGTATTCACAAGGTATACGTGAGAAAACAAAGAAATTCTGAATGCAAAAATATCCAGCCCTTGGCCTCACATATCTGTGTCTCATTTAATGTTTTCTAAAAGACATTTATCTTGAATTTAGATAATTGATTTGGAAATAAGGGCTCTATAGCTTATAAAAAAAAAGCAAACTGCAGTATTAAGTTTCTCACCCTACCACTTTGTGTATTATAATGTAATGTCAAATACCTCCCTCCACTCCCTCTCTAGAATTTTATTTTTGCAATATTGGGAGTAAAATGCATCTTGACAAGTTCATGAGGTTTGGTGTTTAATAAATGTTGAAATAAAGCTTTTCCATGTTGTTTCTGAAGGAACGCATTTTATATGTGTAGCAAGATGATTATAAAGAACTCTTGCTTTGCACTGGTTACAGTCTGAAATGTACCTTTCTAATTATAATGACCTTTCTTGAATTTATGTTGGTTTTGCCTCTGCACAAGTTTAAAAAAAAAAAGTATGTTACAAGATCTAAAAATTTTACTTAACCAGAAAGGGCAAACTCACAGCACGCATTCAGCAGGCACATGCAGTAATCGTGTCCAGCAGTATTGTACTTGCAAGGGATGGTTGAAAATTGGTTCAACTGGATATGGCAGTTTTAAAGATATTTCACAGAAGCCACCTAGAGACAAATTCTTCACTTTGATGATTTTGAAAAAGTAGACTGCGCAAAATTTGCAATTTWTTCTAAACTCAGAACATCATGAATTTATGGGATAATTCTGTAACATTTTTCATCACTTCTGTGCATCTCTATCACTTTTGAGTTTTTTCTGATGTTGAAGAACTGAAGTTGTTTTAAAATACATTGTATATAGATATATTAAGTATTATGTAATATAGATATATTAGGTACTGAGCTTACTGTATTATGACAGCATCTCTGCATCGTTTCAGTGTCTCTTGTAACTTTATTGTAGGTCTATGAGCAGGGAATAGGAAAAGCTGTCCTATGGCTGCAAGCTTAGATTTATWGCCAAAAGATTAATTGATTACAAGCCTCTGACACCTTTGTCAGATGTGTTACAACAAAAATTCTTTTAAGAACAATGATTAGCAGGAGCACAATGAATTTGCTGCTCAGTTCCTTTCTTCATTTTGAAATCATGAGTGAAGAGGTTTCTCCCTCTAAACACCAGAGGATTAACTATGTATAGTGTCAATGTCCCTTTAATGGCTGTCCCTATTTACAATTTGTGAGGCAGAAACAGAGACTTGATAATTTTCAATTGTAGGGAGGAATTGATGTGGGGAAAGAGGTAAATTGTCCTACTTCAACAGTGTTAGACTTGAACTTTATAAGATAATAATATCTCATATTCCTCCAAGTCCCACAGTGGAACTAAAAAACAAATTCACTCAAATTGTTCAGCGTGCTGGAATAATCAATTCTCTGAGACATTAGAAGTAAAGGACTTCACTTTTGTGTTGTGCAATTTTAGGGTAAATATATATATATATATATACACGCACACGTGTCAGTAAAGGTTCCTTGCTGCCTTTGCCTTTGGATTTTAGGTACCACAGGAGCTTTGTAGGAATTCAGTAAAAAATCAGGTTGGCTCATTTCCTGAAGGAATGAAGTCATTAAATCTCCTCATCTTAGACTGTGATGTTGGTCCTCTTTAATAATTTTTCACCTAAGATTTGGAGTGGAACTTGCTATTCTGGCATCATAATGATAAGAAACAAAAGTAAAATTTGAGGAGTATGTGAATTTAATAAAAATAATTGGTTCTTTAAAAGGAAAATTATAAGTCTTTCTATCTTCATGCGTAGTGAAATGAGTATAGGGAGAGAGACAAAGTCTGGAAAGGCAAAAGAGGGACCTGACTGCTCTCTGAAATGGTTTTAAAGTTTGTACACATCAAAACCAACATATAGCAGATTTGCGTTGGGCATTAGAACCAAGTGCTTTAGGATTATATTTCCATAAATCCCATAGGAGGATTTTCTTGATTTAGAGATTCATGTCAAGCTTCATCATAAATGCCTACTCTGTCTTACCTGCACAGCCTGAGTTTACTTTGGAGCTTAGTTGCCAAGCCAGTCCATGATATTTGAAATGTCATGGCAGTCAAGTGAAGTCCCAGAAGTCTGGAAAAAGGGAAAATTTGTACTCATCTTTCAAAAGGGTTGAATGGAGGACCCTAGGAGCTACTGACCAGTCAGCCTCACCTCTATGCCTGGGAAGCACATGGAACAGATCCCTTTGGAATCTCTGCTGGGGCACATGGAGGACAGGCAGGTGATTAAAGACAGCCAGTGTGTCTTTCTCTGACATATATTGCCAGGAAAAGCAAATAGCTTTTTATATTTTCAAGCAAGTGACAAGCTTTTTCCCTTAAAAACAGAACTACGGRGCTGAAACAAACTTCTGTACTGTAAATTGACTTCCACGCAAAGGAAGATTACTGATTCATACTTATCAGAGCTTTCCACTGATCTTTCTGAGATTATGAGCTATCATTTATATTCAAGCTTAATTTGATTTGCTGTTCAGTATACAATCTTCTAATAGAAGACTCCATGATACACATGGGAGTAATTTTTTCTTTGGATAATTGCAGATGTAGGTTGAGTTCTGCATGTGTGTTATTTACTTGCAATTTTCCTGTTAAAATATGCTGTTTTCTGCTGCTTCTACTGTTACCAAAAAGTATACATTTGGATTAAAGTTTCCCATATATGGCATTTGCTACATGAAGAATTTACCTTGAAATGTTTCATTTTTTATGGCTCTTTGACATGAAGAAGAGCAAAGGGAATGAGGAAGAACATTTGGGTTCTCCCTATTAAAAATAAGAAAAAAGCACAAATGTCTGATAATAACTTGATATCTTACTCAGAGTTTGCCAGAGTCAGGAGCTTTAGTTTTTACTGTCCTGAAAGCTAAAGTATGGTCACTAACAATTTATTTGCAGCCATATCCTGTCCTCTGAATCTGGAGGCTACATCCAGTGTGCAGATCACAGTATATAAATTATATTTATATATAAAATTACATGTATGGGTAAAACGGAGCAAGAATTTCTATTCAAATATTATTTCTGATCGCTGTGAATGGTCTCTTGCAAGGTACCACATCAAACACCTTTTGCCTGTGCTAGACAATTCCCACCTCATATCCAGGCACTGAGAAAAAAGCTTCAGTTAACCCTACAGCTCTTTCTTTTCGTGCTTGAACATTCTTAAAGAATTTTTCTTTTTCTGGGTGCTGCTGAGAATTGGGCATAATTCGCTCTAAAGCCAGTGCCAGTTTATAAGATGCCATGAAGGCAAAGGACCTCCTGATGCTGAGCAACTTTAGAAATCATATTTTTAATTGTAAGGAAATTTAAATTTTTTTAAAGTTGTAAGTTCACTACACAAAAATATACAAAATTACATACATAAAATCACAGCATATCTGCACACACAAACACGGAGATGCATTAGCAGCTGTAAAATATTTTGATGCACTGAAGAAATATTAAAAAAATGCTGACAAAGAGAAAATCAAACCCACATAACTCAGCTACAAATATTATTGAAATATTTTTCCTCTAGGTTTGGTAAGAAAAGCACCAATAACTTTTAAAGGGCCATTAAATTTAAATTTCTTTCGCCTTTAGTCAAGGATTTTATCCTTTTTATTTTTTTATTATTATTATTAAAAACTATCAGTGTTTCTGGACAAAAATATAGATGTAAGAACTATTAAAAATAGTTTTTATTAGTACAAATATCCTTGAAGAGGTTAATATAAAACATTACCAAAGTTATTCATCTTGAGTGATATTTTACACAAAAGAAGAGTGCCAGAGATATGAAATCAATTCTTTTTTTTAGCTATTAAAGTATAATATATGTTATTATAAGCCCCAGAGAAGATGTGCACAGATGTGAACAGTCTTGTTTTGTTTTACCTAGACTTGAAACTGAGATGGACAAAGCCAAGCTTTGATCTGACAGTGTTACTGTGGAGCTGCTCCTGAGCTAATATAGTAAAAAAAAAGCAGTATATGTTAGTTTATATTTGGTGATAGGTTAATATGGTTGCATACAGGGAGCTGACATTGGAAAGAATGAATGCTTGTACCCTGAACTGATCCATGGTGTCATGGAATTCCATCATTATTTCTGCTATGAGGTGTCTAAATATTGCAAGTTATCATGTCTAATACACATAATATGTAAAAATATATGCTATATAGTTTTTATAGTTTTTGCCACTTCTTCAATGTTAGATAATCCTGGCTAGAAAAAAATGAACCAGTGGTATTTGTAACAGGTGAGGAGGAAGAGAATCCATGCTCTTTAGCTTTAGGCTTCTAGTTTGCTTGTCTGACAGAGGAATTTAAAATATGTGGAGAATCCAGGATGCATTCCAGAGCACCAAGGGAAAAGGTTCAGAGTGTAACTATTCTCCATAAGATTTTTTCCCTGTTCTTTGAGTCCATGTGAAGCTTTTGTGCAGTGGTTGGTATTGGATTCTTCATAGCACTCTCTGGTCATTTGCAACAAGCTCAGGGTTTGTCAGAATTTCTCAGCCATATCTTCACGTAAATATACAAATGTAATGCTTTAGAAGCATGTTTCAGGAAATAAGTAGACATAATACTCATATTAATGTGTTCTCAAAGAATTTTGTTGCTTTCTCTCTGAGTCCAGGRAATAAGATTACTCTGTTCATTCACACAGAGGAGTGCAGTACTACACAAAGGTCATTTGGGAACTCTCCAGCTGCCATTCAACATGTGAGAGGCTATCAGAATGTATCCCTGGATTTACTGCAAATGTATACAGAAGAGGACACTCTTAAATACCATGTGAAAGAATATCTCTTCCTTCTTTGTTTGTTTGTTCTGTTGTTGTTTTTTTTTTCATTCACTTTATTTACATTTTACAAGAGATAGTAGATTTGATGCAGCACCAGAGGAGCAGTCGCAATTTTTGTGCATGGCTTATTGAACCATTTATGGTCGATTTTCCATAGTCATGTGTTTGTATTTCAAATACTATTGAGTGCCTACACTTACATTTTGACCCACTGTTTTTAGTAGCACATTGACTCTACAATTCATTATTTGCCTCTTGCGCATATGGAAACAAATTCACAGTGTAATCAGACATTGAAAGCTTATTCCAAATGTACCTCAATATTTTGAACCAATCATATTCTAAATGATGCTTTTTGAACTCTATTGTGTATTTCATTTTGATATAGTTCTGATATGACTTTTCCTTTTTTCTAACACATCAATTTTCTTTCTATGGTGCATTAGATACCAGCATACCAGAGGTTTATAAAAGTTTACTGAGGAATAGTATTTTATTAGTGTGTTTATATTTGCTATATAGGTGTCCAGAGGTCTACTGAGACATTTTCTTCTCTAAACAGAAAAAGCCTAAAACCTCACTAATAATTTTTTACATCAAGAAAGGACTACTTAAACTATTTCGTTACACTTAACTAGTGTGTTTGCATCTTTTTTCTTTGTTTTTATTTTTTGTAAATGATCTCTGTTTTTAAGTCAGAGAGAGAGAAATTAATTTAAAAAAATAGTGATAAAAATATCTTTTATCAATATCAAAATAATATCAAATAATATCAAAATAGCTTTTGATTTAGTCAACAAAGGGAAATAGGCATTGCAGGATGCAATTTTTATCATAATGTCTAAGAGAGGATAGATGAGAAAATAGATCCAGGAAACATTTTCTTTTACTTAGACTGGAAAATAAATTTTTCTTAAAGTTCATTGTAGTTTTGATTATTTCCTTAAGATTTCTATAAATAGTAGTTGAAATGTGTCTCAGGGCAAAAAATTTAAAAATATTTATCTAGAAGCCATTTAGTTAGCAGTTCAATTAATCCAAGAAAATTTTGTAAACCTTTTTGGTTAGCCTCTGACTTCAGTTTTTTATTTGGAGAAGCAACTTGTCCTCCACTAATGTGCTCTTGTTGGTGCTGTGAAATTCAGTTCAGAAAGTGAAGGCCAGTGCAGAATAAAGATCATTACACTGGGATGCCATATGTTGTGACATGACATTGAGCTGCTGTGCATCTGTACAGTCCTTTTCCCTTCAAACCTGACCTGAATCTGTTCTGGGGAGTGCATGACAATATTATAGTCCAAAATCTGGCATATTTTTTAGAAACCACAGCCAAGCATGCTGCCATTCAGCTTCTATCCAAGCCAAGAACCACAGCCAGATTTTCACGTCTCATTCAACATTTGCCTTTAGTAGCATGATTCCTGTTACTGGAAATAACTACACTACGTACTTCAGCAGACCATGATAGCTCTGTCTTGTTTTGTGTGAGGGAAATTATTGGACACACTTATAAACATTAGATATGGTTGACAGAAAATTCATATTTTTGTAATATCAATGGGGTTTATCTTTCATTGCCATAGATTATCACTTTGTTGACCTTCTATCCTATCATTCAATTCTGTAACGTCATATATCATTTTATATTGAGTATTTTTCTAGGCTGCTCTTTCTTCTTTGTTATTTTTTGCACTGAATAAGCACAGACCACTGTATAAATAGCACTACTGATTAGATAGCATTCCAGTAACAATTGTTGTCCTAGATTAAAATCCAAATGTTCTGAGCAGTAGCATAAATTTCTATTTATAGAAAACAGATGAGAATCTATAAGAGTGAAGGGTAAACCATTTTACTCTGTAAAATAAATGAAAAGTTGTACTTGATATGCTAAGTCCTTACTTTTCCTGGTATGTGAAGAATGTCCTCATGATTTGTCAAATACATATGGGCTGATTTGGAAAAAGGCCATCTGCCCTGTGGTATAATACAAATAGAGACAGCTATTGCACTCAACAATACAAAAGACTAAAAGAATTTGATCCCCCTGAGATTTACTTGGAAATAAGATTGTAAGAAAATTGGATTGCTTTGCTGATATTCATCACTGAAGGGAAAATATGGTGAAAGGATGATCAGAAGTGAGACTAAGAAAAGATAACTATAGAATGGAAAATGGAAAATAAGGAAAATACTTTTGTTTAGCTTGGTTCTCTTACTTTGTTTTGCATCTTGTAAAAATGTTCACTGTACTTGTTTATGGACTGGTTCAGACCCACCATTTGTAACCATTAAAGGCCATACCTTGAGAGGGTGCCACTGGCTCTCCCAGTGCCACTCTGTTGTGCTCAATTATTTCTTGAAGCCTGTGGTACAATGCCTACTTTCTTCTGTAACTCCTGGGATGTGCTTATGCTGTTTCTCTTACTTCCTTTCTTTTTGTCTTTCTGTGAAGTGTATCAGAGGGCTGTGGCCATATTCTCCCTCCAAAATGTGTAGAGGTGTAACTTGGCTCACATTTGAAGATGCTGGTTGCTCTAAAAAGGGCTAAAAAGACTAATGGACTAAAAAGATCTGTCAAGTGTGTGTATTGGGATGGTGTCTGAAGCCCATTGCTCTTCCTATACTGCCCCATCTCTTCAGAGACCAGTTGAGAGGCAGCTCATAAAAAATAATATTTCCATTTTTCTTGGAGTGCCTTCTGAAGAGGAGGGAAAAACACCTGGTACTTTGTATCTTATGCTCAGAGTAAGACAGCTTTAACTTTTAAATTTACCCCTGTGTATGGTAGTGGCTGTGTGGTAGTCTCCAGCCACAAGCTCAGTGTAGGTAGTGGAGATGATTCAGTCAGGGTCAGATCCTTCTCTCATCTCCCCCCACACCTTTTTCCTGGGTGAGTCGTCTTGGCCCTCACTCTCTGAGTGAAGTCGTCTTTGTCATGAATGAATGGTTAGGCTGCTTGGAGAATTACCATCAGCAGTACTGGCCAAAAGCAGGTTTTAATATGAATTTGTGAAAATGCAACTTTAACAGAGTGGGATGGCTATGTTTACTCTACATATTTATTACACTGATAAAGCATATATGGGACAATCAGAATCAGTTTAGAATAGTTACACAGAGACCAGGGTTGCAAAAAAAGTAAAGATAAAAAGGGTACAAAAGGTAAAGTCTCAAAAGAGTTTAGCAGACCTTAATAATTGACTAATTTATTATTCTTATAATGATTCAATAGTATTTACTACAATTTTGATACTGACTTAATTATAATTTTGTAACAACATTTATATCTTCAATAATTCATATGCATACACCCATGAAAAAGAGCCGTATTTATCTCTATCTATATCCTTGTACATCAAAATTTCCCTCAGGTTCATGGAAATGCATCAAATCTCTTGGATTTTCTCAACAGGTGTGGGTTACACCTTGAGGACTGTGTGTATCAACCTTGGCTTCATCATCAGCCAAAGTCTGTTGAAAACTTGGCAGTTCATGAGTTCCAAGAGGCTTCCTACTTAGAGAGAGGTGATTGTGCACCCTGCTGTGGTCCAAGGGAGATCCAAGGGGCCTTCCTTAGGATCACTCTTTAGAAGGTTGCAGGATAATTGGCTTTACACATCTGCAAAATTTTTATCCTGGAAATATCCCATCTTGTTATCTGCTGGGGTTTCTAAAATGTTTGGCAATAATTTAAAAACTCCAGCAATTATGGTTCTGTTCCACTTGGGCTACAGTGCAGCTGGGAATGTTTCAAGGCTGTCAGAGGGTACTGATTGTCTTTTCACCATCTTGACCAGGAGGCTGATGTTCCTATTGCAGTCATTGCTGTTCCCACTGAATCACGCAAGAGTGCCTGGTATGGTCAGGTATGCTGCACCACCAAATTGGTAGAGTCAAGGGACCTTTCAGCAATCTGGTTCAGTCAAAACTTGTCAGGAGTTCCTGAGGTCATAGAGCAGACCCAAGAATGAGAATGCAAAAACACATTCTTGAAAAAAAGAGTGTGTGGGACATTTTTAAATATCRCAATGCCAAGTTTTCTGCATTGGTGGGGAGCTGGCATGACAGTGTRCAGGTGTGACCCCTGGTGGCATAATATCCAGGGACTATGCTAGGAGAGAAGTGTGTCTTAGAAATGCCATCTGGGCATTGTTTGAAAAACTGTAGTTGAGAATCATACACATGCCAAAAGCTGTTCCAAAAATTTAATCCCATGAGCAATGACCTATTAACATCTTGAGCACATGCCCATGTTGTGTTCAATTTACTAGTACTGATCTAGCTTCTGCTTGACAAATGTTAGTCTTATCATTTTTTTCTGAAGTTAGATTTCTGTAATGTTAGTCAAGGTTTACCTGGGAGAGAACTGCTGCTCTTTTCCTGATTTCTTGATGTAATGCTTTTAAAAATAGTATACAAAAATGCTGCAAGTAACTGGATTGCTCAAGGGGCGTGCTGTAGCAAGTTACACTGGATTCTTTACTGATGTCYTTAACATAGAGGATAGCCATAGAATGGACAGGTACAGAATTATTCCTTTTCTAGTATTTCAGATGCTAAGAAAAAACAAGTATGGATGAGAACAGAAGATTGGAATAACAATAGTCAWCCTTATCTGCTCTGCAATTTTCATAGAGTTAAATAGATACTATCCATCTACAGAACTCTTAGACTGTCAGGGTACAGCACCAATACTTCTGCTTAAGAAGGATGAAATGAAGATGCTTTCATCGCAGATATATTCATACCCACACAGTCTGTCAGACTGAGGACAAGATAACTTCCAAGAACCTTTCCTTTTAAATGATGGTTTTCTGCTGTATTTTGCTTCTAAATAGGAAATCACGATGCAATTTCTGCCTCTTCCATTGCTGTTTTTGATTTTCTGGATTGCTACCAYCTCTATTTCCTAAAGAAGCTTGTAGAAATAAATAATCATGAAGTCCTTTTCTACGTTCCCAAGGTCTTTTCAGTTGGTCAGCTTCAAGTCTTCATTGGTTGTATGTTTTGCATGTCCATCTGTTAGTTCTTAGAGAAAAATCAATTAAAGCAATTCCAAAACATTTTACATTTTCTTTTAAAAAATTGGGTTCCTGCTCCTTCAAGATTTGGGGGAATAAAACATGAATGAAAACATACCAGAGGGGAGATCAAAGCATACCAAAKGGTGAGTAAATAGAGTGCCTAGAAGGCATTGTCTCAGAAAAAAAGGTACATTGCTGTGACCACAAACAGCTGAGCTGCCTAAAAGTATGCTAATCTCTGTGAGCAATTTAGTTYCCTATTAAGTGAATTTATGACAGGTCAAAACAAGAAAAATTACTTCTGATTGACAGAAGCACAGCACTGCAACTATTCTTGTGACAATGTTGGTGTGGCTACAAGCACATCTAACTATTTCAGGTCATGTGTTTCAGTAAGTTATATTTTAGAAAGTATAAGCTAGGTCTGTATTTTCACTCTGATCAGCTTCTGGCTTTAAGAGATCCTGATTTCACTCTGCTGAATATTGGGGAGGTCATTAAAAAATGTGAGCTGTATGGATGTAGCAGTGAATTTTTAATATAACCTTGTTAAYATTAAACCTGAGAGAGAAGAGTGTTATCAGGTCCAAAATGCTTCCAGCCACAAAATGTAGAAGGGAGAGGCAGGCCTTGGGAGTATGTAGCTACCACCTGTCTCTATAAACAAGCTGCTGGCAAGGTCACCTTCGTCATGAAATGGAATGTTCAGCCATCCTGGTGACAGAGTTARGTAATATTATTATGTATGAATAGATTACATTTTTAGCAAAGTAGAGAGTTATTCAGAATTTGAAATGGGTCTGAATTTTGGCTACAAAAATAATCRAACATTGGCAATTGGTTTATTCTTTAGTTAACAAGTGTGTCAAATTTATGGAAAACTTGTTATTGATCTATTACTTTTTTTTAAAATATGGCGCATTTAAATTTGACAATCTGTTGCTCGGCAGGGACTAATTTTATTTTGGTTTGGCTTTAGGCTATCAGAAATTTRATACTGTGCCATACTGAATTAAAGACATTCAAAAGTTTAGCAGTGACTTGGTTGAATTTAGAAATAATAAGATAAAAGATGGATAGCAGATTATAGTTCTTTATCCATTCAATTATTGAATRTCTTTCTAGAACATGCCAAATGAATTCACGGAGTCACTAGGTTGGAAGAGACCTTTAAGATTATCAAGTCCAACCCAAGCCCTAACACCTCAGACCATGGCACTGAGTGCCACATCCAATCTCTTTTTAAACACATATCCAAGGATGGTGACTCCACCACCTCCCCATGTAGATGATTCCAGCACTTTTTCACCCTTTCCATAAAAAACTTGCATGTTACTGGCTTGATACAAAACTTAAAGTAAGTTCTTCTGGAATATTTATTTCAGGCTAGAGACTGTGAACTCAGGGCCTGAGCTGGAGGACAAAGGTGCTCACTGAAGCCTGCTGAAAGCAACAAGCTCAGCCTCAGGCTCCAGAAATCTGTGGATTGTGTGGGTGACAGTGGTGCAACTCCACAAATGTGTGTGAGCTCTCAAATATTCTTGGTCTATATTGTGCTTTGCATTAGATTTGTTTTACAGAAAAAATTTGAGGTAGTGACTGTATGTTGCTAGGATTTGACCTACTGAAGGAAATGTCTTTTTACATTACTTTTGGAAAAATACAGTGGATACAAACAGGAGTCACAGAGAGAACACCATTATGGAGGAATATAAAATATAAAGCACTCTCTGAGTGTGTGGAAAGCTAAGGTTTAAGTTTGTCATCTCTATCCTCTATGGGTGATCTGGAAATAAGGCTGATATTTTGCAGTCATGGTCTCACTTCTTCTCTGGYTTTACACAGGATTTTCTCCTTAACCAAAATGACATGAGCAGTCCTGTGAAAACCCACYGGATTTCCAAAACACTCTCACAATGAGGATGTTCTGTCAGCTTGCATACACAGCTGGTGCCCTCACTTACTCATTATGTGCTTTTTATTGTTAAAACCAGTAATAAGCTATCAGAATTTGTGTCAAGTACCATACCATCAGAGACTTTTGTCTAGTGGTAGGGTTGATGAACTATAATCCTGTAAATTACAACACATTATATCAGGCATTTTCATTACCATTGATTTCAGCTTTACAGGGAGGGTGCCACGATGTGCTGTCACTGCTGTCACGTGGTTGACTGAAACCCTTATGGTGTGATATCCATGGACTCTGGGTGCTTATGGACATGAGCACTACAGTTCAGATTTACCCTGTTTTCCTCAAGCCCGTGTGAGGCCCTGATCTGCTGCATGCCACAGTACATATTCTGAAGCAAAGTTTGCTGAACCATTTTAAGTTCCTTAGCATAAACAGCATACAGCTGTATGCAGTCCTACAGCTGTTCTATCCCATCAAAGCAAAGGCATTCCTGTGTACCACACTCTCTGTGATGTTTCATGGCAAAATGATTTCAAAAATACTTAGAGATCATTTTCTTTTTCTGCTAGTGATGTATGTATGCTAGCAAAAGATCAGAGAGAGGATGAAGAACTATTCTTTATATAGTGGTAAAAGATTTTTCAAGAATTCTTAAATTTTTTTCAAAAGCCTCTTAGTAATTTCCTTATTCTGACCCTGTGACTGACCTTACAAAGGACTATAAAAGATGATCTGGCTGACCTACACATATGCTGTTATACTTATAAATSGTATCACATAAAAGAGCAAATAATTACTGAACATTGGTATCTGACACTATTTCTGTGCTTCCAATAAAACATTCCCAATGGTGTGTCCACTTTGGTGAAGGGGATCATTCCATCGTGTCAGTAGCATGAAACAACATGCAAACTCTGAAACTCAGAATATGTGCCATATGCTGTGAGATGTGGCATGCAGGCATATGGGGATGTKTAAGGTATTAAACCCTGTGGGAGTACTGCTGGAGGATTACTGAGAGAGAAAGAGCTCACACTTGGTCTTTCCTCTTCTGTACTGACTACTGGGAACTGTTTTTAACATATGCAGGCTCAGCTGTGCCTGGGCTTTGTCCAGAGRGAAAGCTTGTTGAGACAGGCCAGTGCAATGCAGGAAAGCAGGCTGCTAAGAACTCTTGATGTTAGAGGGCCCTGATGATCCAACTTTCTCCCTAACCTTTTGTTTTATGTAGTGTTTCAGGTGTATTACAAACAACCAGTTTTCTTCTATAGTGAAAATGTAATGATATGTCTACATAAAGCCTCRTGTTTTAGCTGCATACATGATGTTATATCTGCTCAGCTGGTATGATCCAGCATCATAACATGCCATGCAGAAGTGTTTGAGGTAACCCTTTCTCTGTGYGTCACAGAACTAAGTGGAGCGATGCACTGATTGTGATGCTTGTTTGGGTATCTTTGACCAAAGCTGCGCTGGCCCACAAAGCTCTTCAAAATGCCCAAGGAAAAAGAAAAAGTGTCTTTTCCCCATTTCTGTGTTTCTGTGCTTACCTCACTAAGTTGTTCCAGTGTTTCTTTGCAAAGTCTGTTTTTTTCCCCCCGTGGATCCCTCCTCAGCTGCTGTGTCCATGCCATCCTGCCAGGGGCTGTTTATACTTAGCAAGTATAAGTCCCACACTGATAGATTAAACACTGACCTTTTGATGTGTGACTAGGCCAAAGAGCCTTAACTGCAAAAAGTGCATTGTGACATTTTAAAAAGTAAATGTCAAACATGGAACTAATGGAACATACACGGTACAGAAGACAGAAGATCTAAGGCCTTATATTAATTTATCAAGAATAGGGAATAAGTGGCACTTCAGTGGTACCTATGAGGTACCTAGGCTATTTGAAGTCCTACAAAGTAGAAAACTGGAAAATTAATCTAGCACTATAAGACTAGTAATTAATCTAGTATTATCCAATGATAATACTAAAGCTTTTATATTAGAAGCCAAGTTTAAAGTTCTCATACTGTTTACTTGTCACAGAAAATTTTGCAAATATTTTCCAACTGTATTGAAACACAATGATTTAGRAGAACAAGAATACAGCAATGCCCAGTTGTGCTATAGTTTACAAATACCATTTTGTAATTTAAACCAGAAGACTGTGGTTATCCCTTAAGGAACATATGGTATATTAAGCAAAATCAATTAAAAACTCTCAGCTAGACTTACAGAATCTCTTTCCTTGCTCTTATCATATAGTCATTAGTATTTCTATTTTCTGGGCATCATTTTAAGGCACTATATATTCTTGAAATAAAATTCAGCAACATGCTGATATTTGTGCAATAATTTGAGGGGCAAACACTTTGCCACTTTAGCTTCATATTTATACAATAGATGGGGAAAAGTTAGCAATTAAATTAGCTATCAGTACCCTAAAGAAAAATTTTGTGTGGTATTCTCTGGGTTTGTTGTGTTTTTGTGGTTAAAAAGCATATTTTTTGTACTTTTCAAATCAGCATGCACATAATTCTGCTCAAAATCATAGTATTTTACTTTTTCTGTCTAATGAATTATACTTCTAAGCCAGTTGGACTCAGCTGTTTAAGATACTCTATGGTTTCTCAACCTTTTAACATATTTAGATAATTTGAAAATTTCCACAGTGTCCATTTATTCTGTCTAAGTGAAATGTGGCGGTGTCTCATCATTCTGAATTATAATATTTAATATTAAACTTCTCTCCTTTTGTTTTCTACAAGTTTCTAGTCCAAATCATACCACTAGTTACGAAACGTAATTTCTTTGAGGCTTATKTAAATACAGGAAAATTTCCCAACTATTTTTGTATTTACTTACAATTTGGTTGATGACCTTCTACCAAGCTTCATGGTTTTACTACCATTTAACAATAAAACTGCTTTTAACCAAGTATTTTAAAAGCATATTATATCAAGGAAAATCAACCATATATAGTAAGTTTCTACTGATCTACTTTTTGTGGGCTAATCTAAGAATAAATTAAAAATTTAAATAGTATTATTACTTACTTGCCTTTACTAGTGATAAAAAAAATATTTACTTATATGTCTTTGAACATCAAGATGCACATATAACTTTAAGAGGTTAAAAGTGGCATGATTTCTCATCATTTGGAGATTGAGCTTGGAGCTGTCAACTAGCTTTTAAAACTACACATTTCATTTTTTTCTACTAATTCAACATTGTATTGATTAAAATAATGAAGATGGTTTTATATGAGAAAATCACCAGTAATAGTGAACTTAAGAGAAACGAATGAAAGCAAGATTTAATTTTCAACCAATTAACAAAGATTTGGCCTATGTCCTATGCAAGTTGTGACACAGGGCTTTCAGTTGTAGGTTTGGGATTCTGTCACAATTGGAGATGATACCTATATGTTAATCCAGATAAATAAATTCAGAGAATTAATTAATTAAATKAATTTAAGGATTGAAAGAGCTTGGTCTACAATGATGTCCAGTGAAGTGCATGGTAGGAAGAAGAAAAACCCCTCTAGAAAACGTGAAAATATCTCATGAGACCCACTGAGTAAATGGAAACAAGTTGAGACAAATTTCCTGTAAGAGTTGTAGTAAAGCTTGGATCTGTAGCTTTTCTAACCTCCATGCAGTTGTTCTTTAGATGGTGTTTGGATAAACAGAACCTGAGGTTAGAATTGCATTGTTGCTATTTTTCCAAAGTGGAAATGTACGGTTTTAAAAGCCTCTTATTATTTATTATATATGCTTTTTCAATTTCATGCAAGGATAATCTGCTCTTTTAAAACTCTGGAACTGAAAGGTACTCAGCTCTTTCTCACCTGAGAAATATCCTTGCTGACTAAATGGAAACTGGGTTGTGTGATTCATGAGAGTCCGTCTTATTAAAGAAAGAAAACTTTTCATAAAGGTGTTGCGGTCTTTCTTGTGGTTTGGAAGCTAAGGTTTTTCGTGCACCTAAGATGATCAGCAGTAAAGTGGATGGGTAATAAGCATTAACATGGTAGATAACAATTTCTTCATCACTTCCATTCATTTTTTCCCATTCCCTTGCTTTTTTGAGCCCCAAACAGCATGAAGTGTGTGACTCTGAATCTTCTATAGCTTCTGATGCAGCCGCTGATCTCAAATGCCTTTTAGACTGTTGGCAGTATGCTCTTAGATGGAAATCTGTGCAGGAAAGGTTAGGAGTTTGATTGTAGGTTTATGGGTAAAGAAACGACCTGAAAGCACACTGAGATGTATCAACATCAAATCAATGTTAAGTGAACTTGAGTCGTGTTCACACATAGATGCCACAGGCAAACAAAACTTTTTCAAATCAATTTAAAGAAGCACAGGAAGTCCTTGTCTGTTCTGTTCACATTCAACATTGAAAGTGATCTTACTCTTTACCCATTATAAAACTCCATTTAAAACTCACTTTCTAAAAGATTTTTTCTCTTCACAAGTAAATCTAGGTAGAAAATTGACAAATTTTTATTACATTAATTTTCYTTTAATAGGACTCTATGTGTTTTTCAAATTAACATATTAAATCTGAAGGAAATGAGGTTCCTTGGGCAGTATCAGAAKTTAGAGGCTTGTTTCTCTGGGCTAATAGTTAAAAAACCCTTTCAAAGTTCAGTAGCATTAAAGAAAAATGGCTATCAGGTTACATATAACACACACAAAACAYAGGAATATTGATTTCTCAGGCTTTAATTCTAGGTGTGCCAGCAAAGCAATTTGTTTTTATGTGGCTTTTTCAGAAGAAAATGCTTTATCAATGGAGTTTTGCTAAGATTGTAAGAATAATTCTATTTTATGAGGAAACGAAAGTAATAGGATTAGAATTTGGGCCACATAATCCTGTATGGCTTTTTTTCTTTGAAAGCCTGTTTGTTTTAACTAGTTCTAATTGAATGACTTTAGGGTGCTCAAAAGCCTCCATGAGGCCAATGTGTTAAGTGGGATGCATTTCCCGAGTAACAAATTTAATGATCTGCTTTGAAAGAGAGGCTAAGAGATAATCAATAGTCCCTTAAGGATGTGTTCAAGCTTAATGGATTTAACCAAGCAGATTATCCTAGTATTTATAGTTGCTCTTCACCAGATGGTTAAAAAAAGTATGTTTTTAATGGAAGAAAACAAAGAACTCACCAAATCTTATTTATGAAGTTGCTCATGATAGCAGTTTTATTCCTCTCAAATGAATATATCTTTTAACATTTTTGTTGTGAATTTCATCATGTGGTTTTAAATAATTGAGGGAGTAACCTAATCTTTTTGGGAATTCAGCAGTATGCCCTGACCCTGACCTCACATGTGGCGAGGCTGGTGTCATCAGGGAAAAAAGCCTTGTCAGTTGCTCCTCTTGATAATAGTGGTAGGCACTGTTTAATGATTCCATGTATTTTTTTCCACTGTGCACTCTCTCAAAAATCAAGCGTTATTTTCYTGGCGGTTTCATTCATTTTTTCTCTGAAAGGCACTTTGCTGGCAGACATTGAACTCTGAAGAGTGTCTGGGCACAATTGCTTCTACAAAAGTCCTCAGACACATTCAGCAGTTCTAATATTATATCCGTCATTGATTTATTTTTCTTTCCAAGTAATTTTTTTGTCTTGCTGTCCATCCACTGAAGTAATCMATGTCTTTGAGTGTACTGTCTGAAAATTGGTTTCTATGAACATGCCAGCAAGAAGACAMAAAGAATACAATTTATTTGGTATGATACATATTATTGCTGAAAATTAAGTACAGARTATATGGTAATATTTCTTGAGAGGACAAGGAAGCACCATAATTCAGGAACAGTCATTTGTGTCCCAGTGATTGCACTGCAACTCTACCTTGTGACAATCCACAGGTAAAATACCTGTCAAGATATTTCTGCAAAGGCACTTCCAACTCCCACAACCCTCATATCAAGACACATTGTCTTCAGGAACGATGTGCTTTTTCTATAACAAGCTCAGTCCTAATTAATTTTCATTCACTGGGTTGCCCCATCAGTGTCASAATGCCAGATGGGACAGCTGGCTTGTGAGCCATAGAGAAATCCTCCAGGATGGTTTCACTAGGACAGAGAAATATGTCAGTAGACATGACTGGACTTACTATTTGCTTGTCCTGTGTTTTCCTCATACTCTCTGTTCACTTTATATGGTCTTGGGTTGGAGAACCAACATTGCTGCACATGATGCTGGGAAAGAAAAAGAGAAAAAACCTACACTCATGTTGCTAAAAAAAGTATTCWCCATGGGCTCAGAATGAATTGGACAGGTTTCATTTCCTAGTAAGTATTTTCAACTTTGCCATGTTAGAATAAGAGTGCAGAAAGTGTAAGAGAAGTAAACCTGTGATGATGTGTGAGCTTGTAAACATCTGACCTAGTTCAACAATTTGTCCAAAGCACTCTTAATGAATACTTCGTATTGATCTAAATAAGGGTTTTAAGATTTGCTAGGAATTACACAGATGCCATATGGCTTACCTTCTGTRTCAGTGACAAGGGGGAAGGTTTCTTTTACAGCTGAATGCTATCATCTTTTTTTCCCTTAAAATGTGTAAAATTCAAGGCACACCCTGACAGCTGTTATGACCTGCCACTGGGGTGGTGTAACTGAGGTTTCTTTCTGTCAATAGATCCCTTGGGACAGATTAGAGTAAAATGTCACTGAATGGCCAATGTGTGCGTGTGTGTGTGTGTATGAGCTGGGAATGCTCAGGTACCTCCCCTGGGGGGAGTTTTACACTGATGCAACACTGTGGATTATGCACAGCCCTCTGGTGGAAGGCCCCAGAAGTGAATCTGGGGGTGTTTTGGGGCATCTTTAATGGTTCATGACCATCAGAGACATGACAGCTGTTTCTCATACCTGTGTAGTTGTGTCAGTTGTACTTTATCAGAAGGGATGAACACCGTCAAGATTACATATGAATGTTGCAATATCTCCCCTGGTGGGGCAAGAAAGATAGTTTAACACCTGGGCCTTATTGGGAAGGAGGACATTGGTATGTTAAAAAAGCATTATCCCACCTTGAAGGATCTGCTTCTTGAAGGATCTGCTTCTCATCAGCCTTTTCACTTATCTGGCTCACAACCCAGATTGTTGCTAAACAAAGGTCRGTTTGTTGTGGTCATCCTCTGGTGGGTGCTCCCCTCTTCTTGCCCCTGGGCTGTTCTTCTGCAGGTCAGAGATGCGCAAACACCACACCCAATGGCATGAGGAGCTGCATCAGCTACTCTGCATTTCCAGGTAACATTCCTGAAATCTGGTCCCTGTAGGCCATGTCTAGAGTTACAGCATGATTCTTTATATTCTTTATATTCCTTGAGCTTCCTTTAGAAGCACTAATCCAGTCMCTGCTTGGCAATGGCTGTGGGCCTAGGTTTAAAGTGCAATCACTACAACTACTGTTTTTTTCACAGTAACAGGAAATATGACCAGTTTTGACAGTCCAAGAAGAATGGTATGGGAATCATGTAGAGACCACTTTGCTCTGWGGTGTCTGTTGTTTACAGCAGAGCSATCCTTGTATAATGTATATACTCTGCTTGCAAAACATTTCTCTGCAGGCCGAGGACTCAGGTTGTTGTGACATACCAGCACAACATCTTGCTCTCTTGATTCTCAGCTGCTAAAGTTTTGGCATTGAATAGTGGATGTTATTTTACTGGGGGAAGAAGTAGATGCAGGCTTGATATGTCTTTATAAATCCTGAAAACAGAAATGTTGACTAACCATTCTGAAGRCACCCAAGATGGCCTGTCTTATTTGGGGATGGGGAGTTAAGGCTTAGTAGACTATGCACCAGGCAAACAAGCTAAACACTTCACTAGTTGCAGATTCCATGGCTCCATTTTTTCCTGTTTTTGCTTGCCATATTATTTCATTCTAAGGTTGGCCCTCAGTGAAATGTTTCTTTCTTTTAGAAATATTTTTCTGTTGTATATAAAGTCTGTTAACAATTTCAGGAGACTATTTTGGAGCTGGCCATGAATTCAAAARCAAAAATCTAGGCTGGAGTAAATATTTTACTCCAAACTCTTGCTCAGATCTGGACTATGATGAAACTATGGAAGGTGCCACAGATGACAACTTTCAYCAACTGAAATCAGTCTATCTGATACATTAGTTTCGGGACTGGGCTCTAGGTTGTTCTGATTTGTTCTTTYATTTTGGAGTTTAAACACATTGGAGACAAAGTGAACCCAGCACTTGGAAAATGTGATTTTAAAATTGCAACATGATGAAATAGATTTTAGGCTACTTATAATGTTTGAAACTSTTACATTTAATAAATATGACCCATTTTATTCTAAATACCTTGTATTTATTTTAATAAATAGTCATTAATCTTATTAAATATTGTAAGTGCCTCTTGTTAAAAAATGTTCMGTCAAGTTATCTTGCAAATGTCATCCTGAATAATTTTATTTGATGGAGATCACAATCTATATTTCTTACCCACAGAATTACTGTGTGTCTTTTGAAGTAGTCTCCTTATTTTATATTCTAGGAATACTTCATACAGTTTGCTGTAGATAAGAGTCATTATAGAAAGATTTATGTGAGTGCAACTCTCTCAAAAATTAGATATGCTCCATTCCAAATCTTTTATTTGACAAACTCTGGATGCCTGGTTTTCAGCAAGACAAAGACCCACCATTTTTCCTGTCTGATTTCTGAGGTACAGAGCTGATGAAGTACCAGAATCCTGAAGCTGCAAATGACACAGTAAATCAAGTATTCAGGTAATATTAAAGGTAATATTCAGGTAATATTAAAGTCTCTGCATGACAGTGTCTCATTCATAGTGTTACCTTTTCAGACTTTTTTGAGCAGGGAACACGTATTGCCAACAATATGTGCAATCTAATGGTGTTTTTTTTTAAGTGTAGAGGTCCTRGTTCTGCAATGATTTCTCTACAGGTAGATGACCATGTAGAGTGCCAGTGACATATCTAAGGCTGTCTATGCAGGGAATCCATCTGTGTGAGCTTGTTGCAGGAATGTGGCCATATGATGGTGTAAAATCATTTGTAGAACTCCCACTGATGTTCATGTCAGATTTAGGGCAATGAGCTGTATGGTCCCCAAATGCAAAGCTTTGAAGCTAAATTGAAATAGTTGCAGTTTATTCCTTGTCACTGACYTTACATTTTATTCATTAAAAAAGAACTTAAGTGCCATCTTACCATGGTACTTGCAACCAGTACTATAAAAAATGGTGTTTATTCCCCACTACTACTTTTTGACGTAAGTTCTAAATTTTGATTTCTGTTCTCTGCCAAGAGCTTTATCTCTTGGGAAATACTAGTCAAATGTAAATGATCTACCAGAGTTATCATCTTTCTTAACAGAAGTGCAGTGTGTACTTATGAATAGTGTATCAGAGAGCTGGGACAATGCCTTTATTTAATTATTAGAGTGATTAAAATCTGACTGACATTCTTGATTGATTTTCTACTCCTCTGCACATATAAAAGCAGAGTGAAAAATAAGGTCATGATATTAATCAGTATCTGTGATATTCAGCATTAATACTTGCAAGAATTACTTTGATGTCAGCTTAATAGGCTTTCCAGACACACCTATAGACCATCATATATTTTATCAAAAAGCAATTGCCAGCATAATGGTAAATGCTTCTTCTTCATTGTCAGAAGCTTTGAAGACTGTGTATGATGTTTAACAACATATCAGCAATTTAAGAAAAGCCAAGTAACTGATTCTATTCATTGCTTCTCGTTCCATGAACCTTTCTGGGCCTCCACTGTGAAGTATATATGCATATATGATTATAGCATATGTATCTTCTATGGAGAGCAATCTCTTGTTGAATGTCACGATTTTGCATCATGAGGTTAGAGTCTCTTATCTAAAAAATTTACTACTTACTGCTGCTCATTTCAGGCATTTGCTCATCTCAATTATTGTCCAGTGACATAAAACCTTTTCCAAAATATCAGTATTGACACATCTGAGGGACTGGATGCCATCCAGAGGGACCCGAAAAAGCTTGAGAAGGGAGCTCATGGAAATCTTGTGAGATTGAACAACTCCCAGTATCAACAYAGGCTGGAGAATGAAGGGATTGAGAGAAGCCCTTCTGAGAAGGACCTGGGATCCTGGTGATCAGAGCCAGGACATGACTCAGCCATGTGCACTCATGGCCCCAAAGGCCAAAAATATCCTGGGCTKCATCCAAAGCAGCGTGGCCAGCAGGGCAAGAGAGGGGATTCTGCCTCTCTGCTCTGCTCGAGTCTGGTGAGACCCCACCCACAGGRCTGAATCAGTTCTGGGGTCCCCAGCACAGGGACCTGTTGCAATGGGTCCAGGAGAGRGCCATCAGAGGACTGGAACATATCTCCTATGGAGAAAGGCTGAAAGAGTTGGGGTGTTCAGCCTGTAGAAGAGAAGACTCTGGGGTGACCTTATTGCAGCCTTTCAGTGGTTAAATGGGTCCTATAAGAAAGATGGGGACAAGCTTTTTAGCAGGGCCTTTTGCAATAGGACAGGTAATGTCTTTAAAATAAAGAAAGTAGATTTAAATATTGAACAGGCTTCCCATAGAGGTGGTAAATGCCCCTRTGTTCCTGGAAACATTCAAGGTCATGTTGGATGGGGCTCTGAGCAATGGAGTTGAAGATGTCCCTGCTCACAGCTGGGAGGTTGAACTAGATGACCTTTCAGGATCCCTTCCAACACACATGATTCTATAATTCTAGGATAATCTTAACATCAAATAATTATAATATCATAAAGACATAATTTATATGTCCTCACTGTGCAACTTTGATTAGGTGTAGGATTGGAACTTCTATCCCTTGAAAGAATCTGTGATTGGGATATCATTCCCGTGAAGGAATCTTTTCACATTTTATTTTAAATGTGCTTAGGGTTAGTTTTACTTTCACACGTTTAATTATTCAAACAAGTGTTTGGTTCATTTTTTGCTGTGCATCATCTTTGTGTCTGAGAAAGAAAGAAAKAAACAAAAAAAAWCCAAACCAAAACAAGAAAACCCCCCAAAACTAGCCTGYATGAACTTTATGCAGTTCTGTGGTTGTACTGTCAGACTGTAAAATATATAAATTTGACTATGTTACATAGCAAGATATCAGTACTTTTCCACTTTCCCATCCAAAACCAACAATTTCACATATATATAAAAWGGTGAAAATCTCAGTGGAGCAGTTGTCTAGCCATGTGCAGAGACCTGTGTGATTGCTTATTGTAACCCTGGGTTGCATCCTGCTGCYCAGATGACTTACAGAGAAATTTCATGTTCATGTCAACAAACAAGTCTTTGTTGGTGGTCATGTCACCCTCCARTGGTCAGGTCTCCAGGGCAGCTTAAATGGTGCATTGAATTAAATGTTAAAACAACTAAAAAAGTTTTACCAGTTCTTCAGTATCATTTCCCTGTGAGTTTACATGGTCTGTCTAATATTCACAGCTGCTGTCTGCAGCTTGTCAAGTTGTACAGGGAGTGACAGAACAGCAGGGGCAGAAGATATGGAATAGTCTCTGAAGGAGAATGTTGCTAACAGTATATGTARATTCTTGAAGTATCTGCCTAAAGTGACAGCATATCAGAGTGTGTGACTGAAGATGTACAGAGGAGGGGCCAAAGTAACAAGGAACTGTGTCCTACCAGCAGAAATATCCCTCAGCGCTAGTGTTGCATCCCATCTTCTCCCTCACTCTCTGGGGTATGGCATGCCAAAGAGCTGCCTGACCAGCTGTGGATGGTATGTGTGATGACAGACAGGGAGACAGAAAGGACTGGTTTGTTGATGGGGAAATAGGAGTCAGGATTCTGTGGCATAAGCCTCCTAATCTGTGAGGTTTGAGAGGGGGTGGACTAACYACCTCAGAGTCCCAAAGTCCCTCCATCCAGTTTCCCTTATGATAGTGTCTGGTAAATACTACAAGCATATAGTCAACACTCCTGCAATACAAGTATGTGAATGACCATCTTTTTCACCTTTCTTGTACTCTCTGTGTGCCTTTCTTTGGGAAACCTCCACAGAGAAACATCTCTCAARCTGGTGTAGATAATATATATCACATTTCCATTGTAGTGCCCTCCTACAGCCATGATCTTGCTCCTAACTGAGGTTTGTAGGAAAGATTTTATGTCAGTAATCTTTTTCTCTTCKTAGAGAAATGCTGACATCAGTGGCCTTCTGCATTCGGGATAATTTCTGAAAATAGTAGCTTGATTCTTAATGACTTTGAACAAGCACAACCCAGCTGAGAGCGTTTGTCTACCCAGAAGGAAGAGCCACTGAACTTAGCATTGTCAAGATCAGGCCTTAGATAATTGGCCTGAAGGTTTGTGTCTCATTTTGATATTGTTATACCTTTCCTGCTGACTTCCTTGACCTCATGATTCTTTTTAATATATTTTTTGTTGTTGGTGGTTTTATTTTGGTTTTTTTTTTCTTTTTTTTTTGTAAAATCACCAACTGTGCAGTTTGACTTATTTGGTTATAAAGCATAAAGGGACTGATGGYAAAATGGTCAAGCTTTTTGTTCTGTAAAAAAAAAGAATGAGCATCTGGAAAGTAGGTAAATGCTCCTCAGGGTGTATGCAATTATGCAGCTGGGGAGCACTGCTGGCCCTCATGTCACTCCAGCTGTCACAGATGTATGATCTACTAATGAAAAAATCAAATGCTTCCTCCTCCRCTGTTGCCCTCTGGAATAAGAAAAGGATATTTGAGATAGTATTGAAATGACTACTGTACCTTTAAAGCTTTTCTCATGCTGAAAGCTGATGAGTGTTTGCWATTTCAAAGCACTTTTTGAGTGCCTAACCAGTGAAACTCTTTTAATTCCACATTTAGAAGGCGAAGCCCGCCCAAGCAATTTAATTCTTTCTACAGCTTTCCTGAAACTGTTGCAATCTATGTGACAGGGGGTGGGTATCAAGAAAAAGGGTTGGGAATTTTGATGTCGCAGCCTAGTGTGTTTCATAGTCTTTACTTGTAGTTTATTGCAGAGACAATTCTCCAAAGTGTAAGAAAAGATTTCTTTATTTTAATTTTTTAAATTTAATTGAGCTTTTTTCATCTTTGCACAGGAGGAATTCTAAATATGTTTTGAGAATGCTGTGTCCTTGTGTATCTTTAAATCTCAAAGGAAGGCGCTGGGYGCTGGTGCCACTTGGTGATACTGAGCACATGAGATAAATGTGATGGGCRAATTGTATCTTAATGGACAATCTTCACATGACTCCTGGAGTGGCCACTATCACTGTTGTGATGKTTTTGGCTAGGATAGAATTAATTTTCTTCACAGTAGTTAGTACRGGGCTATGCCTCAGATTCCTGGGGATGACTGAATACTCACATGTCCATGGAAAGTGGTGAATTAATCCCTTTTTTTGCTTTGTTTGTGCAGGTAGTTTTTGTTCCCTGTGTTAAATTCTCYTTACCTCAACGAAAGTGTTTTCTCATTTTTATGCTTCTGATTGTCTCCCCCATCTCACTGGGGAGCAGTGAGCAACCCACTGGGGCTTAGTGGCTGACAAGGGTTAAACCACAATAGCAGCTTTGTGGTATGTTTTCATCACATCAAGGAAGGCCAGCTACTAAGAAGCATTGCAGCAAAGACTCCAAAAGCACTGAGTGTAGAAATGGTCAGCAGTGCATCAGTGGGTTGCCTTTGTTGCACTATGACATAACACTTGGGAAATCATGACAGGAAAATTATTGTCGAATATGTGCATTCTTCAAACTAAGCTGGCAATTTTCAGCACTAAAACTGCTTCATTCCCACTGTGTCAATCATCTCCATTGTGACTCAGCTGTGCTGTAAGACCAGTCTTTAAACTTGCTTGCTTAAGCTGCAGCTGCCTCAGCAAAGGAGCTGCAAGCCACAGAATGCAGGAGTCAGACACATTTGAGAACCAGAATCAGTACTTCGGGAGAGAGGAGGAGCACAAAATGCTGCACTGTAGGAATGAGCAAAGCATGTAAAAAGGAAAAATACCTGGGTAGTTCAGTGCCTATCTCAGGTAGTGACAAAAAGGTGTTTTCTAGAAATAAATGTAGGACATAGGCAARGAGGTAAGGGATTTTTGTTTTCCAAGCTGAATACCTCTAATAAGCTTGGCTATTCCTCATTCTAGTGCCATTTCATATCTTTGATAAGAGTCATTGCCCTCTGGGGATCATTTTGAGATGGAGACCAGACCTGCATTTTCTGAGATGCTCTTATAACACAAACTTGGTACTGTGGCATAATGTTTTGTTTCATTATCTATTCGTTTTCTAATACTGCATATTGTTTGGTTTGCTTTTGTGTCCATTTTTGATCATTTTGCTGCCTAATCTGAGGTTGAAGAAGCTGTGTTATGGTGGTGGTTTCAATACAACACTGTTAGCCTTTTGTGGTGCTAATTGCTCTTGTACTATTTTTAAAATTTTTATTAATAGAGGAAACTGAGCAAGGAAACAGGTGGGCTAAGTGCATATCCTGATGGTTTTCTTGTTTTTTGGATAGCCTGACCTATTTCTTTCATCCTTTTTACTATGGTTTAAGCTTAACTATCTGTATGATAGTGTTGGTCTCCARAACACACAGGAGCTTTCAGGTTCTTCCTTGCTTGAGCTTGGTCCTTCATAGAAGCTGGGGGAAGGGTGCTGTCTCTTCTATCTGTCTTTCAAGATGCAGAGAAGGAATAAAATAATGCAAAGACATATTTCCATGAAAAGAAATATCTGTGTGAGGATTTGAGTTGTGAAATTAAATACAACTCTTAACAACTAACAAAATAATTTTCTAGCACTACAAATTGCAAATGAAGTTTAGTAGCATTCTCTGTTTGCTAAATGGAAAGTGTGATACCAGCTTATTGAAGTAACCTCAATATTGCAAGTATTCAGTTTGCCTTTAAATAGAACAAACTGAGTCAGACTCAAATAATTATGCTTGGAACAAGAAGATTTGATTACTCAACTAGAGGCCTCTAGCTTTTAACTCAATACAGTAATTTTGAATCTGCACTTGCAGGGATCTTTATAAATATTGCTTTATAGTTTAATCTTCTAAAACTCTTGTCAGGAAACAATTATAAAAGGCCAGCTTCAGGCTTGGTAATTAAATGAAGTGAGTGAAACTACACCAAAGATGCATTTGGCTCAAGATTACACTGCAGTCTAAATGAAAATATTAAGTGTGCAGCTTTTAATTATCTAACAAGAATAAAATTGTGTGTGGACATTTTTAGAAACTATTAAGGACTTATGACTCCATTAGAAACCCAGAAAGCATCCACTGATGTAGGGTAAACATTCCGGTTGGCACAACTTTCCCCATCACTATTCTCTACACTGTACAAATTTCCAGTCTGTGTTATGACAGACAGGGGAGGTGCAAGTTTCTATTTTGCAATTGTACTAAAGTTCTCCTCTTTTGCCTCCAGGTTCTTTTATGTCCCTATAGATATCTTTTTGGTACTGCAGCACTGCAGACTTTGAAATCTGGAACAAGATCAGACAGAGTGCTAGATGAGTGCTTCCAAARGAGAGAGAATGCCACCATTGTCATATCACACATTAGCTACAGACATAATGAGCTTAGAACTTGCCTAAGAAATTGAGAAAACCCTTGAGATCTACATTTCTGCAATTCATAGATGAAGTGTTTATCCATTTATTTTTGCTAGGAGAAGGAGAGAAGGCATAGTTTGGTGGTATGTTCATAGTTTACCTGCTAGAGGACACACACAGTGGTTATGATCATTTTTGTAATGAGAACATATGAAACCTACATGAAAATCCACAGATGTGTTTGTTTACCTGTCACAATGTAGAATCTCCAGACTTTCACTAATGACTCCCTAATAGGCTGGATGGGTGTGCCAGGGTGACTTCACAAAAAGATTTAAAAGTGCATTCAGCCAGGAAGGTGTCAGCCCATCTGCAGAGCTTGCTGCTGACTCCCTCAGCAGGGTGATGAGTTTTCATCCTCTTTTGAGGTGTCTTTTACCTCAGGCTGTTCAGGATAGCTGAAAGACAAATGATGTGCTTCCAAGAGCAAAAAAAATATCATGGGCAGACTTAACCACAGCTCCTGAGTTCCTCTGTGAAGCTGTGCCAAAATGCAAATGCAGCTGTATGAACTAGAGAGCAAGGACACAGAAAGTGGGCTGTAATGAGCAAAGCAACCAGCAGACTGAGTACATTACAGGAGCTATCCATGGCTGACCAAGAACAAGAAACCATTGAGTTTTATTAGACTTTTTAGGATTTCTGAAGTCTAGGAGAATATTTGATGTGGGTTGTGTTTTCATCCTGTGCATGCTTTTAATTTGAAAACTTASTGTTTCTTGGGGGTAATGTAATTGTATCTAGTGAGGAATAAAAATTGAATGCACACATTGTGTGGGAAAGATTATTTGCATGAAAGACTAACAAAGACCATTATAAATGAGAAAGATAGTGTGATAGGAATTTCTTGAATTAAAGCGTTAAATTTTCTCTCATAACTCTTAATTGTAGGATATTCACTGTTTTTAGAAATATGGCATGCAAGTTATTGTWACTTTTCTTCTGAGATTGCTTGAAAATATTTTGGTTATACTTTACCAGCTGGCCTTAGATATACATATTAACAGGCCATCAGTTTTTAAACTGATGGATCTAAGTCTTAGCATAAGCATCTCTGATTAATCCAATTCTATGTTAAAACACAAAAACAAATTAAAATTTTTCTTTGGCCATATTCTTTGGAAAAATTTTAAGGAAGTTCAAATGGCTATACAGTTATAAGTAGACTCAGAAGTTTTGCTAGCCATATCAGAAATCAGTATAAGCTAACATGGCAACAGGGAAATTTTGGAGGATAGCTTGTTAGATGAAATAAGAAGGAAGGAAATCTGTAGAATCACAGTAGCATATACATACAAACTTTGTAGAAAAGTTATGAAAAATACTGTTATTGTCCTGATCTTGATTGTTCATTTATATACTTAAATTGATTAGGCTTTTTAGAAGAAATTTAATGTGACAGTATTTTTCTTAACGTCTCTGGTTCTTAAAGCACAGAAAACTTGTGGTAAGCAGTGTAGTGAAAGGACAATGCAACTGCCCACAAGTTGTATTTTGCYTATGTGAATACATGCCTGAATATTGGAGTGATGTCCAAATTGTGTTTATTGATCTTATTATTCTACGCATCACTAAATAACAAAGATACAAATTTTTCCAATAGATTCTAGTATCAATGGCTTTGTCTACTTTTCTCCTGATTTGTTATATTGCTATAAAAACTACTTGATGACAATAGAAATTGACAGTAACTCTGATTTTTTTCTGCARCGTTTCAGCAAACCATCTATGAAAGACAATGAAATGCTGCTACTCACATTTACACATGCAGAATTATTAGGACACTATTTATTCTTGTAATGTCACCTATCTCAAAAAAAACCCAAACCCCTAAACAAAACAARACACCAAAAAAAATGGTCTGGAGCCACCTTGAGCTGCCACTTAGCTCCCAAGATGCTGCACATACTTGCAGACACCTGTGGTTATGCTCATGAGCACATGCAGGTGTTCCTCTGACACAGCTGAGCCTCTTTAATCAGATGCCAGAGCCTCATCCCCAAGAGGTCTGAAAGGCGGCRTGAGTTTACAGAGAAGCCTCTTTTTTTTCAGGTTTGCCACTAACTCCTTTAAAGGAGTAGATAAAAATATCAGTGTGAACAACCTTTTAGCCTTAAAGAGGAACCCCTTGAAATTGTGTGAGCTATAACTGGATGCCTTTGAAGGACTTTTGATTGAGACTTCTACAAGACTTCAGCAGTGTTTTGCTGAGCTCCTGGATTTAATAAGGCTTAAGCAAGACTGCTCTCAACCTGTTCAGACATTGGCAGTTTGTGCATCATCTGTAGGAACAGTTGCACCTACCTAGGGAATTTCAGTCCAAGCAAAGAAGCATGCAGGTATTTTAATTGCTTGGACTCATGAGCTGGAAYAATTTACACTGCAAAACTTGGCCAAGTTTCCGTTTTCTGCCCTGCCATCCACTGGACAGCTCACTGAGTTTCTTCTGAACTCTCACAATTTGCAGCCAGACATCCTAAGGTAAACCATAACTCATGTTAAGCACACRTTTTATTTCAAGAACTTGAATCCTGCAATTGTGCACCAAAGCAGTCGAGTGCACGTTCATCTGCTTGAAGCGAGTGGGAGCTGAGAACAGMATTATAATAAAATGTATATCTGGGGGCTTTGCTGAGCAAGGTTCAAGGGGGTTCTTTTTGCATAGTCCTTTTCTATGAGGCCTACAGTCTGCTGTATTGCACTTCAGTAACTCTGTTTGGTTGATAAATCTGTGTAATTATTCTCAGCTGTAAGTTTTCATAGTTCCAAAATGTGTTGGTTTAGAAAGYGAAAAACAATAGTTAGCATTGGATTCATAATAAGAATAATATAGAAGGGGCAAAATTAAATAAATTATAGTCGCTTGAATAAGGAGGAAACAATCCATGGATTTATATCATCAGCTCTATTTAATTTGTACATGAAAAACTTCTAGAAATTTCATATAGCACTTTCAGCCTCTTGAAATTAGGACATCTTAACTTTTTTATTTACTAATAAAATAATTATCTGCATGTTATTTTAACATATAGCTATGGGTTTTTTTGTGTTGCCTTGACTTCTACACCCAGCGATAGAATAACAGGCACAGAAAAGAGTTTGGAGACAACACTAAGACTTCTATATGACTAATGTTTTTAAATATCAGACACTTAAATATAAACTACTGCAATATGTTTGTAAAGACTAGAATGACAAAATGTCGGTCTCACAATATTTTAAAGTAATAATTAAGATAGATTCTACAATAGTGACAGTTTGTGTTAGGTACTGACTTGCTGCAGGAGCCTGCTGCAGATACACTTTGCTGTCCTCTTGAAGATTCTATGTTCTGTGCATGACTGATGACATCTAGAGTCTCTACACATACAAAAACAATGAATAGAATTAATAATGTGGTTGATCATTTAGTTTCCTTAATTACATTAAATTCCAGTTCTTAAAAAAAGTTTCTTGATTCACAACAATTTGCTAAATAAAATAATTTAGATGAAATTTCTTATGTCCTTTGTTGGGTGAGATCTGTCGGAAAAAAATTGCATATTTTGATCAACTTTTAATATATATACAGTTATATATGTAATAGAAAGACAGGCTTAAGRCTTACATATAGTCATTAAAGACTACCTTGTTTAAAATTTAAGCCAGGACAAAAAAAGTTATTTCTCTGAGAGAAACATGAAAAAGAGTGCTCATTTAGTGCTTGATACAGAGCTCCTCCAAGATCCAATAGATGAATTAACTTAAGTATGTTTCTTGGCTGCCATCTCTGATGATCATTCCACTTCAAGCTGAACTTAAAGGAGTTGGAATGCATCTTTGTTTATAGTTCTTACAATTAATGTGCAATTACACATTTTTGGTCTTAAATATTTGGTTGAAAATGGCTTCCTTGGCAATTATGGCTTCAATGGAGACCCATCTTTGGCAGCTTAAACTTAAGACATTTAACATTTTGGAGCCTTACTTCCACAAGTGTATTCCAAAATGACGACCTGAAGTCCAAACTGTGCCGGTTGATGATATGGCTCCTTCTGAGTGGAAAGGGGTGTTTTGAAGACATGGCTACTGTACTCAAGTTGACTTGTGGTTCCCAAAGACAATTATCTTCTGTAAGTTAAATGAACACTGTTTTCCTCTTGGCAATTAATGAACTACAGAGAAAACAATACCTTAGTATTATTGGTGATAAAAGAATAGAATCCAGCTATTAGTGTCTGGCTAGACTTTGAACCAGCAACAAGAGAAAATAAAGTAAGGCTACTACTACTGTAAAGTTTTAACTTAATTCAAATAGAAATTATCTTAAGTTAATGCAATTTCTTATGAAATGTTGATCTTTATAGCTCAGTTTTCATCTAGAGATTTGCACTCTTTGGTGTTTTTGAGATAGGAGATAGTTGCTCTTCTAATTATGGGATTTGACCCACATAAAAAGATGTGCCAGAGCTTCTCACTCTACTCACTTAATCACTGCAGATGTTGGCATTTTGGAGATATAACTGAAGATGAATATTTGAGTTTCTGTATTCTGTTTATGCAATGCAAACTTCAAACCACAATACCAATTCTGGGATTCCAGGCCACTGAAAGGAACTCTGAGAGTCTGAAAGGAAGACATGGGTCAACAGTGACTGTTAGGATTGGATCAGATTTGCTGTTTCAGCAGTTAGAGTGTGGTATCCACCAGGTTAGTGTCAATCATCCTATCAACTTTCAAGGAGTTGCTAAATATTTCATTTTATTTGCCAACTCTCCATCAGAGTATCAGCCTGCACTCTAAAAATTTCCACAACAGATGCTGTCATGCTGTGAGAACCAGAAAGTGAATTTTCCCTGTTAATGTACCCTCTTACTCTTAAAGCTTGATGAGCGACTTCATTCCTTTGAATTGTGATGCCATCTCTGGTGCAAGCTGGAGATTGCTTTTAGCAAATAGCCACCTAGCTCTGAGTTCAGGAGAAACCATGTGTGTAACCATTACTGAGAATTACATATCTATCAACACTTGTTTAATCTCACATCTATCTCCACATGCTGGCCTGACCTTGTTTTCACAATCTTGCATTTATTATCTTCATGTAAATCTCCATTTATATCCTTGCACGTTGAAAATTTGATCCCACTTCATCWCTTAGAAATTGGATAAGGATTAGCAGGAGAGAAAACCCAGTGCAGGAAGCTCACAACACAATTTTAGGTCTTTCCTGTCTCATAGTATAAAAGAAAAAGCTTATAGCAATTTTCTAATGTTTCACCTCAGTAGTAAAAGAATTGCAATAGACATTCAGCAAAAAGAGTCAATGCTGGTGCACCAAAGGAAATGTCAACATCCCCCTTGTCATGAAAACAAGAACTGACTTTTAGGAGATAGAAGAAATTACAGCTTAAGCAGTTTAGCCCTCTGTTGTCTTTATGTAAAATGTAGCAATGCCGAGGATTTCTGGAAGGTTCTGCATAAAGCACTTGCAAGGAAGATTGCTGCAGCCAATGCATCCATAGGAAACAAGTATGGTGTGATAGGGTGAGAAAGATGAGAAAGAGATTACAAAAGGCAGAAGTCACAAATTTTTTTTCTTAAACAGTTGATAGATATTTAACTCTTCTCAGACAGATAGAATTTTCAAGATAGATATATATATATATATATATATAACTCGTGGCTCTAGTCTACACATTATTTTTCTCCATCTGCCAGCATCTTCAGATGTGCTCTGTAGTAAGAGGAACGAAAATCTTGTAAAATAAGTAAAGTGGAGTAAATGGCTTTCCAAATTCTATGATTCTTTTTTCATCAGTTAAAGGAAAGCTGTATCCAATCATTACACACAATACAGAAAATAATCTATGTTCTGGG
Organism: Cardinalis cardinalis; assembly: GCA_014549065.1. NCBI lineage: Eukaryota > Metazoa > Chordata > Aves > Passeriformes > Cardinalidae > Cardinalis > Cardinalis cardinalis. The sequence goes on from JACDOX010000009.1 coordinate 10,042,266, forward strand.
TAGTTGCTGTATTTTATCTGAACTTTTAGGTTTACAACATAAATATAAGATAAGCCTTTTTTTTCCTTTTGCTTTTTCTGCATTAGTTACAGGGAAGAAAGTGTTGCAACAGCATTGCCACTCTGTTTCCCAGGTGACAATTCTTCAAGTTGGTTAGAAGACTGTAATTTCTCTGTAGCAAAAATTAGCAAAGCTGAAAGTAGTGGTAAATGTTACCTTTAAAAGTTGCCATTAAAATAGAACATGRTTGGAAATGCCATCTTTGACATAGAAAGTGAGTTATCTGAAATCATGTAAATGAAATATTCTGTCCTGTAGTGAACAGGACAAAACAGAAATATAAATTATGCAAAATCATCATTAGGAAAAACAAATGTATCATTAATCTCAAAGCACTCTAGTACTGGAAAAGAGGGGAAATTCAGATGTCTAAAGTTGATGTTACTAAGGGTTTAAGCTTGTAAAATTATTTTAAAAACAATAGGGCAAAGACATAACAAATGTGGAAATTATGGTTGCCATGGTCATAAATTCTTGGCCATAAAAACTGGCCAGGATGATTTTATGCAGTTATAAAGTAAATCTATTGATCACTTAAACAATTAAATAAGACATTAATGATTTACATTACTGCAAATGTTCCAAAGAGTTTACTAATTCAGAGTCCAACAAAGCTATTTATATGGATTGATTATAAATATATGAAGGCATCAAATGCTTTGTAGCTATAGTGCCTAAAAATTTTGTTTCACAGATAGATGCTACAGTATTTTTTAAGTTTAAATGCTGAAAGCAGAAAACTATAAAGTGTGTTTTGTGCTATTGTTATTGATATTTCACTATAATTCTTTTTTCTATATTTTTTTTCAGAGGGGGAACTGCATCTTTCACTCTTTTTCTTTTCTCCATTATACTTTTATGATATCTCAGTGTTGCAGTCTACTGTAAACAGTGTTTTTAATAAACCATAATCTTACCTCATAACACAAGCAGCCAAAATCACGGCCTTACTGATGTCTGAGAGCTTACACAATGCCACTTCACACAGAGACACTGTGTACCAAAAGCAGAAGGATGACATCAGTACTGTAGCATGTACTTTGGTAATAAAAGTATTAGCTCTGCCTCTCATCATGCAAAATGAGTTTAAGTGTAGGGCAGTCCTAGTAAATCAGTGCAGATCCTCATTCTGGAAGCAACTCAATTGCAGCTATTTCATTTTCTCCTGTAGTGTGAGGAGATGGCCAGAACTTAAAGATGGCAAATAATATGTTTAAATGTGCTGAAAGTAGCAGAAGAGATAGGAGGAGAGAGAATGCCTGGGACAGAGAAGCAGCCTAACACCATACATTAGCCTATGGAATTGCAYCCATCCTTATGATCATGTGGCAGCTGCCAGCTTTATAATTCTTAGAATGCAATTCTTATGCCCTTCTGGTTGCACTTGCCCAACTATAAAGTTAAATTAATGACATCTACATTAAGCATTTTGTTGAATTTATCAATACTTCACAAATATATTAATCTTGTCAGATGATGTGGTTGTGGTTTTGATATTGCCTAAAACTTTTCCTGGCTTCAAAGAAGTTTAAAGAAAGAAAATAATGCCAACTTCTTTACACATTTGGGGCTTTTTCTCTAACAGAAGATAGAAGGAACAGTGTCCATAGAACGTAAGTGTGGTAGCAGTAAAAGGCAAGTCAGGGTTTGGTCTCCAAAATACAGCCATGTATTCAGTAAGAAGTGATGCCCTAAAAGTATTCATGTTCCCTGTGCAAGYCTAGAATGAATGCAAAAACAGAACCAAAAATGTCAGGAAAGCAGAAGAGAGCTAAAGATGGTGTCTTAAGCAATAATGTCATTCTAGCTGCTTAACCATCAAGTGTTTGGTAGCAGTCATGAAATGTGAAATTTTGGGGTGACTAAGTAGGATGCAAAGGTTTTTTTGCATCCTTTTGTAGATGTTCTGGAACACTTCTTCCATTAAGAAAGAAAAGGTCCTTTGATCTGATAATTTAAAACAAAAGCTCGCTCAATGCAATAAGAGATGGGAAAATCTACCATACTTCTTTTTTTCTGAGACAAGAGGGAATGAAGTATCTAGCTTTTTTATTTGTTCAAATTACTCTCTGACCATTTCCTTTTCCCCTAAAACTTACTGAAAATGTTTCACTGTATTTTCTTCTTTCTCATTATACTGCCTAGGACTAAAAACGAGGGACTTTAAAATCAAAGTGGATAAAATGGGCAGCCACATAGGCCATGAATAGCACATCACATACTTCTTCTGTTGAGGTATTTGGGGGGATTTGGTTTCCGATTTTGTTATTGTTGATTTTTAGTTTGTTTGGGTTTTTTTAAATTCAAAATCTTCATTGAATGCTAATGGTGGAAATTGCTTTGTTTGTTGTCTGGCATTTCTGGATTATGACAGTTTGCCTGACWAAAGAATTTTATATAACTGACCTGTATCTAAATGCTATTGACTGATAGATGTGTATATGCATCCATAGATGCTTTTGTATTTCTGATTTATCTGATAAAAGTTTGAACAGAACTCATAAATCTTATRGAAAACTACAGGGCTGCATGTTTATTATTATTTTTTTATTTTGCCCTTAATCAGGTACAGGGAAATAACCTCAGCATAATCCTCATATGTACTCCACCAAATATGCACACAACATTGTTTCAACTGTTTGGATTCTGTACAACATGTGGACAAAAAAATGATGAACACCAAAATGAATATGGAATGAATTCAAGTGGTTGAACCAATAAACAAGTCTACTGCAGCATGCAATCAAGTTTATTATGTACATGAACAATAAACCTGGCAAATGGAGTGCTGAGTAAGTAAAGTATTAGGAACCATTTGGCATTGCTTTGTACTTTGTGTTTATGTGTGTGAAATGTATTTCATTATCTGAAATCCCTTCTAGAGTGACCTGCTGTGCTGTCCAACTGGATAAGTGATTTATGTTAGTATATCAAACAGAGTAATGACATTTAGAGAGGAAGAAGGAACTCTGTGGCAGTGCTACTTTACTCCCTCCTGGAGCCTCACAAAATGTCATTTATGTCATGCTGAGTGCTGTTTATTTTAGAATAAGAGACATTTACAGGTTTGACTCCTAAAGTGCTCTGAGACAGCCTAATAAAAAGGCACAAACAAAAAATAAATAGAAGAATTGCATGATTTTAATGTGGAATTACTGATTTCCAGCAGTGGCAAAACCAGCCTGTTTGTATTTCCTAAGAGTAAAGGAGAACGTCTCAGACCACGAGATGCTTTTCTATAGTTTAAGGTGTGGTTTCACCATAAATTAAAGCAGAAGTAATATTGTAACCCTTACTTAGAGGGCTGCATCAGGTGCATGAGGCAGGGCTGCATATTGGTGCATGATGTAGCTGCTCTCCATGCATTGGTTGCAGTAGGATTGAACAGTACCTCTTCACCAGGAAAAAATGGTTTCGTTTTCAGTAGGATCAATGAGTGTATYCAACCTCTTARGACAAYGCAGAATCATAGAATGGTTTGGKTTGGAAGGGTCCTCAAAGACCATTGTATGCCAAGCCACCCACCAAGGTCAGGRAAACCTTCCACTAGACCAGATTGCTCAATGCCTCAATCCAGCCTGTCCTAGAACACTTCTAGGGATGGGACATCCACAACTTCTCTGGTCAGTGTCTGTTCCAGTGCCTCACCACCCTCACAGTAAAGAATTTCTTCCTAATGTCTAATCTACCCTCTTTCAGTTTAAAGCCATTTCCTTTATCCTATCACTGCATGCTCTTGTAAAATACCCCTCTCCAGGTCTCTTGTATGCTCCCTTCAAGTACTGGGAGGCTGCTATAAGGCCTCACTAGAGCCTTCTAATCTCCAGAATACTTTTTTCTTCCCAATAGTTCATACCCTTACTTACAACTTTCTAACCACTATTGTATCTTTCAGGGGAAAGAGGGGTGTTTTCTTTGTTTGCTTTGGTCTGGATTTGTTTTGGTATTCCTTTAGTTGATACATTTTCACATTTTCAGTACAAAATATTTTCTTTTTATATTGTTGCTCCATACTGAATTCAATTGGGAAAGAATTAAACTGGGAGAGGCCACAGACTTGGTTTACATCCAGAAAATAATGCAGTCACAACACTATTTATACAGTCAATAAGCCCCTGAATCTCATAAGGCATGCTTTTTTCTCTCCTTTACAAGCCATATAGAATGTATCAGAAGACTTCTTCTGTTTTTAACTTCTATATAGAACTGAGTAAATAATGAAAACACTGTGGAAGAGTCCATGGCCTTTCAGGAAAGTTTCATAGAAATAATTTAATAGAGAATGAAATTTATGATCCAGCATCAGTTCACAACTTATTTTAGGTGTAGAATTTTCTATTAATATCTTACTGAGATTTACTTTTTTTTACTAGTATGAATTCCCCTGAAGTCTACCTGCTCACTTTATTTCRAAGTGAAATTGTTTTGCTGCACATCTGTCTTTTCTTTTCTCTTTGTGTCTCTGTTAATTACTGGTTCTTGGTCGTGAAGGGTTGCTTAGCATGATGTGGAGGTGAAAACATTAATTCAAAGCATCATAATAAGTATAACAATTTGCAGCAGTGCTTGAAGTAAATATGTTATGCACAGTGTTGAACTGAAAAGAGCTTGAAGGCAAACATGATTGTTGTAACAGTCTGAGTGTGAACAGGGAGAAGGGATTRCTTAAAATGCTTGGGTGAAAATACTAGATACTTTTGAAGATCCATGCATGACCTGACTCCATGGCTCCTGCTTTCCATCCATTCTCATCTCTGTGGTCATCTTGAAGTGTGATTTCATTGATCCATGATGTTGTATTCCTAACTTGAGCAAATATGCTTACATTAAAGTGTCTTAATTTTTCACTGTTTATACTAAAAGAAGAAACACCTCCATGTCCAGATCAGTTTTTTTCCTCATTATTCACTGGCTTTTGCCCTTTGACAGCATTGCCATTGTGAGAATGTGGTTAGAGTGACAGAACTGCATTTCCAATTTACAAACCTGAGCTGTAATTCCCTGCMGATCTGTAATGAATTTCCACATCCATGGTGTCTTTTGACTGATATGTCTTGTGATTTATTAATGAAAGCTTAAKCATGTGTAGCCATGTTCTATTGCAAAGTATGTATGTCAGAGTTTTAATAGGGTTTGAAAATGCTTTGCTGTTGGTTTCCTACTGGAMGAATATTGCCAGTGCCAGAGGGATRACCATCACCCAGATTTTTGCACTGTATTTGGMAGAGATCATAGGAAGATTTCAGGGAGAGGAGCATTCATTGTTATTTTCATTTTATTGGAGAATAATGGATTTCCTTAAAAATAGGTAAAAGATAAGTGTCTGCTTCTCTACACATTATCTATTCCTATTTATCAAGKACTCACAGTTAGTATATGTAGATGGTGTTGTGAGAAAAATGGCTTTAAGAACATGTTTCATTTCTTTAAAAGCATACTTTGCTTTGATTACTTCAAATGGAAATTGTACTGAAGATGGGAAGGACTGTATCAGTTTCTACATGCTGTCACAAGACTCTTTGAAATAATTACAATGTTAGAATTACTAGACTTTAGTCATATTATGTATGTCTAATTGTGGGCACAAACCARGCATGCAGTTTTTTCATGTGGATTATTACACGTCCCCTTACTCTCAAAGAATTGACTGCTCTGTGGTTTCTCAGATACATTGCCCACTTGTCTTCAGAGGAGTGTGATTTTGTAAGAGGCAGGACAACAAAAAACTGTGATTTGGAAGATTTGTCAATGGTTACTGGTGGTTGTGGGAAGGGACTTCCAACTGTTGTGGCCATCATACCATTCAAATCATTGGAAAAAATTAGTACTAATGAGCATAAAATGCCTCTGATATCTGTATCATATTCAGTGAGCATGAAAATCTGTCCTTGTAAAATCCATCACGTGATCTCTGACAAACCTGAACGCCCGACCTTCTTCATAACAAGTGACAGAAGATAAGCTCTTGCATCAATATGTATCATGCAGGTAAATTAGGATTTTGTTCTGTCATACTGTGTAGTAACCTGCCTCTTTTATTAACCTTGTAGTATCTTAAGGTTTACACCCCTCTCTTGGCATACGCAGTGTCCAGAGATGCACATTTGAAATTCTGCCTGTTAGTGTTATTTCTGCTAATCAGGGGATGAATTTTCATCTCCTTCATAATTGTCAATTTCAAGAACAGCAATTCAGATAAGTATGTCCATATTTCTTTCATTGCTTCCACAATAAGGATCAGTCAGTGCACATAAATAAACCTGAATGGGGGTTGCATGTGTGAGTTAACTATTATGCACAATATATGCTGTGCAAATACATGTGTTTATTATATCCCAGCATTGAATTACGCATTTTGCCTAATTTAAAAGGCTGAAGTCTCCTGCACAACCCAATGAGAAATTTTTGTCTATTTAATGAACTTCTTGGGAACAAAGACCATTGAGTAAACAAATATAGGAAKTCTGCCCATAGATTTTTCTCATTTAAATTTTTCATAATTTATATTAACTCTTACAAGACTTTTTTTTAATTGGAAAAACAGTATATTGGCAGTATATATATGAAAGCGCATTTATTGTTAGTGTTTCTGAAATCAGAGAACAAAATAGTGCTGCAGCAGATTCTCATCTTTTATTTCTACTGACTGAGAGTGAATATGGGTCCAAATGTATTGCTGATATTTTGAGAATCAGAAGATGTCCATAATATAGCTAGCTGCAGTGCTTAAATGAAAGGAAGAACATTATGCCTGTGATGGTTTTCAATGGCAAGCAGTTGCCTAAGAGGACAAATTTTTTTTCTGTGACAGTTCCCAAATAATTTCAGATTCAGCCTCCAATAGAGTGGCATTGATTTTAGCTATGGTCAGTTTTTGAATGCAAAGCATTGATTTTAGCTATGGTCAGTTTTTGAATGCAAAGCATGAATCAGAAAGGAAGATGGATTTGTACATTTTACAGAAATGCAAGAATTCAACAGTCAGCAGGTACAGGAAGGTTTGCAGTGTGAGAGCTGGTTGCCTACATTTTAGGGTAATCTGGCCTTCATCCCATGCTTAACCAGTGGTTTTGATTGGTGACCAGTGACCAGTGGTATTGCCTGGCTTTGCAATTACCCTAATGGAACTGTTGTGCTCAGGACAGTCCTGTGTGTCCTAGCAAAAGGAACAACAAATACACAGACTTAATGGTGGAGCTCAGATACCCCTAACCAATCTTCTCATGCCCCAAAAGGATTTGTGTATGGAGTATTTGCTAACTGGTCCCTTCAGTGGCGAGGTTAGCGACAAAACTAGAGTGAAGCGGCGCAGCTGATCCAACCAGTGAGGCCCTGCCTGTGCTGGGACAGGGGGTCTGATATGGGAGCASTCTGTCTCTTATGCAGGACTTTTAGATCCCTCTTCCAAAGAGAAACCTAGAAACACTGCACTGAAGGACTCTTCTAAATTGACAGATATTTTCTCTTTCCCCTTCTAATTCTGAACTTACGGAAGAGATTTTACCTACATATAATTGGGATATCTCCAGGAGAGCAGTATATTTGAGAATAGCTTGCATTTTTAAGGTTAACATGTAACTCTGTAAACATGGCATAGATTTCTGCTATTTAACTATGTGAAAAAAGTGTACAATCCAGTTGGAAATCTTAACTGTGCTTTCAGTATTATTCAGTCATACCAATACACAGGAATTTTTAAATGGTGGCCTAACATTCTATTTGAGAATCTGCTTTTTTTTGCTTCATTGTTAGTAATTCTTGCCAAAATGAATAAAAAAAATCCATGACTGTTCAAACAACTCTTTGTCTCATCAATTTTTCAATTAATAAAATATCGCTTTTGTCCCTTAATACTCCGAACATTCTCAAATTCCTCAAACTCTGTAATGACTTTTATCAATGTTTGTGGTCTCTCTTCTCTAAAATAATTCATCTTAAACCCACCAATATAAAATCTTCTATTATCTGTGATTTTAATGTACTTTCTTTATAAATAACATGAGAAAATTAGTATAATTATGTGGAGGATACAGTCTCATCTTCTGATGCACTGCAAAAACTTAATGCAGATGAGTTTGAATTTTACTTTTCCTCAATTAAAATAATAAGACCTTTTCTTGCTCCTTTAAAATATATGCCATGTAAAGATTTGTGCTGTCAGTTCTTTCRGGGAATATGATGCCATTATTTGGATCCAACTATCTTACATGTGTGGACCCAACATCAAAGATTTTGGCTGAAATTTGCTGTTGACTAAGCTGAGCAAATGCCAAGTCACTGTTTTAAACGTGTTAGAATAGGACACCAATAGTGTAACTGCCTTGGGTGTGGGGTGAAGCACAAGGGAAAACATGGATGAGTGGAATTGCTGTAGGAAAAATGAGAAGGGGAGAGAGGTTTGTTCAATTAAGAAGGGTGTCTGTTACAGACTGGAAATACATTGCGCTGGGAAAATAAGTGCTTCGGGAACTAAGCAGGGTTGTGGGCCTTGATATGGATATAAGCCATATCAATGAGTTTTCATTGTTATATTGCATTAAATTAAAAGCAATTTGACATTTCTTCTGTCACATCTATTAAAACATTAGGCAGTTCATTCATAATATAGCATAGCTACATAAAAAGGAAATGTCTTTAAAATGTTAAACTAGTCTTGTTTAGTCTGGAAAAAAGTAATTTTCAGTGTGAAATGTATGATGAAACTGGAAAAAAATTAATGAAATATTTTACATTATGAAGAAAAGCTTTTCTTTTTAAGTAATGTTGGTTCATTTTTTTGACTTCACTTGATACTCCCTGGACATTCTGCTAATGCTGCTTCAAAACAACTTTTTTTTTAGTGCCACAACGTACCTTCAGGAAGAGAAAATATTATTAAAACAATGTATGAAGAAAACACAAGAATGGATCTTGGAATATCAGCTTTGATTCCCCTTGTCTTGAAGCACCTTCCTAAAAAGTGAGTTTAAATATTGCTTTTCTTCAATGAAGAGTATGACTATTTCTAAATACCTTTAAAATGTAATGCATCATCAAAATTGCAGCTTCATAAAAATTATTTTTTTCTTCTCCACTTCTGGTGTTAAATTAGAGACTGATAACACAATAAATGGTATGAAAATAATTTTCATACCTCTGTTTAATTAAGTCAAAACATTTTGTTTCAATTAATTACCCCTGCTAATGACATTTATATTGAAATAACCAGCTTGAGGAGCTGGATCTTGGCCTTATTTGATTTACTATAATCAACCTAGAAATGAAATGGCCAGTTAAATCTCTTCAAGGTGTCACCCATGATTTCTTAACGATGATATACTCAGATTAAAAGTACAGACATGGGATTTTATTCAAGTATGTATTTTCATTTTCCAGCTGAAATCCATGGGTTTATTCATTATGTCCTTTCAAATGGTTACTTCCTTTYAGGTTGCAATGGTGTGATTTCCTGCAGGTACTATTAGCTACACATTTACACCGCTTTGCATTATATTAACTCGAGGTTTTTTCTGAAGAAGTGGTAACATATATCCTGTGATTATGGAATTGAAACATGGAAATAAGTGTCAAAGTGGTAAAACTGCTAAGCTGGAGAAGTTCACCTGATGTGGAACAGATGTGCCTCTAAGTGATACAAATATACAGGAGTGGGTAAAATGGAACTGTTATTTAATTAACAGGCCCTTCAAATCCATGAAAAGAAATAAATAAATGTCCCATTTTATCCAACYCTGTTACTCCCTTAGGAGCTTTCACATCAGATCCCTCTTGGCGGAAGAGATCATGTGAATGGCGGTTATGTCATATAAGGCTTATTTTCTGTCATCACTAAAGGTATTGCATTCTTTTGGGTTTGGAATACATGGATGAAAGATTAAAGACATCAGGAGGTGATCCTTTGTTGCCCAGATGTTTTGTAGGTTTTAAGGAAAGTTGGAAGAGATAGAATTAGAAGCAAAACATAAAATAATAAATTGAATTTTTTTTTTCTGTGAGGAGAAAGTAATGACAGAGGAACCTTGCATTCATTCGCCTGATCCTATCTTTTTYATAGAAATTTAAGAGATTTGTGGCAGAGGGAAAATACCATTACCAGGAGAGTGTTTAGGTAGAACATGTCTTCTGCTGAATCTGCAGATGCAGTGTAAATGGGAGTAGTCAAGTTCTTTAGCTGAGAGGGTAGCATAAGGACAAAGAGAGCAAATTTTGTTAGAGAAATTATCCGGATGTCAGAATTTCTGTAGGAAATCTTTCAAAATGCAGACAGGAAGGAAACAGGAATTGTAGATTACTGGTCGGCCGTTGAGAGGGCAGACAACGCCTTAGGAGGGAGTAAAAAGTGGAAGGAAGCATCAGGAGTGTCTCATCAGTCACCATGGCAATGGAAAGATCAGGAATCTGATGGGAAATAGTGTGTCCTGAAGCACTGAATGGAAGGATTGAGTACAAGGGAGGGGATGCTCAGCAAACCCGAGGGAGGAGCAGGGAGGAGGACAAGTAAGGTTTGCTGAAGATCACATAAATCAGGGTCCTGGTTGCTGACAGCAAACTGCTGACATCAGCATGTCCAGGCCCATGTTTCTTCAGGYTTGTGCTGAGATCACAAGCTGCCCCACATTTTTGTTTCTGAGACCKCATGAGCCAACAATGCCTTTGGTTTTCTAAGCCAGTGAATACAGTTGGCACTGACAAAATAACAACTTTGTTCTTCTGGGAGGCAAATGTCAGCTATGTCTGGTTTTGAGGTACACTACTAGGAAGGCTTACATAATTCAAGTCTTAAACCAGAAAATGAATTAATTTGTAGGATATGGTAGGGATGTAGGCAAATTTCCTGGGGTCTGTCTGCTGTAGGCTTAACAAGGTGAAGAAAGGATTTTTATATACTTCTGTATATACTTTATATACAGGAGGCTTAGTTTTGCTCTCCTATTGATCCTTGTAGTTACCCCTAATAAAGGGTAACAATAAAACAGACCTCATTAGTGAAATTTGGATCTTTTCCACTCCCAGGCCATGTCTTTACTATTTATTTTGAGTATTGTACAAGATTGAGCCCTTTAGGAGGAATTTTACATCCTGCTTCTTTTACTGTAAGCAATATTACAAGGAGTTCTTTTATAACAAATGAATCTTAAAGGTRTAGGTACCAATTTTTTTAAGACTGGAGTTTTTATAGCAGCAGATAAAATTATGCCCACAGTTATACTACAAACCTCATTTTGGAAGGACTTGTAAATTTCCTACAATAATATACTGATTTAAGGGGTGAAAAAAAGAAAGGCTGGGGTACCAGGGAGTGCTTGCATTCACTAAATTTTTATATTTGAGCTACCTGAAAGGCCCTTTTGCTCTAAAGATGACTGCTTAATTAGATAATTACACAGTAAACTTTAATGGTTTCTCTAAAATCATTGAGGATTAATGTCCTGGGAGTTGAAGTTAGTCTTTGAATACTGGAGACAATTTCTACAATCTAGCATAGTGACAAATGGGCAGACCATAAGGGAGATATTTGCAGTCCTGCTGCATGTACCCTGTCTCAAAAGTGAGTATATTTGTTCCCTTTTTTGCTGAAAAGGTGTTTCTTATGTCAGACTGTCAGTCCTATACCATTTGTACCAGACTGTCCTTTTTGGGACACTGCACAGGCAAACACRGAGATCTTTTGGGAGAGGAGCAGGGATACCTCATCCTATTCTCTGGATGCACACAGCAGTTTGTGATGTACTGTCCTAAGGTGTGTGCTCCCCTGTGCTCCAGAGTACAGAGCAGCTGGAGCTGTGTGCAAGGCTGACCTCCTTTCCCTGCTCCTCTCAAGCAACATTGTTTGACTAGACTGGTGAATTATAGAGTAGTCACTGATGCACTGRGCATGAATAATTCAAGATAGATTGAATTTTAAACTACTGAGAGCACTCTTGGAAGATAGATGAGCAGAGGTGGGGTGCAAGTCAAACCCTTGGCACCAAAGTACCAAACCTGWGGCAAAGGGAATACCAAGCATTTAATTGCTTTTGCAGTGCTGAGTGTGATGTATGTCTTGAGCATATGGGCAAGAGCAATCAGGGGAAAGCAGATACAGGCAGTATGGAAAAAGGCACATATGGTACACAGAGCAATCCATGCCTCAGATCAGGAGGCAAAATACCTCCTGTCTCAGGGCAGATGTTTAGTGTGTCCCCTCAGTGATGCTTCTCCCAACCCACTTCAGAAACTGTCCAGTGTTTCAAGGCTAAAGGGGAAGGCAAACAATCTCTTCTTGGTCCTGTTCATTTACCGTATAAAACATTTTCCATGTTTTCCTCCAAGGGGGGGCCAAAAAATCTTTTTTTCTCTCAAAAAATCAATAGTTTTGGTAATAGTTACTTCTGACTCTCAATAAAAGGGATACAATACAATTTTTAAAATTAGAACTATTGTTACTTTCTGGTATTCCTGTTTACTTAAGTAGTATCAGTTTACTGCAGTTTATTTATCCTAAAAAGCATGATGAAATATGTCAATTTATCAAAACCAGAAAGCATCACTAATATTGCATTAGTGTTCAATAGTGTATTAGTGTTTAAGAGTCTACAGTATGCTAGAGACTAGTAGCATTTGTTCCCTTCAACATATTCATTAACAACCATCAAAATAAATAAATATAATAATAAAAYCCRTATGTCCCCCAACGAACACAACAGATTCAAAAGCTGAATCCATGCATACACKTCTGAAAAATTGGAGGCTAGGAGACTTTTAAGCACTCTGATRCATAGTATCTCTCATTTTATTGGAGGTATTGGCTTTGGATTTTACTTGCTTATCTTTTCTCCAGAAAGATACAATGCAAAGAAACCCTCAACACTAACACAGGAGGCTATAGAGGGGTTTTTTTTTCTGTTTTGGTGTGGGTTTTTCTTGTTGTTGTTGTCTTTTGTTGGGTTGTTCTTGTTGTTGTTGAGCTTTTTTTTGTTCATTTTTGGGGCTTTTTTTGTAGCCTTTTAGAATTCTAAAATATTTTAGTAATTTTAAACAGCTAAGTCAGCCTGGATATTTTTCCATCTTCTAATCTTGAACTTCAGAGCTATCTGCCTTAGAAGCAGTGATTCTATTTGCTGTAATATGCTTTATGGCCAGATTTCTAAAGGACCTATTAGCTTCACTTATAAGATTACGTACATACATACATTAATGTCAAATCAATAACTGCAGCTTTCTGTGTAGCTTTAGAACAAGTAAAATACTTTTTCATGGTTGCAAAGAGGAGATGTATATTTTTACAAAATATCTAATATGTTTTTATTTAAATAATAAAACCTTAAATCAGTTCATATATTCCCACATGTATATATTTTTAGCACACAATTATAAAATTCCCTTTACTATTAGATAATATTTAAGTTATTTTTATGTATTCCAATATTTTGCAATCCTGACCTTTCAAATCCTTAGATTTTGAAGAGGCAGTAGGCATAAGGCCTGTATTATTTAAACACTGTAGCCTTTGAGGCATCCATAGTACAACGGTGTTACATTCTTTGAGATCAAAAGGCCAGCAGTTCTGGAGTAAGCAAATCCCTCGTGGACTAATTAGAATGAAATTACTCATTTGGAACACTATGCCAGAGCTTTGCACTATCCAAGATGCAGTAAAAATTTCATGTGGATGTTCTTTACACTGGAAGAAGTGCTGCAGTGGCAAAAGATGTTTTATTTATAGCAATCCTGTCTATAGASGAGAGGGAAGAGCTACTGCACATTTTGAGAGCCAATATTTTTACTGTAGCATGTACTTTTCCTTCAGCTACATTACAGCTTTGATGTTTAAAATAGATGAACATCATAGGAAGAATAAAAATGCACTTAGCTATTGTCTTCATAGCCCTCAACTTTGAAATCTGGAAATACCCTTTTTAAAAACTATTAGAGACATTTTTACTTTGAACAAAATACCTGAAAATAAAAATATCTGGGCTTTCTGAAGCACACTTCAGAGAACAATGGCATTCTTGAGCATTTATAAATCATCCCCAATCTGGTGAAGTTGTTGGGAATTGCATCAGACCCAAGTGTACTTATAAACAGGACTGGTAGGTCTGCAGGCTCCCATGGAGGCTCCTTGTCTTTATGGCTTGGGTTTGTGCTGCTAATATCCAATYCAGGAGCAGTCCAGCTTAGCCTGTTTTCTAAGTTGTTTATGCAACTCAGCAAAAGTTCAAGACAAMAAGCAGAGCTTGTTCAAACTAATGTACTGCTCTGTTAGTATAGTCCATGGACGGAACTGCTTCAAATAGYGAAGGGGAGCATGGAACTTGAACTGAATAGACCAAAAGTAGCGTGCTGGAAATAAGATTTAAAGGAGTATCAGAACAAACTACTCCATTTTCCCATCTTTTAAATGCTCTTCTGCCATGACTTTATTTTTGGTTTGGAAAGGCTAATTCCTCTGCAGTCTCTTGGACCATACATCTCCTTCGGCTCTTATYCCACTCAACTGTGGATGACTACCATCAAGATGGAATTAGGAACCAGGTGATAAACCTTTCCAGTTAAAGTAGAAAAATTTTGAAGAACAGCTGATAYATAAGAGCTATGCCATGCTTGACATGGTGTTGTCTTTATTCTCACACTATTTCTTGATTTTTTTTTTTTAATGATGGGAGAGTGCATGGTTTCTCTCTTTAACCATAGGGTCTAGGTTAACCAATCAAAACAGCATCTTGTAACAGGGAACAGTGCCGAGTGACGGTCAAAGCAACCTTCACATTAGTGTATATTTGTTATTTATGAACGTGACTGTGCTGATCTGGCCCTCCAGCAGTGAGTTCACTCTGGAGGCCAGAGGCCACATGCCACACCAGGTCACTGACACCAGAGAATACCTTCATAATGTTTGAATCTTCTTTTCTTCTATTTAGCAAAATTTCTTATATTTTTTCTTATTTTCCTGAAAGGAAATGAATGACTTTASAACAACCATGCTAGTTTATCCCAAACTCTCTGAAATGGTAGTAACTGTTTAAAGTCTCACACGGGACTTCTTCCTTATAAGAATCCTGCAAAGCTAAACATTAAGATTAGCTAAAACAAAAAAAAGATAAGAAAAATTTAATAGGAAATTGATTTTTAAAAGATCTCTGTAGACAGAACTTCTGTTAATATAAATGCATTTTCTCTCTGTATTCTTTGAATCTGTTTATTCTATCCAGGCTAACACACATGAGATAGATCAGATTTCAGGTCCAGGGATCCAGTATGTGCATCAAACCCTTGATTGACAAGTGAACCATTTTGTCAACATAAACCATTACATTAAAGTGGCAAAACACTTTTGATTCCTAAACATCTATAGATTTTATCCCTATCAATGGACTCCATGTAAGAAAATTGGCTTTTCTGAGAGCTAAGAGCAAGAGATGGTTGAAGTAAGACTGTACTAAAGACTGTCTATTGAGACTGGGTATTTCTACTAATGAACTTGAAGGGTATCATAAAACAGATTTTCACAGTTGGAAAGATTGAGGTGACAAATSTGAGGTGGCAGCACAATATTCTAAAGGTGACCCTGCTGCTTGAATGGTTGTGCCAGAATCTCTGACAATCTTTATTTCATTTAGAAGAATTTAGAAGCTGATGGAGAGMGTGGTTGTACAAGATAGGTTCAGATTTCTTAGACTACTCATTTCAAAAATCAGCATGACTATCAAAATTTGGAGGTTCCAGCTGAACTGTGGGTAGACCATTAGACTGAACATTTTTTTTAGTTGGAAATGAAAAATAAATTTCACTTTGATCAGGTTTGAACCTCTCTTTATATTGAATGATAATGRGGTACCTTAGGTAAACTAAAAGCAGTCCTAGAATTATGGATGACATTCCAGAACTACAAGCATGGGTTACAGTAAATATGAGAAGAAAATATAATTCATATTACAAAAATTTCAGATAAGCTGAGTTTCTATAATTTCAATGTAAAATCAAGAGAGGCCTTTGTTCTTTCTAACCTCAATTATGCCTATCCCACTGTTCTTAGCAATACTTTTAYCAATTTCTGTCACTGTAAATCACTTCTCTCACACCAGCCACTTGTCACTTAACCATAAGTAATGCAGTGTTTTCCTTCAGTTTCCTTATACTTGTCAGCCTGAACGTTACTATATAAGGTATGCTTTATGTAACATCAACTTCAGCAGTTTTGACAGAAATCCCAGCAGATTAACTGAGTTCTGTAGGAATAAAAATTCCATATAATCATCTAGGATTACTTGAGATGAACAGATTTGACTTATTTTGAAGTCCAAATGAACACACTCAACTGTGACTATGCCTTCATGAAACTTTCATCATCTTCTTCTTGGAAGTASCAACTATTCTATAGTTTTAGTCAAGACTTCTATGTAGCTCCTAAGAAAATTTTAATGCTTCTGTGAACCATCTACTATCATTTTACTTCAAAGGAGGCCAAAAAAATAATTCCAAACTCTGGATCATCTGATAGTCTAACAATCCCCTGCTGTACAACTGTATTGCCAAACCCATTATTCAAATCTYTTTGGAAAACTGATCTATTGGAAACAGAATTTTGTTGCAGAATTCATGTCAGTATATCATGATCCCTGTGATAAAGCCATAAATGGGTTATACCAGCAAAAGTCCCTGGCTGGCTTGTTAAATGTCAAAATGTCACCTGTTTTCTTGGTAGTAAAACTAAGAAACCAACCCAGAACTGTTCTCCTTACTGTTCTCTATAACATGCTAGGAATCAATTTAAATCATTTTACAGGTATGATGGTTAAAAATATTGAGGTACAACTAAACTTAGAACAAAACTTATTTGTACACAGTGCTCTTGAGAGCAAAAACATTATCCATTTGCTTTATTTAAAGTGGTCCTAAGCTTGTTGTAAAGCCAAAAGACGTCTTATTTTTTTTCCCAGTGCTATCCACAATTCTTCCTCATGAAACAGGACATGTCAGCCTAGGAGTTGCTATTCAAGTTTAATACTTTATTTCTATGGAATTTTGATAAGTAGATCCAGAGAGTTATGCAAAGAGGATTTTAAGCCATTGTTTCATGGAGAGCAGTGTAGTAACACCTCAGAAAGTATTTGTGTTGGCACATTCACGCTGCAGTATGAGAAAGAGGAACTTGTTAATATCCAGAAGTTGCAGACTCATTACCACAAAAGTTTGACTAAGCCTCGCCTGCTATGCTCCTATCTTAAAAGGAGCTTAAAGTTCTTTACAGTCTGATCCATTGTATGGAATGTCTGAAACTTTAACCTTACTCTAGCTGAAACCAGTACAGCACTTGTAAAAATAATTTTTCATCTTAAAAATAGTTTATGTCAATGAATCATAAGCACAAGATGTTCCCATTTCAATTGGTTGTCCCAAAACTTATTTAATTTATCTCAGTACTGGTAAATTTTGTAAATTTGGTGTTGTGATATTTTGGAGGAAGAGGATAAAGGAAAAAACAGGCCTGAGAAAGCTAGTGGATTGAGGGTGGCTTCAGGGTTTCAAGGAAGATAACTTTTATCTTTCCCTCAATTATTAGAATAATTTCTTCTCAGGATTCATTATTCCTCTTTCCTTAAATCTATCTCCTTTTTCACAGAGCAGTATTTGTTGTCACCTCTTCCAATTAATGTGCAAGAACAACCTGCCAATTCTCTTTTCTGTCTATCATTTTATTAGAGAGACAGGACAAGATAAAAAAACAGAAGAGAGAGCACTCTGGTATATTCTCTTGCTAACAGGTTAAGAAGAAGTCTGGTTATGTGGCAGATTASAGGAGAATTAAAGTCAGCTTTTTACACATAAGCAAAAGCTGCCATGCCTTCCTGTCTTCTCTGTACTGCTGGATTATGTTTGGGCATAAATAATCACAGTTTAGGAAGTGACTGATGAGTGAGACTCATAATTTAATGGATGTTGTTTCTGTTTGAGTGAAAGAAAAGTGGCACCTCAAGACAACTTAATTCACCTGCTGCTGCTTTTGACTAACGAGCTCTGGGGTGAAGGAGAATGAGCAGCCAGAGCTGGCTTGGGGTGGGTGCAAAGATTTGTTTTACCATTATTCTCATTTTTTTTACAGTAAGTGAAACAAATACAGTGGCAAATAACATATTTTTTTGTAGAATAACTACATGCCTACTACTGGTTACATTGTACAGGCAATGTTATCAAGGCGTCCCTTTCATAAGTAGAACTGTGGCATTAGTACAGAATAAGAATTTTTGCAAAGGATCTGCACGTAAGGAAGAAATCTGCTTTATGCCGCTAAGCAGCTCCTCTTGCATACTGACATCCCAGCCTCTAACCAGTGTATTTAGCTGTCATATTCAAACATGGAGTTTTTTATCTCTATTCAGGGCTTTGCAAAGGAGTAGAATTGCAGTAGAGCCATACTGACACCAGGAGGTTATCAGCATTACTGGTCAAAGGTGGGTGAAAGCAGAAGTGTTAAAACATCTCAGAAAAGCTTTTTTAAAGTTCAATCAGTAAACAAAAATGGACATAAACTCTCCCCTCCTGCCCCGAAATGTCTATTTTCATTGCATTTTTTTTTTAATGTTCTATTTTCAGGATAGATATCCTCTTGTTCATGGGGATTTCAGCTAACCCTGCATACCACACAATCCTGAGAATGAGGACTTTCCTTTGATAGTCACAATAAAGTGCAAAGGTATTAGCAGAAAAATCTTTGCCGGAAATAAATTTGAGGATCCAGTCAAACAAAGGAAATGTTTGAAATTCCAAATAATAAAATATTACAGAGAGGTGATTCTCCTCACTGCCAGTGTTTTTCTTTCTCCTGTTTATTAAGATGTGCTGCAAATGGCTAACTTTTAGCACATTTGTTGAGCCATTGCTTCGGCTGTTCCCTCTTGCAAAAGCGGAAGAGAGCAGTCTGAAACTATTATAAAATTAGAGTTCTGTATCCCTACAAATGAGTTTTGGAAAGGAAGATTACAGAGCACATGGCTCTGTGGTGCACACTACCCAAAGTCAGCCCTGTAGAAAATAGAAGGCATTTGTAGAGGCAACTAGACAATTCTTCAGACCCCTGGAAGACTGAAGCACCAACAATCAATAAAGAAAACGAGAATAGGAAATGAAGTGTACACATTTGTGAGATGGATAGAAACCTTTGGAACTTAGGGGAAATTTTACACCTCCTCTTAAATTTAGGCTTGAACACAACCAAATTATCAAGAAATCATCAAGAATTTCTTCGTTTAGGATCATAAGTGTGAGACTATGGTATTTTCTTTAATATCAAGTCCATCTAACTGTGTCATGATCAGTGATAATCTGGGCAGTGATTGTTAGTGCTTAAGCATCAGGGAAGATGAAAATATTAATTTCAGGTCATGAAGCTTTATCCCAACTAACCTAATTATCAAGATAAATAAAAAAATATTTATTAGTATTACAGCTGTTGGTGGGTAGAGGTTACTGGACTTAGTGATAAGGCCAAACAAATATTCGTGTGATGCATGAAATCCGACTCTAAGTTGATTAATGTGTGATACAGGGCTTAGAGTACCTTCTCTAAGGTTGTGTCTTTGAATACTGTTTTGTAAATATATGATACCTTCTTTGGTGTTGCTCACTGCAAAGCATTTTTAGGCATTATGACCCCATTCTTTTGGCCAAGTAAGTTGAAATGGCTGTGTCACCTGGAGTTAAATTAGGGAATACAAGRGAATGTCCAGTAGCTTTGTTGGTTTCTGTAGGGAATAAATATGAACTGTTAGTACCTGTCAAAGACATGAAAGATAGAGAAGGGCCAGACAATAGTCAAACTCTGATTTCACTGAAATATGGTACGATTTTGGAGAGGTTACCTGCGCTGAAGTGCAGACTGTGCAATTATTCCAGCACAGCATTATTTCAGAGAATTTGTACTTCATAACAATTTAACCCAGGGATTTAATTCCGAGTTCTAGCCTGAACCCTTCCACGGCATTGCCACTAGGTGGGGAGGTCGGCTAACAGTTTGGAAAGATCTGTGCCTTTCCTGCGTGGGGAGATACAGGATCCATGTCCAGGGGCTGGTGAGCGGGAAAGGGATCCCGTGGGGTTGGTTCTTTCAAAAGTTTGAGCCCACTCGGCACAGGAACCCCGTGTGAACCTGATGCTTGAGTGGGCTTAAGCTGCACAAAGTTATCCTAGCTTCAAGTTAGTTCTGCCCTTTTTCCTGGTGAGTTGTGAGATTTTAAACTTCTTGCATGAAATTAATCACAATTCAGATCCTAGTAAAAATGAAAAGGACATTTGAAGTAAGATTACTTTTCTCTTCCAGTGAAATCTCTCTTACATTTAAAATCCCTACTGTATGATTCCTCTCCATATTTTCCCTCATTAAAAAAAAATTACCAATAAACAAGTAGAAGAGTGAGATAATTCTACACACAAAGCTAAATGCCTTATCTGAAATGTCTAATCTTTATCATTTTTAGACACAACCAAACCTTCAATTATTCTCTTCATCCTCACTCCTCCATCTATCCTTTACTTTTACTTATCAAAAAGACATTTAGACACCACATTTCCATTTCATATTCCCAATAATGATCCCCCATAGTTAATGAAATAAATATTTTCATGTTAAATTATAACTACAATGAGTATCTACACTTAGATACATAACTGCACTTAGAACAAAATTTGGGAAAACATAACACTGTTCCATAGGAAAAATTTTGAAAATTCAAGTTTGGCTTTTCAACTCACCTGGAATGTCATAAATGTATTGGCTAATAGCCAGAAATGTGTTCTGCTAATAGAAATATTTGTATGAATGGGCAAACAGTGGCACAAAACATAAAATGACAATTTTTTTTCTGCTTGAAGGAATAATCTTATTAAACATAAGAACCTTACAAGGAAAACAACAATGTAGCAAAGCATCTGTATTTTGAGAATACATTGTTTTTAAGTATTTCCTTCTAAAATATAGTACTTATTTGTCAAACTCACAGGACAAAATCCTATTTGCAAACTTTAATTTCCTCTTCCATCTTACTTAATTCATGCCATTATATATATGTGTTGTGCCTTTTCCCATCTCAAGAGAAAAAGCTACAACTTGTTTTCAAAGCCAAACTGCAGTTCTCTGTCAGAGAACACCTAATGTACAAAGTGCTGTGAGAATCAGGGAAAGATGTATGTGAATGTATTCTGGGTGCTTTTGTTTACTTGCTCAGCTTGTGTTTTATACATGTAAAAAGTGAATCAAAAAGAAAAAAAACCCCATTTGGGTTTTGGAGTTTTTATTGGCCAAAAAGATCCATCATCAATAAACAGGGATTTACAGGGATTTTACAGGGATTTTTATTTATTTAAAATACCGTAATATTAAAATTCATTAAATAATATTCTCTGACTAGATATAAATCTGACTGAAAAGAATAAAAAAAAAAATCAGAGAAAGTGGCAAAACCAAACTCAAACTTTTGGTTTACAAATGTAAACTTTTGGGAAAGAAAGGAAAAGCATGAGCTGGGAAAAGCATTATGTGTTATGTTCTGGTTGACAAGGCATTTATTGGTCAAAAGTTGGACTTGATGCTGTTGGAGGTCTTTTCCAACCTAAATGATTCTGTGATTCTGTGATCTCTAGTAAGAAGGAAATGAACTGTGATGAAGCTCATATTATATAAATACACAGTGTGATTTTATTTTTTAATTTATCTTTCTAATTTTTGAAGTTGTTTTCTGTCAAAAACACAGAGACAGAAATACATTTCACTGCTGCTGCTGTTAGCTTAAAGAATAAATGCAGGAAAGGGTTTCTGGTCTTCTCCCACTGCTGTGGGAGACAGCTGTAAGGGCTGTCAGACTTTGTTATATGGAAATCTGTCTAGCCCAGACTGAAATTCAACCAAAGTGATTTGGATAAGATTTGGATAAAAATCAGGCAAAATACCACAGTTTTTCCATGTGTCAGGAATCCCTTCTCAAAACCAACCTTCCCATCTAATGCTGCTTCCCAAATTTACCTGGGCATATCTAAGTGAAATTATCTTAAATCTGAGTGAAACTTGTTTTTCTCAAGTGCTAAATTCCATTGTGTATAACTTTCAGGAAAACTTCATATTGTTGATGGCAGATTGGAAATGGAATTCTGTGCGGTGCATTTCTGTGTTGAAAGCAAATGAGCAAACAAAATACTCCCCACAGTTCTGACCCCATATTGATAAATTATTCTAAAATGTGGAGAATTTAGAGAATGTAACTGTAAGTTTTCAGGTTTTGGAAGGGAGGGGACAAAGGTTACATCCACTGTATTTCTTTAGTCTATGTTTTTCTTGTCTTACATGACTTAAACACTGTGTTATATAGATTTCTTAGGTCCAAATGAAAGAAACATCCTTTTGCCTGTCTTCTTTTGCATCAACTGAGCTATATATGCAGGATTTAGGTCTCCAGTATTTCTATAGTATCATACTGGAGATCATATCCTTGCTCCCAAGAACATTTGCAGCCACTGGGTGGAGAACTTGTCTAACAAAATATCTCATTATGATAGAGTGAAAATCAATCCAACTTTACTTTGCTGGCTGGGCAAATTTGTCTAATACAGGTCATATATTAGGCTCTTCTTTTTCAGTGGTCAACGTGGTTCAATTTCCAGCTAGGACATAATTTGCACAATAACCTGAAGTTGAAATTAATACTCAGAAACAAGCTGTACTGGGCTTAAGAAAAATCCATTAAGCTGTCTGCATTAGAGGAAGAAGCTGACCAATGGAGTTGAAGCACATTTGTTATACTGTAAGAAGAAAGTTTCAGACAAATATCACAGGAACCAGGATGACATTCCAATAAGGTAACTTTAGGTTTAATCTCAACTGCAAATAAGAATATTATTACGATGATTTATTTGTAGTACTATCTTGTCTAAAGGAATCAGATGAGATCAGAGTCCCACTATGCTAAGCACTCTGCTCTTGTCTCCAGCAGAAGACTGTACCTTCCCAGTGGAGTTGGTGTTAAGTAGATAACAGTAAGCATTATTTGGAAGGCTGAAGAACAAAGCAGAGTGGTCCAAAATCACAGAGTTGGTAAAGGACAAAGCTAAGGACAGGATCCAGGTTTCTTAGCTTTGGTCTTGTCTTTTTAATAGAATCATAGAGTGGTTTGCATTGGAAGTGACCCTAAACATCRTCTATTTGCTCTGCCATGAGCAGGGTCAAGTTTCACTGGACCAGGTTGCTCAAAGCCCCATCCTTCCTGACCTGGAACAGTTCCAGGGATGGGGCATTCACAACTGCTCTGAGCAACCTGTTTCAGTGCCTCGCTGCCCTCGTAGTGAAGAGTTTCTTAGTATTATCAAATCTGAGCCACTCTGTCTCAGTTTGAAGCCATTCCCCCTTGTCCTATGTGGCCTTGTGTTCTTGTTGCTCCCAGCCTCCATGATGCTATGACTTTACAGGGTCATTTTGTTAAATGAAATTTCTAAACACAGCATGCAGTGTTTTAATATCTGATACAATACAGAGGTTTTGTGAAGCAGGGAGATCTGTGGGATTCTGGTGGATCCTGTTAAGAACAAGAAAGCTTGAAAATTATTWGTTTTAAAAAGGTGAAATGAAGCTCTCTGGACTTTAGTTAAAATTATCTCCTGTATATTTCAATCACAAAAAATTTTGTCACAAAAACCCCCATATCATTGAATAGACAAAATTATTAATAATATTTGAATATTACTATTGATATACTTTGATTTAGAAAGATAGAAATTATTCTGGGATAGATTGCACCAGCTTTACTCCTATTTAACAGTAACTTCTGTTGCAAATCATCTCAGTGGTAAACACAAGTACAGTGCTAGAGAAAAAATATGATCCTGATAGTAGTAGTGGCAAAAAAACTTTGAATRGAGTTTAGAGAGCAGCAAATTTCATCATTCATTATGGATAACATGAACTGACTTCATGTGGGTGCCTAAGCAATATCTCTTGACATCTTTGTATATGTGTATGCTCCAAAAACAGCACTACCCAATTCACCATTTACTTGCTACCCATCTTGCTGGACAARGTTCCTGTTCCTAATGATTATTCAAACAACGAGTTTGTGTAATTAGCAAATAGACTGAATATTCAAACTATTTTGTGTCTGAATAAACCAACAAAAAATCCTAATTGGTTCAGATCAAATAAAGGCATCTCTGTTTTTGCTCATTCAAACCAGAAACTAAATTATTTCATGTTGTGCTAACCGTGGTATTTGTATTAGGATAACCAAAGAGAAAAAACATAGTTACAGATATGATGTATTATTGGTGGAAATAATATTGCCCTTTTACCTAACAGTCTAGGAAGAGTAAACTAATTTTCCCTGAAGCTTGAAACCCAAATTCTTCTTTTTTTTTGAGAGAAGTATCCTCTGTGCTGTGCTGTATTCACACATTTAATATGGCATTCTCTCATATGAATGGTATTAAAGTTCCCAAACAGATATTTAGATATTCTTTGTTCCTAGTATAAAATATATACATTTAATATCCAGTGACCAGAATACTGATCTGAGCCTYGGGAGAGCTGTTGTCCTTTCATTGCCCTGTGAATTAGAATAGCTCAGGAAAACTCCTGATAGGGCATTTAGAGCTCTGTCTTCCACCAAGTGGATTTAAATTTGGAGTTTCCCCAAGAAACTGGGGTCTGCTGAAAACTGTTAGTAGATGAGGGTTGTCTTGGAGAAGCAAGATAGAAATAAGTCACTTCCCACTGTCATCCCAATATATTCCCTAGGAGTTTAAGTTATGCAATTATAGAAGGTTCTGCCTGCTAAAAATGCAGAAAAAGTGGTCATAAACTTTCATTACAGAATTAAAGAGAATAGGTCTGGATTCAGCCATAGTTGTGTGGCTGAGACTCATGAGTTTAAGTATTCTACCACATCCTTTTAACCCCACTAACAGAACAAAAGTTGATATTCCCATGTTTTCCTTGCTGAACTTAAGTTAGCATATCCTGCCTTTCATGCACAAGGACCTTTATTTTAAGTTTCCTGACTTACACAAGTAAGCAGTAAGTGGAAGTAGGGAGGGAGGATGCAGGGAGAGCTTTCATTAACGGTCCCCCAAAATAAATTTTGGAGGAATTTACTTTTTTCTGTGGAAAACTATGAGGAAGAGCATCAAGCTTAGTGTTCCWAGCTGGGCAGTGAGATAGCTGCCCACATTTGCAAGTACTCACACCTGACTTAGGTGCTGAACCAAAGCTAACGACAAGAGACCTGTGGCCCCTTTTAAATCTGTATATTGTTATTAGCTCCATGGTGGAATGATTTTTTTTTTAGCTTGTATATTGGACTGTGCAGAAGAAAAAAATGTAATCAACTCCTGACTTTCTGTGCATGTTCAAACACGTTCCCCCTTTCCCTCCCCAATATACAGTTGTCACAGTGTAAACATTCTGCTAAATATTTCCTCCACCTGCTTCAAACAATTAAGGAATCATCTCTTAACAGGAAAAATAAATGTACCAAATGTCACAATGCCTCAGGGGGATCGAAAATGATAAAACAAATGTTGTAACATTCTATTTTTGATCCAAATGTAAACAAAAGAAATGATGTGTGCACATGTGTATACACACAGATTCATTCTATTGGTCATGTAATCCATCACTGAGGCTGTTGGTTAAGGGATAAATTACAGTTCCAACATATTTTCCAAACATTTAAACCTTTCTCATAAAATTATTTTGGGCTGAAAAATATCTCCTGCTCATTCTCAAGCCAGGTCTCGGAAGTGAATTTTCTTGGAAGGGTTCATAAAAAAATATGTTCAGTGGTTTTATTTTCACATAATAACTTTGAAATACGTTAGTTGACATTTTCCAGATGCACTTTTGTGCTCAGGAGCTCAAAAGAAGTCCTTATTCAGGAGATGGAATAAGTGACAAAAAAGAGAYGAGAAATTTTTACCTTTAACCCTTCTCACTGTTATATGAGAAAAACAATTTTGTTCTAACAGAAACACTCTAATATTTTTTGAAGCATAAATCTGCCAGTTCTTATTGTCTCTTTTTGTTAGGGCTAAATTCTGCAAGAAAGTGTCGATCAGTTCTTTCTAGTAAAGAATATACTTTCTTCCCCAGGAAATTAAGTCTAGACTAACTAGGTCTTTCGGTGGTGCAATGCATAGGAGGTGGTTCAAAGAGGAAAGGAAAGAAATGCCTCACTGTTTTCCCTTCAGAGCTTCCAGGAAGTGATCTTTTGAATTAGAGATGAAACAGGAGATTTTCGGAGAGCTCAAGCTCTGGATCATGTKTGTGGATGTCTAAGGAATTGAGATTGCTATTTAGAGATTTAGAAAACTTCTGGAGGCCAAAAAAAAAAAGAGGGCTAGCTCTCAGCAATCCTCAGAACCTTATGCACAATGGATATTTGTTACTACATTTTCTCATAATCAACATGCTCCTTTATTAGACATGTATATTGCTTTGTGATATTACACTCTTGGCTGTTTAGAGGGGAGCCTGTATATGTTCTCACTGCTTCCTTGGTGCCTGCTTTTGTGTCCACGCTTCACTATCAGCTAGCCCTGGGACAGAAATAAATAATCCATGACAATCTCTGTGTGGATATCTCAAGCTAATCTCAGCATGAAATAACTGACAAATCATTTGACTTAGAAGCTTCAGTTAATTTCTAGATCCATTGTGATTTTGTCAGGCACTTAGGATACACTTGAATTAGCTTTGCAAGGGTTAATGCAAGCACTTGAAACATCTTTTGGAGTACTGACCTGCACCAACCTCCATAATGCTGTGGCTACACTGCTGCTCATGGTCCTAATGTGATAGAAAGAGCTAGCTCAGGGAATTCTATGCTCCAGCGCAGTCTGCGCCCTGGACATGTACTGCCTGCTTCTAAAATAAGTGTAAGAGGAGTAGCAGGGATTTTGTGAGGACAAATATATGAATGATTATAAGAGCCACAGTTATGCTGAGCCATAAGCCTGCCTAGACAGTATAGGAGATGCAGTCCTGCAGAATAAGAGTGTACAATATTGTTGATGCAGTGGCCTTCCTTTTTGGTGCTCCTCCTGGCTAATAGCATTTAAGCTGCTGACATTTGAATCAATAACTAGTTATCCCTTTTCAGGAAGGAGATCATTCGATAATGGAAATGACAATGAAAGCAAAGGTGGACTCATCTGGCAAAACAAAGGCATTGTTTTCAGTGGCCTCAGCAGGTCCTCAGTTTCTGCTTTCAAAGTTTCTGCTCCTGTTCTCAAAAGACAGTTAGCCTTTTCCTGGGTGCTCTGCTGAAATACTGACAGGACTTTTCAGATGTTAGACTTGATTATTTTATCTGCTCAGAGGACTTTATCAATCTGTCTTATTTTCATGAAGAAGGTAAATAAATCAGAACTTGATAACATTTAGATTTCTCTACCAAAGAGCATGTCCCTGATGCCATATGAYGGACTCCGACACATAGTGATTTTGAATCTGTATGCTTAAGAATGAGATCAAAAAAGGGAAAAATAACCACTGGCTTTAAAAGTGTCCAGTCAAAAGTTCATGCACACCCAGCTTTGTCAGGTTACCTCCCATTGAAATCAATGAAAGTTTCCCTCTGGCTACATGGAGCTTGTACAGCGTCCATATGAATTATATAGTCATTTCTGTATTTGAAGTTTGAGTTAAAACTAAGGCCATAGACATTTCCAAAAGGGCAGGAAGGAACTGTTGACAATGGAAAAAAAATCGCAAAGATTGCTGCAAGTGAAGGCCTGTTTCTATTGAAGCCAGTTAGGAAGGAGAGCAGAACAATGTAAAGAAATAAATGGAGATTTCTTGGTGAACTTTACAGCAGTATCAGGTTGCAGCAAGAATTAAAAGTACTTTTTCTGGAGATTGTTGGCACAGCAATAGATTTTGAATACAGAGTGCTAGAGAGGATGGAAAAACTTAAGTGTCATGATATTTTAGGATGTATTACTACATGCACTTCAGCCTCTTCCTCATAGGTCTGGCTCATTTTTCTGAAGCTTTAAATAGCTAAAAAATGGCTTTCCTATGTTGCCTTGATATTCTATTATACTCTGTTCTTTCTTTCTGGCATGTATGATATAGTGTAATGACATCACATCCATTAAATCTGTCTCTCTTGCTTTCAGATACTTGTTTAAGGTTAACTGAGGCACACGGGTTCTATTTCATGTGTTTGATGCTATTGAAACTGCAGAGCTCTAATTCATAATACCTTTAAAACAATGAAAGAATAACTTGTAAATGGGTCACTGGAGTTGATACAGGGCTTCTGCACTAACAATACCATATATTTTATATGATTGAAACACTTTCCATTTCCTGAACTCTTCGTATTGCCAGGAAATATAATCCATACTTTGTTTTCTTTTTTTATAAGGGCTGATAATTTGATAATAGGTATATCAAATTTAATATTAATACCCTCTTAACTACCTGAGAAGTAACACCTACACTACTTCTCATCATGAATCTTTTGTTAAGCAGTTGTTGAGATGGGATGAATATCACATATATGGATATGTATATATGCATACATATATGTACATATATAAAATGATAATCCCAGAAATACAACAATATTAAGTCTAATATTGTTGTATTTCTAATTGTCTAATACAACTGATTAAGTCTAATATTGTCATAAAATTAATTGGTTTTTCCCATATCTCTATTTATGGACTAACCAAAATTTGAAAATTACACCATTCTCTCTAACAGGTCCACAGAGAATAAATCAGCTCTTGATATAATATGCTATTATACATATTAGACCTAGTTTGAAAATGGCAGATGAAGATCATATAATTTACAAGCTTCAGACAGGTAAATGTACTGTGTAAACAGTGAGATTGAGATAGTTCCTTTCCAAGCTGTTGGAAATTGTTTCAGTTTGGGGTAGGAGGCAAGAAAAGGAGGTATTTGTGCATTTTTGATTAATTTTTTCTTCTCCCCCCCCCCAGAAATTAGCAAGAAAGTAGATTTTTTCCAAAATATTACACAATTACACTTTTTTTGTCAAAGAAATTTCATTTTAATTGCAYAATCATACATTTAAAATTATTTTCTTATTGAAAAGTAGACCTAAAATATATTTATTTTATAAAGACCCTTCAATATCCAGCCTTTTTTTCTTCATGCTTTAACCCTGGTTTTAATTTTCTTCTTTTTCACTCAATTTTGCTGGTTAAATAAAATTAATAGCCCGCACAGTGGGAATGAAATTGAAATTAAAATACTATCTATTTTAAAAGCATTTAAAATCCTTCAAAACCATTAAAAAACCATAATTTAATGAAAAATATACAAGATATTGTCATGGGTTTTTGTTCCCAGACAACTTTTTTCTTCAGAAATGGGCATGAATCATGGTAAGTTTTTTAATAGTAGTAATCAGCAGGCTTTGCAACTGAAACCAGTCAAATTACGGSTTCTAAATGTAGACTTTTTTTTTTGTTAAATGTTTAGTATAGCCATTCAGGGAAACATAATGTTGTTTGCTGCTAACTAGCACAGATTGAAAGTATTTTTCAGTCTCGATGTTGAGTTGTCTGAGAACCTCTGTTTATATTGCATCCTATTTATGCAAGAAAATGAACTTCATTTTGGAGCTAGTATCTTTGAAATAGAGGATAATTTGCACTGCATGGATTCTGTCTGCAATATCAGCTAAGTTTGCAGAGAAAACTAGTGGTAAAAACAGCAATGTTCAAACAATTTCACACAACCATATCTTTATTCTATACTGGTAGATCTCTATGGATTAGAGGTGTGACAATTTACTTAAACATTACACCAGTGTAAGTCCTAGTAGCTCTTATTTGCTAATTTCATATGTTAAATTCCTAAATCAAGTGGCCAGCGTGGATTTTTCAGAAACGTTGTTTGTGACTGCTTGCTGCTTTTTAATTTCTGCTAAAAATTATGACACAAGAATCTCATTCAAGAAGTTGATCCTAAAATGCTATTGCAAAAATCTTTTTCTGGTAAACTTCCCGAGAAATTGAACTCCTCTCAGTCCTAGTGAATGAGGTTTGCTTTGTGATTCTTGAAACAAACCATAGGTTGAAGACAAGCTTATGAAGGCTGATCTAGTGTGATCATTATATTTGTCTGAACAGTGTTTTTGTTAGAGGAGCACCAACTCCACCAGCCTGGGAATGAGTATGCACTATAGAAAAACAGACTTCCATGCTTTGGAGTACAGTACACAGGTATCAACATCGGGTTCACATCTGGCCATCTGTACTGAAAATGTCATATAAATGTCGTATGATTTAAAGGTAAAATTTCTGAATGGAAAAGTGGAATCTAAAAGAAGTTCTTGTACTTCAGGGATGCATAGCAACATCATTATTTTCATTATTTTACAAAAAAGGATTTACTGTTTTCACAGAACATTCTTTCCCAGAACGCTAGAGTATAGCATAATGGAGACTGCTCTTTCTTGCACTTCTACAGATTTGCAATGGATATAAGTACAGCAGTGTATTAAATAGAGATGGGATACAGGCTTAGGCAATACCCAGAAAGTTTAACTATTATTAGCATTCTTCTTAGAACAGCTTTCAACTAGATCATCTAATACTTTCATTGTCAAGAATTGTTTGGGAGATAGTTGGACTGAAGACTCTAGTAAACAATTTGTATAATAGTTGTGGAAGAGAAAAGAGTTTAGCTGTATTATGTTATTAACCAGTAGGTTCTGTACCTTAAGTAATTTGTTGAGCTTATGAATGAATAAGGTTTTAAACCTGAGTCTTCTAAATCTTTGAAAAATATGCTATCTGTGAGCCATTCTTTCTTATGCTTGTGATTGCTCCATACAGGAGGTTTTCTGTATTTTTATAGTTCTAAATCTTCTATCATTACTTTTGAAATTAATCAAGTCTCTGAATAATCATATCTTAGTCAATGCGTGTGTAGGGTTTTGTCTGAACAGCATTTAACAGGATTCAATGAATAGCCTGTGAAATCCTTGGGACACTTTTTTTTTTCTTATTTTTATGCTTTAAATTTATTGGGTAGATTTTACTAACTATTTCAGCTCATCCCCGAGAATACAGGTGCTCTCTAAACCTGAAAATACATTCCTCACTATTCACTCTTGCTCTCGAGTATTTCCGATGCAACCAGATTGAAATGTGCTTCTGATATTCTGAGTGTCCTGGCTTCCTAACATTTTTTTTAAAGGGTCATTCACTTTACTGAGAGTTTTCAACTGAATGAAAAATTGACTGTATTTGATTTTTGCATTCTCACATACTAAAAGCAGAGTGAAGTACAAAATTATCTTCTTTGAACTTAAAAATTACCATGTCAAGATTGAAATACAGCCACGATGAAGAGATGCATCTCATCCAAATGAAGCACGTATGTGCTATTTAATACTAGTGTGCCAACAAGAAGCCAAGAAGACTTCCAGAAATCCTCAGCATCTAGGACTTGATGATTTTCAAGACATGGTTATCTCCTGTCTAGTGTTATAATGACATAGTATTTTTAAGAGTTGATATCCTCCCCCCTTAATGGGGGCAGGTGGATGAACTCATTTGGAAATATAGTTCACTACATACTAGAAGAAGAATGGGAGATCAGCTGTTTTTAAATGCAGGTGTATTTCTTAGAACCCTGGAATAGCACAAACCTCTTTCATTTGTGTATATTTCAAACCTCTGTTTTGCAGAAAGATTGTGGTGCTCTCAAAGGCCCCAGTATTACATTCAAAACTACAGGTGAAAAACCATGATTCCAATTAGCTATCATCAGTGGCCTCATTTGTCACCAATTATTTAACTTCATAAATCTTTGAGGATTTTGCAAGTAAAGCTCATGCAGCTTTGAAACTGGTTTGGTTTTTTTGTTATTGCTGGGTTTTTTTAAAAATCTGATTATTCACAGCTTGCTTATTTGTAATTGGACTTTTACAACTCAAAAACCTCTAGATTTCAGAAAAACTAATTTATCTTTTCTTGGTTTAATTGTGGTATTCACACTCAAAACTGTGGAGAGAGATTGCTTCTAGTGGGTTGTATGCAGTGTTCTGGAACTAATAAAATATATTATTGATTGCTTAATGAAAAGCACCATGTTCATACAAATTTACTGTGGCTGAGGGTAGATACAACAGCTACTTCTTATTCTGTTTAGAGGATCACCTGCCATTTTACTCGGGTGTATTTCTGCATATCAAGTGTACTTTTAAATTAAGTTATGGTTGCCTACAGGGCACTATATTGGGTGGCTCCATTAAGGTGCCCTTATACTTTTCCTTCCATGCAGTGCTACCCGTTGCTTTTAATTTAGCTTAAGATCATCAAAATTAATTATGATAGAGTGTATTAAAAGTTGAAATAGCAAATCAAGGAGTTTTATTAAGTGCCCTTTAGAGTTCCTTGTGTTTTTAGTGGTTTTAGCTTTTTATTTGCTCATCACAGTCTGATTCATCATGATTACTATGAAAAAGATCAGTAAAGCAGAACAAAAATGTCTGAAGATGGTTGTAATAACTACAACTCTCATCTCCTAGCTGGTTTGATATCCCTACTAGTAAAAATACGTGTATAAATGTTTTAGTAGTTCTGGTGGCTGTTTGTAGTTACCCTTCCTCTGTTGAGATATTTGGTCTGTGCACTTGGCAGCAAAGCAGTGGCTATATCTTGGGCATATGAAAATGCTGCTGGTCCCCCTACATCATCCTAATGGCAAAAATTCCAGTGTCAGTGGCAAATACCAGCAACTATCTCTGCACTGGGGTTAAGTCTTGTGGTGGGGAATGGTCTCCCCCACCACCTGCCGGACATGGCGCAGCACCCGTCATGTCCGCTGAGTGCTCAGGGCTGGATTTATTGAAGTTTTTTGATGCACAGTTGCTGTGGACAGGTGAACACCTATCCAGTGGTCCCCTAGGGTGTGTTTGTTTCTGCACTGTGTTGGTTGCTGTCCCAGGGCATAGACCTTGTGAAGTTCCTCTAGACACAAGCTCCTCCTGGGATCCTAACCTACTTGGTGCCCAAGTGAATCATTAATTCTGTCATTCTAGTTCACACCTAATAAACCTTTGGCTTCCTGTGAAAGCAGAGCAACTTTCTTCACACAAAGGCTTAAGGTTGTTCAGTCCTTTGCATCTGCTGCATCTCTAAGTGTCTTACCCCCTGGCTGCTCAAGCTGGAAGGACTCAGGGTGGGATACATCTCCAATTGGAGAATAAGGCCTGGCATTCATTAGTGACATGGAATATACAATGTTCCCCACAAAAGAGATTGTAATATCCATGGTGAATTCCAGACCTAATGACATAATTAACAATATGATCTCAGGCCATCTACAAAACTCAACCTGGAAATGATCCTGCGTGCGGTTTAGCAAACTATCATGTATTCATTTTTCTAACGTTGTAAAGTCATAGATTTTTAAGTGAAAAGACATTATAGTCATCTATAATCATCTTCAGCCTTAACATACCCCCATTACATTATCCCAGGTAGTACATTCAAAACATGTACCATACCCATTGATATGTAGGTGGACATGCTCTTTTTAACCACAGCCTACTTTCAGAGGTTTGATAGTTCAATGACYAACAGAATTACACAATAACTGTACTTAACCACTCCACTGAAATAAAACACATAACAATCTCTGCCAAACACAACAATACTCAAGCACATATCCTAAATAGACTCGGGTCAAATCAGCATCTCATTTCTAATCATACTTACTGCCAGCGCAGGTTATCTAAACCAGGTTATCTACGAGTTGTACTCCTCAGGGGAAATCACCACTGCATGTAAGACCCCATATGCACTAGCTTCAAACCATTGATTCCCTCTCAACTCATAGCACAGCTTGCTCCTTTGTATTTCTGGCTCACATATCAAGGCCAACATACTACAAATCAACAAATGTAATCTATTAATTTATTAAATCAAACACAATTCTTTTGGGGTAAAAGAGGCAACAAAAATAATTTCATGTGAATGATATGATTGTATCAATTGTAATTGTAATATCTTTGTTTGCAAAACTTAGGTCTCCTCAGTGTTTCAAATCCTCCCTATTTCTAGTCAAATTTTGCTTCTATTCACTTCTGTTCATGTTATAGCTTTTCCTGTTAGATGAAACTTCAACTAATTATCAGAAATATTATTTTATATATAATGAGCATGTTGTCTCCAGGTCATTTGTTAAATCAACCTAATAGGCTGTGTTTTTTCTGTCTTTCACACAGTGAAGTATATTTTGAAGATTGCACCATTACATCTTTCCAGAACCCTTTCCAATTCCTTGGAATACTTTTAGAATTACAGATATTAATTCTGGACACAGAATTCCACTAATGGTGCCATTAATGCTTCCTTACCACTTTTATCATGTTCCCTTGCTTGCAAATCAATTAAGGATCATGTTAGCTCACTGGAGGAAATCAGGTTGAACTGCTCATCTACCATTATAGTCATTTGTTATCAATCTGGAGACAGAATCATTGCTCTTTACAATAGCTTTTCTCATCTTACAAATAGTCCTTGTTTCTAGATAGAAGTCCTTGCACTTGGCTGCAATAAAACCTATGTTTAGATCTGAACTGACCTCTGCAAGCGGTCTAAGTCACCCTGTACAACTGACCTGTTCTCTCTATTATTTACTATTCCACCAATAGGTCATATCCAGTTCCCTGATTAATTGAAAGTAAAAGGAAATAGATTTTTTTTTCTGTATAAATTAGTTTAATGCATGAGGCCATGACCCAAAGCCCATTAGACTCACTGAAAGAATTTCTATTGAATTTGGGTAGCTTTAGGTTCTGAGTCAGTTGTAGTTTTGCTGTTTTAGAAATTGTTCTGATTCCAGGATAGAGTAGAATATATTATAGGCTTTCTTGACAGCTGCAGAATTGATTTTTCTTAGTTTGGTCTTTATAAGTTTGTTGGGTTTTTTTTTTTTTTAATTATTTTATTTTAGCTTAGTTTAGCTTCCCAGCAAATAAAAACTGAACAATCTAGGCAAGATGGGACCAAAATCTGGCTTCAGAGCTCATGCTGGAATTAAAAAAAAACAACTCAGTAGCTTAAGAAGCTATAAGTCTATTCCTCCAGTTTCTCGAATTATCCATATGCATGATCTTAATATGTTCTGTATTTTCTTAAAGTGTAAATATGTTTGTTCAATTATTTTTCCTCAATGACACTAGAGTTGCTTGATTTGATAATCCTGAGTCAAAATTCAGGCAGATTGTCAACGTTCTGGGAAACTAAAAAAATTTCATATTTTCATTCAAATATGGGACATGCTTTCTAAAACATTGAATAATCTTTCATATTTTATAATCTTAAAACATTGAATAATGCAAGTGGTCCTTGTTTCAAGTATCTCTAGAAATAGAATCAATAATCTGTAATAGATGGAAAATCTTTTGATAAAGAAAAATTAAAGGTTTTCATTCAACTTGTTTTCTGAGCCTCAGTTTCGGATAGGAAGTGGAAGGTATTTTATTTGAATCTGTCTTGCCTCTATGAGTTACATTTAATGCCTGTTCCTTAGTGTTTTTATAGGTAACATCTAGTGTAGCAAGTTCCTGATCTCAGTTTAGATTAAAGCACCAACATAATAACTAATCATAATTGAAGCAAAAGTAAGCTGTTACAGGAACATGAAGGGGTTACTTTCAGATGAACATTCTTCAGCATTGGCTTGAAGCCAT
The DNA here is from genome assembly GCA_014549065.1 of Cardinalis cardinalis. NCBI lineage: Eukaryota > Metazoa > Chordata > Aves > Passeriformes > Cardinalidae > Cardinalis > Cardinalis cardinalis. The sequence goes on from JACDOX010000009.1 coordinate 10,078,034, forward strand.
CTTCAGAAGTCAACTACAGAAAGATTTATTGGTCAGATGACTTTCATATGTACAACGCCAATTAAAGTCCTAGTCTTGGAAATTTGTTTAACAATAAAACCTCAGTCCATGTATACCTCTAGAAGGTTGTGGAGGAAACCATGAATCTATGTGGACTTAAAAGCTATAGCAACCTGCTTCAGGCCACAAGATATCCTCCCATTTTCCCCCTAAAATCATAAATAGGTTGCTCAAAAAGACTTTACATGTTCTTTTATTGATATTAAACACAGTACCTAAAATTTTCTCCCTCCCAGGGACTAGACATAGAAGTTTTCTTGCTACTTGTTGCCTATGTGCTTTGGCACATAAGGCTGTATCTTTCAATATCAAAGTACTTGAGTAAGCTAATTATACTGATCCTAAAAGATTCAATGCCTGTAGGCTTTCTTGGGTGCATTGTGAATTTATATGAGAAGTGAAGCTTGTCTTGTCTGCTTGCTGTGCTGTGCATGGGTTCTTAACCTCCTGCTAAGATTCCAGCTATTGATTTGGGTTGGCTCTCTCTGTAGGTGCCTGGCATGATGCCTTATTCTCACAAGGCAATAAATACCTACTTCTGAAAATTGGGACTTTTGCTGGTACTTTTAGATGGCCACCAGAAGCACAGTTACTGGTTCACTGGTAGTACTGCCTTAACACAAAGACCTAAAATCTGGAAATTGCTGATGATATGCAGTGACTTGAGCAAAGGCAGTAGATGTTCTGCCCTTTGCCGAAAACTGGGTGGATAACACCCTGACATGCAGGTGGATTTTACTGAAACTCCCTATGTTTGTTTCCTCAAATGGTTTTAAACTTTTTTTCAGAAAAATTCACCTATCAAGGGATAGCTAAGTTTTGCACAGGGTAATAAATTTAATAAATTCAATACATAGGTATCACTATGTGAGCTGTTTTTCTATTGCACTGATAACTTACAGTCCTTTTTTGACATTTCCCATGTCTGTAATAATGATACAAGTGGAGAGAGGAGGAGAGAGAAACACTTTTCTCATTTTTCTGTGTTTTTTGATAATATTCATATGTAAGAAAGGGGAAGTCACAACTCCAGCGACAACAGGGAGTGCTGTTCAAAAGCACCCCCGGGCAGTTTCAACAGGTGAAACGTCATGGCAGAAATAACCAGTCAGGCAGTAAAACTGAGGAAGGAAAACCAGGCAGATTGTCAGAAATGTGTTCCTGGCTGACTGACAGAGACCCTTTCCAACAAGCATACAAACATGTGCTTAACTACTTGTGTGAGCAGCATTGCTGAAATTAAGGAAAGGAAAGATTTAAAAAGGAAGGATATTACCACAAGCATTTTTTAGAGTTTCAGCCTTTGGTCTATGGAATAGTTTGGCTTTTACTGCTCAGCTTTACAAAACACTTCAAAAAGTATTGATGTAGCAGAGGGAGGAATATGAGTAATCGAGCAATATAGACTCTTACAGCTCACATTTGTATGACTCATAGTATTCAGGCTATGAAAAGTAGGACAAAATTAAATGCAAGGAATAATGCAAATATTTGTKTCAGTTTATTTTTTCCATCAATAACTTTAAATGACAAAGATTTCCCTGTTCTCTTCTATATTTTAAGAAGRAAAAGTAATTCACAACTCCACCTTTCACTGCTCAGCGAAGACCAAGGACAAATGGCAGGAAAACCGGGAGYGTTTTGCTGCAGGTCGGGAGTAGCCACTAGGAGGGGCTGACTGCCTTGAAGAGAAGGTAGGGATTGATTTACTAACAATTCCAATAAAAAACGCTAATAAAATGAGTTCAGTTCTAAAAGTAGTGCTATGCTAAGATAAAGTTGAAGTATTTATATATTATTTACAATGGTTACATAATAACTTGTGGGATAAATGCTTTGTTTGATACTAATGTACTTCCAGGCAGCAAAAATATTCACAGGCCTGATATCAAAACAAAACTCAGAACACTGTTCTCTCCTAAAAGATAAGATTTGATTCATGTTAATTCTTAGAAAGAAATGTCCTGTATTTTATGCACCATTGTAGGACACAGATAAAAYAGCTGATTGAATAACGAAAAAGAAAAGGTCTCTGTTCTGTATGTGGTTCAAAGTCAGTGTGTGTAAAGCCAGGTGGCCATGTTCATAAGCATGGCTCTTGGACAAAACAGCATCTGTTTTTCCATAACAGCCTTTTTTGCTGCATTATAATCTCTTTATATATTTAATACCATAAATAAAACACTGGCATAGAAGACAACTATAAATAAAACACTGGCATCAAGGGAATATGACAAAAGGGATCTCTCTACTTGTTTCTTAATATCGGTGCCATAGTTAAAAGAAAAGTCCATTCAGTGCCATACTAGAAGGGATGAGGAAGCAAGTGCTGCATTCCTTCCAGCCCCCAGGCTGCCAAACACTAATAGTAGTGCTGGGAGAATTACAGATGGGATTGTTCAGAGTTATTCCTTTCAGTTGAGGCTTCTTTTTTCTCCTTCTTCACATAGAACTTACTGCTCATGAAAGATGCCAGAGAGATRATGCTGGCCTCTTATTAAGAGATATTTTGGAAAAGGTTTCATATTTCAACCAGAGATCAAGCACCATGACAAACATATGAGGTGTTGCTTTTCTACCCTAATTCACGAGACAGTTTGTGAAAACCTGTGTTTGGCCTACAATTATAATCACTGATATTTCATCTGACAAAGGAAAATTCAGGGCAAATGTGTTCTTGTCTAAGAAAGGAAAGAGAAAATTTGATCTAGAAAGGCAWATATGAAATATAAACTTTTTTTCATTTACTGAAAGTCCTGAAATCAAAACTATTGCAGCTGCCAAACTGTAGCCCAATGCATTTGGTGAAACAAGGTTTAGTTTTGAGATCTGGAAAAATATGAAAGGAAAGAGCAGAACCCTTAGTTCTCTAAAGGCAAATTTCAGTGAGGATGGCTATGATCTATATGGGAAATGGGCTAAGAATATTCTTCTTTGAGTGAGGATGGAAAAGATCAGGGTGAAAAAGGACAACATGAGCTGACCATCTGTATTCGACAAAAATATATTTTATTTTTGCCATATTCAAAAGTACTCTGCTGTAGGTAGGAATCTTTTCACACTGATGTAATTAGTATCAGCACAAGAAAGCTGTCTCCTGTTTCTCTATAAGCAAGAAAAAAAAAAAAACCCCAACAGTAATGACAAAGTAAGAGAATGGTTTCAAAGCAGCCCTTTGCTCTGTGGGGAGGCAAGTTGAATACWGTTTTTAAACAGGAAAGATCTCTGAGATTCCACTGAGTTCATACAGAAGGTGGTCCTCTGCCTGTCACAGGTTGCCCTGTGACTTCAGTGCTGCCTTCATGGTAGGATGAGGAGGGCTGGAAATGTAGTCATGCTCATGACTACTGCCTTTCACAGAGGCAAGTTCTTGGTTTGCAGGGAAGAAACAACTCCTGCGATCAGACAATTCAGAATGCCACTGTAGCAAGGGTCTAGGYTTTGTAAAAAGACCAGTATCTGCATTCAGAACTTTGTGGGAGCTTCTTTGAGGCAGTATGTTACCYCTGAAGAGAGAAATAGCACCCAAAATCCATATGGGAACTGACAGCTTCTGCTTCATTGTCAGCTCAGCTTTGGGGCTGCCTCCCACAAAAGTGTCTTGCTGTGCCCAGACCTTGCCAAACTCAGATGGGGTCAACCTAGGGCAATATTTTTCCACACTGAAAATTTAGATATACAGTCTCACATTTTCTATTAAATTAGGATGTCAGAGGAGCTGATGTGTGGGAATATGTGGGATCTAGTTGCCACCACTTTGCCGGATCTTCTAAATGTGAAGATTATTAATCATGACCTTCTCATGCCTACTGAGGTTCAGAATCCACATAGTGTAGCTGCCTCTTGCAGATGCATTGCTTTTGCTGCAAGGGATTCCCAATCCTGATGAGCTAGGATTGCAGCAGGAGGTGGCAGCTATGCAGAATTGCTTGTGGGTGGCAAAGGGTCTTAAAACGCCTTATCATACTGACTTCTAATTAGTTTACTSAGATATTCCCAATTCTTTCACCACTGGTGATGTTGGGAAGCTCAAAGAAAAAGAATGATTATACAGTATACTACGCTATATCAACTATTTCATCTACAAACTCCAGCTATCTGAAAGAGTTCTTTATACAGACCCTCCACCAAAAAATCAAAGGCAGAAGTCAAGTATCTAGACTAAACATTTTTGAGAGGAGAAAAGAAGACTGCCCAGTCCTACATAGCGAAGCCTATAGTCATGTTGAGTTTATTAAACAAAGAGATGCATTATGAGCAAGAGTGATTGCTGTCTTACTATTAAAACATTTCTTTCATTGTGAGGTCTGAGAAGATGTGTCATTGGTATAGCTTGATGCCTGAGAATATATCTACCACTGAGCCCACTAGATTCCCACCTACTCTGTCATCTGGCCTGGTGCAGAAATAGACATTTAAGATACTTAAACATAGGTTTACAGTTCCATTTCATTTCTCTCTCATGTTAGAACTTGCCATTATAGTGGACAAGTATCAAAAGTCCTAGATTGTCTAAAGTGTTATTTAGYCTCTTTATTTAGTGGAGGCTAACCTCTATTAGAAATGCAGTGAAGTGCTTTCTTGGATTAACTGATTCGTTGTTGGCAAGCAAATATCAAAGACTTCAGCTGTGATGGCTAAAATACTTGCCATCTCTGGCTGCCCCCATAGGCAATCTGGTACATCAGAAAACAGCTGGGACACGTCAGTTGCTCATGGCCAAAGTCACTTGGCTAATAGCTCATTGGCAGTTTGTGTTAAGAAGCAAGGCTTTCAAGAAKCTGTTGGGAGATGGGTGTGCATTGCTCTTCACTGGAATTCAGCCTTATTAGCCTCCTTCAGGACTTCTGTCTGTACCAGGATGGTGTCCTGTTAAAAAGGACACCTCAGTCAAAATTTTCCTTGCACAGAGAGCATCTGTTTAATATTATTCTGAATTAACTAATTTCAACTTGACAGAATATTAGAGTTCAAAAAGTCTCCATCAAAAAGAGAAAGTTTTTCTTTTGGTCTAAGTTTGCTGGGATCCTTAATATGGATCCACTTTCTCTTGACTGCAAAGATCCTTCACACTAATACAAAGACCTGAATAAAATTAGAGATTAATAGCTGTAACAGAAACATATCAACTCTTCATTCTTGMGTGAGATTTAATGTTTAAAATGCAGTTGACCTAATTCTGCTTAGAAAAATCTCTTGTTCTCTTTATCTAGGTTTTCATGCAGAAGTTTTTTTTCAAAATAAGTCTTTCCCATCCTGGTGTAGGAACCTTTCAGTCATCTTCCCTTTCCTTTCTGTGAGGGTGCCATGTAATTTGACATGCTCATTCTGTTAAACTCTTTCAYTTTTATTCCACCATGGATGGGATAAAATCAGGGAATAAACTATGCTAAAGTCCACTGTCCAGTCTGTCTTAAGTAACTTCAGTCAGATGCATGGTTTTCACTGTGATAAAAGCATGATTTCACATCTGTTCATACTTGTATGGACAAAAAAAGTTAGTTGTAGACATCCACAATTTAAAGCATTTTTGACTTATGAACTTTTGTTTAAAATAAAAYTTCTAACGTAAATATAACCTTTCTTGTGTGAAATTTTCATATTACAGTTATTGAATCCTAAGTTCTTTGTGGCCTTACATTGTTGAAGATCCTATTGATTTCAGTGGAGGCTGAGGTACTGCCTCAGAAGTGCTAGCAGCAGGAATCCTAAACACTGTTTAGTTCCTCAACTTTAGGAATTTAAAATATATTATTTAATATAAATCCACCAAGCAAGCACATAAAGCTGATGATTTGATAGACTGGGAGGTGCCAACCTTTTCAGAAACTGATCCCTGGTGTTGCAACCACTATTATACATGAGAGGAGGTCTTTTAAGAAGCTAGSTAAACTTGATGCATCCAAAATCATTAAGCACCTGTTCCATTAATGACACGGAATTTGTCCTGTGTACACTTGCAGCAGATTCCATCTGACAGTTCATCTGAGAAAATTGGGTCTAATAAGGAGGGCAGAGGTCCTCAACTAATGAGCAAGTGGAGGTTCTGATCTATTAGGTTAGATAGAAACTACCCTGTCTTTGAGACTTAAAATATGACCGGGGCCTCGGCCTTGTTTTGAAACATTTATGAATCAGTGCCTTAATCCTGCAGGACTATCCACCTGAAATCAGTGGAACTATTCACAGCAGTAAAAGATGCTCTGTTGGGCCACAGCAGTGTGTTCCCCATGACATCATTAAGTCCTTCACCACCTCTCAGCCCCACTTCCTCAGCATGCTGGTTCATCATCTGGGGAGGATGAGTTAGCCTTGCTTAGCCCTCACTTAATTTGAAAGAAACATGCTAAGTGAAGGTTGATTCTTTATAGTGGGAATTCTTGACTAATAGAAAAGCTACCTTTTTTTCCCTAAGAAAAGGTTCTGTTCTGAGTAAAGTCATAGCTCAACATTCTTCGCATGCTGAGGTGAAATTTTTTGCCAGAAAAGTCAATATTATTGAGTTTCCAGAAAATATTAATGAGAATGCCTGTGAAAATTATTGTTATTATTATTATTAKTAGTAGTAGTAATGGTAATAGTAGTTTAATAATGATAACAATGATAACAATAATAACAATAATAAAATTTATTATGGAAAAGCAGGTGCATTCAGAGAATAACTCCAGAAAGTAAGTATATTTTGCAGACTTCCATAGCTATGTAAAAAAATTAACAGTGAATTAAAACTGCAGAAAATGTTGACTGTGGGAAATAGCTACAAACATAATTTGGGCCCTGTGCTTCAGTGATGTCATCCTKGAGCTGCATTGTTCACCTATTTTGTTCTCTGTGTTATGACTCATTTGATAATATGTATTGACCCTGAGRAAACCTTGCTAAAATCTCACAGGCAATTATCTCCACTCAATCTCTCAGAAGCACAGCCACCAAACCAGTAAGTATTTATGTTTTGTATTTATGTGAGTGCCAGAATTTTGTGCTAACAGTTTTTTGAATGAGATTTGCTGATTTATTCTTATCATCTTAGAGAGGTGGTTGATGTCATTAAACTTTAAAGTTATCAGTATTTCAGGGGAAGGARTGTAAAGACAATGCAAATGGAGTGAGGCTCTGACTGATAGGGTGGTGGTAGGTCCACGGTAAAGGAAGAGTCCAAAAGTACAAGCTGAACTGAAGACATAGACAGGGTGGTTAGGAAGGCCTTTACAGACATCTTTCTCTTGAGTAGGCCAGGAGGACTGATGGGAAGGATGCTCTTTGGTAGGTCACGTGTAACTGCTTCCCCATCACTAAACATGCTTGGACCTCCACTGGTTGCACTGTTACATTGAGCCCCTCGGTTGGGGAAGAACACGAGATACTATAGATATTACAGGTAGCAAATGTTCCCATATGAAATGCAGGTATTATGTTCTGCGATTATTTTAAAGACCAGATGTAAACAAATGCGGCACTTTTCCCCCCTTGTGGATTYTCATGCATTTTTGTGTTGTATATGTAGCCCTGCACAAAAAAGTAACCATCCAGCTGCATTATCTTCCATTGCCAGCATAGCTCTTCAAGGCACCCTTTTGGGTGGACATTCTTGGCCTTTGATCTGAGACTTTAAACTAAGGAAGATCTGGCTGGAAGAAAGATGTGGACATAGATTCCTCATAGGAGTACAGTTTTTACCTCCAGACAGCATTTTATCTGTACAGTTCATGTTGCTATAAAAGGTAAACCACAAACAGTATACAATGTTTTGTCAGTGTAACCATCTAATTAGGGTGCTTGCTACCTAAAAAATGTTACAGATCCAAACGGAAAATTTTGGCTGTCGTCCTAGCTCAACAGAATTATTTACTGCTGGCCTGACTTGTTTTCATTAATATATACCATGATGATTTTATGTGTTACAGGTAAGCAGCATGGCAACAATTCCTGTGTTACTTGGATGACATATAATAGAGACTAGCCCATCTTACAAATTCATGCTCAGGGCAAATAAAAATAGCTAATGTGCTGACAAAAGATTTTATTTTCTATTGCACAGCTTGAACTGTTTCCTGTTCAATATGTGACAAAAGAAATCCTGTTTTGTGGCTTTTAAGTCCAAGAAGTGCAAATTCTGCTTTCAGTTAATTTATTAAGCAACTCTAGTCCAAGAAGTGCAAATTCTGTTTTCAGTTAATTTATTAAGCAACTCTGATCTTGTAGTGCAAGAGAGTATTATTCCAGATTGTGCTATTATAGCTGACTCAATAAAAAGTACCACGTATTTTTCATCTTGTCATCTTTACCAAAGTGTACAAATTTTTGTTCAATCCTAGATCATATTTTGATCTAGGATTGAACAAAAATTTTCTGAACCTGCTGACTGACATCAATGGCAGCTTTGCTAAGGCAAAGTAAATGTCATGAAATGTTTTGTTCTACTGCAGACACTRGCAAATAATTGGCATCTGTTTTCTGTTGTCTAGCTGCCATTCTGTTTTCTAAAACAGAAACTTTCATTTCTCATCTAATTCCTTGATGAATTCAGTCTCTTAGGGGACTGAAAAATTGCAAGGAAAAAACGTGAAATATTTTGTTAAAGGAAACCTAAATAGTTTAATAGTGTTTTCCATGTAGTAATTATCCAAACTGGCTGGAATTTCTTAAAATAAAGCAAATAAAAACTCCAGAATGTTTATCTTGACAACTGAAAAATTCTTCAGCTGTATAATATTTCTGTGTTTGTCTGGATCTTTTTGATAGATTCTATTGGAATTCAGTCACTTTTTTTGTCAGCATTACTGTTTTACCAAAATACAGCACAATTTCTGTGTACACAGTAGGAGATTTTTCAATTTTATCCAACTATTGGCTAACAAGATATAAAATACTTATCAAAATACATATTCAACTCCTTATTACTAAAGCTTTAAAGCWGATAAAATAGTGCTCTGACTTCAGGAATTATTTTGGCTAAGCATGTGACATTAATACTCATTAATATGCTTTCAAATCTATTGCCAGATTGGTAATAAAATTAACATCTTCTAATTTTTATATGGAAACTAAGCCAAAGTGCATTTGATCTTGTGACTACTTAGCAATGTGCACGATACTTAAAATATCAACATAAATAGTGAATTAAAATATTTTTAGAGAAGACAAGTTGCATCTTATCTTGTGAAATGATATTGTTCAGCTACATAAGAAAAATGTGCGATAAAGGACTAAGAGTCAGCAGGATAAGAGATCAGCTTTTGTTTTCACACTGAAGTGTTTCCATAGTTTATCATAAGATACCAAACAACACACAGAAAGTTGTTTCTAGTTTTTATACGTACTGTTTAACATCAAGGTGGAGTCTCAATAGTCATTGAATTTTATAGGCAATATTTACTTAGAGTAATGCAAAAATCAGATACATCTTCTGTATTATTTCAGAGCAGACCAGTATACTTACATTGACAGTGAAATCTCCTCTCAGCATGCTTCTTTTCAGTAAAATTGCAATTCTAGAAAGTGTAAGCCCCAGTTTTATAAAATAATTTATAAATGTAATCATTCTGTGAAAGTAGGATATGGTTTTAGATGTGACTCTTTGATTGTTTATAGGCAATATAAATAAAATATATAAATATTTTGAATCTAAAAACATGTATATGTTTTTTTACATATAAAAATATGTAGAAGTTTGCTTCTAGTGTCCCAAATCTACAAGCTGCTGTTTATATGGGATAAGCTCAATTTTTTTTGTGGAATCACTGTCCTTTCATGTATAGTACATGTGAGACATTTCTCTCTCAATCCTATCCTATGGCCTGGAAATTCATGGTGTGGATTACTGGGATTTCTTACTGTCTAGTGCCTAGCAGATTTAGAACCCAAATCACTGCAGATCTTTATCAGATACTTTACCACAAAACTGAGGTCTAGGACAATGGCATGTTGGAAAAAAGCACGGTTATCCTGTTAGCTCAGAGAGTTATGCAGCTAGTAGGAAAACRTGAAGAAGTTTTGGGGTTTAGAGCCTCTGTTAAATGCACCATTTATGAGACAAAAAGGCAATAATTTCATTTACAGCACTGTGAGTCTGTATCACTGAAATAGTGAAGTCTTGTAGAATTCATTCTCAGTCTCTCCCAAACCTCATTATTATAATTTTGGTCAAAAATGACTGGCTGAAGCTTCATTTCAACTTTATAGTTGAAAACATTCTCAGATTCCACCTTCTTCATCAGCGTTAGTATGCTTACCTCTCTCATCCTCTTTTACTTCTTTCTTTGTTAAAAAATCCATTAGAAAATTATTATGCACTSTGCCAAATAAATTCTTGGTGAAATACTCTCCATTGTAAATTAAACTCTTCTAATATCAGAACATGGACTACAGATTTTCAAACTGATTTGATATTTTGAGAAATTTTCCTGTTTTACTATTCTAGTTGAACATAAGAAGCATAGAGAAGGTAACTAAAACAAATTTATTCTGAAGGACGAACGAGTGCTTCTTGTCCTTTTTATAGCTACTTTTGAATATATTATGACTTGCTGTTTCTGTATGACACCTGACGAAGAGTTGGTCTATATTATTTTTCAAATTTACAAACTGATCTACAAAAAAAAGTTTTATCACCCTTTTACATTCATGGCTGCAGCACCACTCCCACTTAGATATCCTACTGTGATTTACAGCAAACAATTTTTGAACTCTTATCAAAGCATAAACGTATCGGGACTATTCTCTCTATGATGGAAACAGGTACAACCAAGCATTGTCCAGGTGTGGAGACAATGTCCTGCATAAGAAGGATGCTGATCTGCTGAAGTGAGCCCATAGGAGGGCCRTGAAGATGGTGAGAGGACTGAAGCAACTCTTCTATGAAGACAGGCTGAGAGTTGAAATGTTCAGTCTGGTGAAGAGAATGGTCTGGCACCTTCCAGTGCCTAAAGGGRGTCTATGAGAAAGCTGGAGAGGTATTTGTTGCATTACTTATAGGACAAGGGCTAATCGCTTTAAATTGAAAAAGGGCAGGTTTTGATTAGACATGAGGAACAAATTCTTCACTATGAGGATGGTGAAGCACCAGAACATGTTGCCCAGAGAAGTGATGGATGGCCACCCCTGSAAGTGTTCAAGGCTGGGCTACATGGGATTTTGAGCAACCTGSTTTAGTGGAATATGTTGCTGCCCACGGCAGGAAGGTCAGAATTCATTATCTCTAAGGTCCATTCCAACCTGAGCCATTCTATGATTCTATGACCATAAAAAGTTTAGCCTGTACTAGAATCCTACTCTGTGTGAATGCTCTGGCCAATTGAAGTTTGCACAGTCACATTTTCYTATGAAGTGCAAATCATGGAAGGACACCGTTGCTATGCTGTGACACAGTAATTATTAAGCTGCAGTCTACATTTAAAGAGGTACAGTGGCATAGCATAATTCAGTAAAAAGGCAGAAGGTTTTCTCATTTCTTCCGGTTTAATGTTGTARAACTGGTTCTAATGAATTTTAGGTGTTGTCACTTAATTTTTTGTAAAAAATTTTAGGGAAGTTATTTTCATAATACAGAACCTAAAACTTCTTGAACTTATTTTGTTGTAATGCAGTTAAGATGTATATTGCAGTTCTAGCATTTTTTCCCCAATKAAAATAGTGTAGTCCTACAGCATCTAAGAAATTAATACCACTAAAAATTCCTTTTTTGAATGAACTCAGTGTAACTGTTATATACCATGCTCTATATACCATATTATATAGCATGATCTTAGAAGGTATCTCTCCTCTGAGGATGGAGACATCTAAATCTCTTGTAAGGCTTATGGTTATATTTCTTCCTCAGTAGTAGGTTTATATGTGGTTCATACAAAATACTAAAATCATCGGGATCRAGAATTTTCACAAGAAGTGTGCAAATGCAAGGAAATTTACCTTTAACATTGAAATAGTTCAACACAAAGCATTTTTGGTGATTTTGAGAAATACAGAAACAAAAAAATTTGCTATTTCACTCCCCAAAATTGAAGTGGTCTGTTTTAGTTTTGGGGTTTCTCTGGTTCATTTTAGCTGTTTTGACTTATTATTATTTTATTATTTGACATGTTACTRTTTCCTTATTTCCTTCTACCAACTGAAACTACTGATTTCTGCCCYCAGGTAAATTGCTTCCTTTTCTGATGTCTTTTTTTTTGTAGATCAGAGTTCCAGTATGTCCATGCTCTTGAAAGGGAAGCACCTAATACACAGCTCATTTATCAAGGCAAAAGTGTTTAACTATGACCCTAAGCACATGCTGCTGCTTGTTAGTTTAACTGAAGCTACACAAACATGATAAAAGGTAACTGACCTTTATTCTGTGCTCTTGGTATCTGTTTGATGATGGTCTCACTTTGTCCAGAGGTTTAACAAGTGTTTACTTTTTAACTAACTCTCTGATTACATGATCCTCTTTTCCCCCACTCTCTTCCTTCATCATATGATACAGCTTTTTCTTAAGTCTGTGACATTTCAAGTGAGGGTCACTGTATTTATGCAGTGCCAAGAACTAGGAACACTCTTATGTGCTGAGTGTGCTCTTCCACATTGTTCTGCAAATTAGTCAATATGAAACCCAATAGTGATAATGTGTTGTTATGATTAAGGTTAATAAGCTACTGATTATCTCTGTAGACTACAGTTCCAGACACATTATTTAAATGGAATGCTTTTTTTGGACTAGTTGATAAAAGATCCAAATTTCCCCCTGTTGTGATAAAAGATGTTCCAAGCCTTTAGAGAGATAGGGAAGCATTATACAACAGGAACAGTTTACTCTGTTCAATACATTACAGATTTATCTTACGGTGACAATAGCACACTACAGCTCCAGAAAACATTGTCTGGTAACAAAAAGATGTTCTATGTCTCAGAGCCCCTTGAAAAAAAMCACTCGAGTTAAGAAACCAGTTCTTACTTTTTGGTGAGTGCAACAAATATAACAAATTATTGTGTTCAGTTAACCTTGTTTTCTAAGCTTAATCAACACCCAAGGCCACTAGTTTTATGTAATCTGGTCTTCAGTAGCATGAACAATCCTWCAATAAAACCACTAAAGATAGGGCAGTTTAAAAATCAAAAAGAAAAAGAAAAAAAAAAACCAACTTCCCAAACCCAGCCAACAAACCTAACCATAATTTTGGCAGAGTCTTTGTAAGGCCTGCCAGCCTGACAAAACTTTCTATMCTTGAAAATTAACAAAATTTTTAAATACACAAACTTAAAAAAAAACTCTGTAGCTTATATTTTCATAGAAAACATAAATCTCAACTAGACATAAATTTTTATTTTTCAATTTTTTTTTCTCATTCATAGTTTTACAACCCATTTCAGATAGTTTGCATGTTTGGAAATATTGAACAGAATAACTTTTTCTTCTCTAGTTCTTAAGAGGGATACTTTCCTTTGAATACCTYAGTCAAATCTAGACTTCTCTTAATGAAAATGGTTTCTGCTGCATTTTTTGATAGACTCAAGGAAAAAAAAAAAAACAATCCATAAAACACCACATAAAACCAGCACAAGAATTTGAAAACTTTCTCTGACTTTTTAGCCAAGTATTTTGGCAGCTATTAACTGGGTCATTACTGACAAGCTTGTATTTTTCATGCTTTTTCACATCAGTTGGCACTCACATACCCCAAAGAAGAGTAGATGAACACTGAGCTAAGAAAGTGCACTTGTTCTGCCAAAAAAAGCAAGGTGCATGGTGCAAAAGTGCTTTGACAATCAATTATTAAGAATCCAGAGATGCCAACTCATATCCATGTACGTAAGTCAATAACCTTTGAGCAGTTAATCCCCAAGGATCACAGCAGACAGTGGCAGAAGGGATCAAGGTCAGTGATAATGAAGTCAAAGTGATGGTGAAGGCCAAGTACAACCTAAYCTATCCCTAAGAAAAAAAAGCTTGCAGTGACTGTGTTAAACTCTGTAGCGACACACATGATAAAAGACGAATTAAATTTCCAAGTTAATTTCTTGCCTTAGTTTAGAGAAGTCCATCCTGCTCCAGTTCACRTTTTTGTTGCAAAGCAGATATGTCAATTACTAAGCTCTCAAGTTCCARCCATTCTTTCTTCAAATATCTCTTGCTTGTCTTCTTTATCCTTGACCAGCACCCTGAGACATACATATGAAATCATTCAAAAACCCAGGAAAAAATGGAAGTCTGATATTTACCTGTCAAATTGGGGTTTCTAAGCATAGAGGAAAATCCAAGTTGCATACTTATATCACAGGGTGTTTGTGTGAGAGAGAATTAGTAATTAGTTATCCTGTGCTTTTTTTAAGGATGGGTTGAAAATTGTCTTTACCTTGAGCTATATTGGAAACAAAATATTTTACTGCTAGTAGCAGAATGTGAAGTTAAAATTCAGGAGCTGGTGCTGCAAATATTCAATTGTTCATGTGCAAGATAGGCACTTCCATAAATAATATCACATAATATGTATCTCAGCATGTCTCTCCTATTTAGGCAATTTATTAAACCTATATATAGTTACCTATACAGAATAATTAGCCCAACAATCCACTCTGATCACTGAAATGATCACTATTTACAGTACTTTAAAAAAATGTAGTCCATTAGAATGTCATGAGCTAGATTAGGTGTAAAATCAAGTCGTAAAATCTTTCAGATACAAGCAAGCAATCTATCTTTTTCATTAAGATAATTCTCTCTTTCATTTCCTCTAAAAAAAATAATTTCATATAACAAATCTGAAAACTTGTGTAAAACCTCAATTTAAAGTGTTTTTTTTTTTTTTTTTTTTTGAAATTCAGAAAATACAAAGAAAACGACATGGTTTAAAAGGAGCTAAGAAGTGTGATATCACTCACTGCAAGAAGATTAAAGACACTTGGTGTTGTGTGATCTATGCAGTTGCAGTGTTGAAATGTTTAACCATGTCAGTCAAGTTATGTGTGTTCTGTGCATGTGCAGTACATCATGAGACATCAAATACAAATGTCTGAACTCTGAATCAGAATTTGCTATAATTACTATGGGATGGGAGAAAAATTTGGAGATGTATCATTAAATGTTTATTATGTCATTACATTTTTTTCTGAGAGGCAGGCACTATTAGTTGCTGACACATTTGAGAAAGTGGACTACATGCCCCCCTTTGAGTTTCTGATTGACTACAGCCTTTTAGGTCTTCTCTTGTCACAGGCCTTAGACAGTACAAATGGGATTTGGAGACACTGAAGCACCACTTTTGTTTGCATTGGCATATTTTGAGTGTAGTTGTGGTGGGAATAGAATGGCCTCCTCCCTTGACAGCCCTCTTTCTCTGAGGAGTGGAAAGAGAACGGAAAAAGAYAAGTCTAGTGCATGGGCACACTGGGGATATAAACTTCTCCTGAAGTATTTCAGAGTTGCTCCCTGGAACAAAAGGGGAGCAAGGAAAGGATGTCTCTCGGGAGTCATAATTCATGCTCCAGTCTGCTTATTGAATGGGGCAGCTCCTTGAAAGATTCATAGATTTTAAGGTCATTTATGATTGTCTTGCCTGGCTTGTGTGACACAAGCCATAGAATTTCATTCCTTTAGTGTTGCTTTCCAACCCATTAGGATTATATATTACTCCAAGTGTATATATACTTAATGATTCTCCAGTAATAAAAGAAATAAAAATTTAATGACCATAAACACAGCAACTTTTCTAGGACTACTAAAGACCTGATAGYGTAGTGTTGCTTGTCAAGTTTTAAGTCATTTGAGAGGAAAAATATATACCTAAAAATACTTTGAATGCTCCTGGTAGGCTTTCTTTGTGTAAATTGAAGGCAGTGAAGGGAAACAAAGCAGCCTGTCCAATTATCTGTCTATTTGGGGAAGAGTATCCATTTCCCCATCTGTGCTGGCAGTGCCCTTTGCTGAGTTACTGCCACAGATGTAAGCAAAGGGGCACAGAGAAGGAGTAGAAGTAGCAGTATTATCATTGTAGAAGATGAATGTAGTGGCACTTCTAATTTATTTAGTATTCAGGATTTCGACTTTAATTAGGATTCTTTTGTCACATCATTCATCAAACGTACTTGAAAGAGATGGAAATTAACACAAAAGTTTCTGTTGCCTCAGGCGTGCTTTTAGTACTTCTACTCGTTTTGGTTTATTGTTGTTCTGTTCAGTGAAATAGTTTAGTTGTTATAGTTCACTTAGCTGTAACTGGGTTTTAAAAGAGATAGAATGAATACATGCTCTTAAAAAGTGCTGGTTTGTGAAGCCCCTGTAGCTCCTAACACCTCTTTTATTTAAAAAAAAAAAAAATTCTCAATCTCTCTCACTCTCTTTCCCTCTCTTTTTTTTATTACTGACTTCTGAGTTGTTGATGTAACAGTGTATACCAGGTTTTACCCTAAGAAGTCATTTGTGATACATTTKTTGCAGCTAGAATACTAGTAAGTCACAGACTTACTCATAAATTGTACACGTGTTTAGATGAAATAACTTGCTGAAATCATTTCAGTTGGGATGAAGCTCAGCATAGCTACAAAAATACAGTCTGCATGGGGAAAGTTTGTATTACTTATTACTCCAGCTACATGCCTGCCATTGTAAAATTTACACTGTTCTGGCATAACAGGAGCTGCATTGATATATGGGTGCTCCTTACACCCAGAGCTTCCAACTCGGGTAGCAGGGGTCCGGTCAGACACTTGAATGAAAAGAATGTGAACCTGTATTAAAGTCTGAGACTATGCAATATCTGCAAGGTTATTGTTGTCAGCACAAGAATCCTTAGCCTATGTCCAAAAAGCACATTTAGTTGAAAGTCAAAAGGTTTATTAAGCAGGTATTTCCGGGACCTCTGTGATTAATGAAGCCTTGTTTATGCTGCTTGTGAGGATGAACTGCAGAGTCTAAGCAAGTGCAAATTCTGACTGTAGGGTTTTCCTACGGTTTTGGATTTTGAAAATTTCCTTCTACATTCACTGGTGTCCAGTGATGTGTAATTTTGTGTAGCTTTTCCATAAGTAGCATCTCTCTCTCTCCCTCTCTCCTGATTGCTGAAGTTAAAAAAAATCAATAACAAAGTTCAATGAACTTTGCTCTTTTTTGCGCCATCTTCTCAATATGTACCTGAAAGTTWAATGGATAAAGGAGTGGAAACTTTTTCAGATATCCATTGCTACATAATATTTCATGGGAAATGTTGCTAATACMAAATTGGTAGTATTTTGGTACTTAAAATTGGCATTCTTATTAGAAAACCTTTTAAATGGATCTGGAATATCTTTCCACATTTTCATCCACATTACAGGAGCTAGAAATGTTGCTAATACAAAATTGGTAGTAGTTTGGTACTTAAAATTGGCATTCTTATTAGAAAACCTTTTAAATGGATCTGGAATATCTTTCCACAATTTCATCCACATTACAGGAGCTAGAAATTCTATTTCAATAGGACAGACATTCTATTAGAAAACATTTGATGTTGCATGTTGGATGTATACTGAAGGGTTATAACAATCACAAGCCTAAAACATAATCAGTGCTTTGAAATTAAAGGTAGGTTTCTACTCCACAAAACCTTTAGCAAAGWTTTTAAAGGAGCCATGAAGTGAAAATTAAGAAACATTTGAGAAAACTAGAATTACTTATGAGGTCATTGACCTCCTGGCTGAATCAGGTAAACATTTCATCGAACACAGGTGGGAGCAAGACCAAACTCCTTATAGATTTTTKAACATTACCAAAGAAACCAGTCACTTCGTACACCATCATTCAAATACAAGAAGCAAGTGAGTTTCAGTACCATTTCTTTGCCCTCACTGACTTCTGCAGTATATACACCCTGAAGTATATAATAGAGTATTTATAAGAACTCAAAATACACATTTTAATTACGATGCTACTAAAAATAATGGTCTACATGTTTAAGAAAATTTAGCTAGTTGCAGATTGTTTCAAATAACTGGTATGCTGAAACACAAGTATTTTGGTGAAAAAATCATGGTGATCAGTTTAGTCTTAAGGAAAAACCTTGGCAACAGGAACCGGTGGCTAAAAAATCTCCATTATAATAGGACATCATAAATGCACATTTTTTGGGTGCCTAAAGCCAGTTCTGAGTATAAATAAACTGTAGCTCTGAGAAYATTATCTACGCCTTGTACTTCAGAGCTGTCAGTCAGTATTTTTGATCATTAGCCATCTGCGATTATCTTAATTTTTGCCAGCAGGAGAAGGAACTCTTTTCCACCAGGGAGCTCTGTTATTACAATATAATTTATATGTAAAGAGCTCATTTCATTAGAAGGAAAAAAACACCAACTTTTTACATAGGTTTGATGCATTTTTTTAGTTTAAAATAAACTTTTAGCATTAATTATTTTCCTTTCTTTTTTATTTTTTTTAAATTTAGTATCATTGGCATGGTCCACGTAAAAGCAATTAGCATCATATTAGTGGACTAACAATAATTCTGTCTTTATTTTAGTTTTTTTTAACATCYGTTATGGAAGATTATGAAACTTAGCCAATCACAGACCTGAAGCATTTAACTGGAAAAATTACTCCTTTTCAGTTTTACTCAAAATTATTGTTCTTGAGAACCTAACTATGTCTTTACCACATGCCAGTTAAAATCCTTGAAGGGTCATTTTAGATTTCCCTCCCATATGTCTGTTCAAAGAATGATTTTATAGTGACCTTGGTTTGAGAATAACTTGCTGAAAAGAAAATGCTGCACCTCCCTGACTTACTAAAATGAAACTGCCCATTGTTGTAGTATAAAGCCCTATTTTTATTGATGTTGTAAATGCTGACATTATAATCTGAGTAAATTGGTTCATAAGGACACTAATATAAAATAAGTTCCTTTATAAACTTCACTTGAAATGAAAAAATTCTGACTTTTTTCGCACTACCCCAGTTTGTCAATGGGGCTAAAAACGAGTTGTAATTATTTTCAGTCTCAGGTCTTTGTTGTCTTAAAATTGGAAAGTATTCAGGTGAGAGTCAGTATGACTGCCTACACATGATGCCTGTGTTTAATATCCTCAAAAGACAATGGAGGCCTGTGTGTGCCAAGAGGACCCTATGGTTTCATAAGTGTACACACAAACCTTCTGCTCATGCACCCTAACTGTGCTACAGAAAATGCCTGCAGCTTTAGTTTTTCTCTCACAAATCTGCAAGAAGCCAGTTCCAATTGCAATGAAAATTGACTACTGAAATTGAATTGCCTTTTTTTGATATAACTAGGCTTTGAGGTTGTGACTACATTACATTCTCAAACTTACATTATGTATTTGACTCCTGAATTTGAATCAATTCCCTGATCTAACATATAAGGTCARATGAATAGTCTCTGTCATTTATACATGAACTTCAGCATTAGCAGGACATTGCTGGTCTATCCTATCTGATCATATGGATTTATGACATAGAGACATGCTGTAGATAGCAGCTCTTCCAGCATCTTTAATCAGTAGGATGAGATGCATTCTAGTAAACAGTGTGAGAAAAAGCTCTCTAACAGTGAGAGTCGTAAAAGCTCTCTAATTTAAAGACAAATATTCACATTTTGAGTACATATTTTTTTTCTCTACAGTTACATTAAGAGGCAAACAGCAAGGAGGAAAAAGGTACATGTAAAAAGAAAGAAAATATTGATGCAAAATTTAATTACTGGTACTAACAATTACAGCTGGACTCAGTGTTCAAATCTTGCATTCCCAGCTACCTTGGGTTTGCACATTCACATCACCTCACTGTTGTCCCAAATGATTCTTCACAAGCAGATCTCACAGCAATGTAAAGAGGAACTGGGACATTCACCTCAGAAGAGCAGGGAAGATCTAACATAAAACACTAATCTAGACACACACCTTCACTGAAATTGACCAGTAAGTATGTTGGTCAAGGGATAGGGATAGTTAATGTACAGTTATGTCATAAATATATTATAACAGAAAAAGTAACAGTTAAAAGGTTTAAGTAAAATAACATTGCATTAGCACCTCTGAACACATGATAAGTTTTGGATAAAATAACTTTTGAAAATTGTAACAGCTTGGGAATTGTATAGCTAACAGAGCAACAGAAGAATTTAACAGTACAAGGTTGTAAAAATTTTTTAAACAAAACTGCCTTCCTAAACTGTCCTGATTCTGTTAAACAACTTGGGGCAAGCTGAAAGTAATTCACTTTTTACAKCTGTATTGCCAAACTTGATTTGATTTGATTGAATCTATATTTATCCTCATGTGGCTCCTGGAGCACTCGTGAACTTTCATAATTCCAGTCTATCAGGACAAATCTGCAAGTWAAAAAACTCACTTTTATCAGCAGGTATTCAATGAATGGCAGGTGGCAAATAAAGCACTTAGAGAATTGTTTTAATTGCATCTCTCTCCCATATCCCACAACTTGAGAAAGTTTTAGAAAGCTGGAGAGGAGCAGGATGGGTTTGTTTGCTGCTTTGATTTTGTTCCAACACTGCTTGCTTTCAGAAAAAACTCGCTGATAGAATTTCACTGCCTTTCATGTATGGATGATATTTAAACTGGCACAACAAAGGGCATATTGCAGTGCAGCAGAGTTGTACCTCACAACAAATATGAAAGCAAATAGTTGAATTTGCTGCACCAACTCAAGTATATGAAGAAGCTTTTAACCTGAGTCAGTTGACAAGGAGTGTGAACAAAATTCTTTTCACCTGGAAATTAAATAAAATTCAAGTTAAGAAGTTTAGCTGTAGCAATGTTTTCTGCAATTAGTTTATTTCATAGAATTAAGTTAATACAGTGCTACAAGAAAATTATTGACTGGAAAGTTCAGTGTTCAGCTCAATATGGGTTTTTTCTTTACACTATTTTCTTACATGTTCCTTCTTTTGTTCTTACATGCTCCTTGCTTTGTGTGAGAAAGAGAGCACAGAAGAGAACACATTCCCTGTATTAATGAGTACTTGAGGCTGAGCTGGAAATTCCAGATCAGAGCAAACATTCTTCAGTGGATGAAGCTGCTGAAGTTTCCTACCATAATCTCTGTCTATGACTGCAGCAATGTTGCAACACCTAATTTCAAAACAACCATGCTTAATATCTTTATTTTCAAGGATTTTAGTTGATATTTCTAGATTTGACAAATTTAGCCTGTGAAATACCAACTGTTTTTATGGGAACATGTGAAGGAATATTTGGGTGTACATTTATAGCAAGGAGCTTTATTTTGTAACAATTTTGTGCTGATGAARTATCTCTATAGAGCCTTAAAGAGAGAGTAGATATAGAGCAGATACGAGCAGACTAAAAATCAAGGGTTACTAGCGCACCATCCTTTTTTAATCTTTGCAAAATGCAGTGAGGGATACTTGGTTGTTCTTAAGAATACCATGCAAAGTCTCAGGCAGTGAGATTAATTGYGATGCAGGAAAATGAAAGGAAAATATATGGAAAAATGAGCAACTAAAACCAAAATGAAACTAGAACTTGAATCCCTTCAGTTGTTCAGAATTCACATGGAGACAGTGAGACTGAGGCCTGTTTCATTTCTTGAGTTTTAATTGTCCAATACTGAATAGCATGAATTTTTGCAATGTGCAGTTGGTGTTAGAGGGCATTTRAAAAAGTACTCACCCTCTACAATTCAATACCAAACAGCTGAAAAAGTTGATCTGAGAATAGTTTTCTAAAATCAGGGGCGAACCATCATTTCAGGCCAACACTTCTGAGCAACTTGGAGATTTTCCATGAACATAAGACAGGCTCTATCCTCTATTTCTTMCCTTTGCCCCCAGCCAGCTTTACAACATTCTCCAAGTCTCTTACTCTATAGAGAATGTAGGTATACTGTGTCTCAAATGCATATTTTATACATTTGTTTAAGATCTAGTCATTACATTTTCTCACCTTTAGACTTTAAAATTAGATTAAAATCCTTAGAAAAATTCTTTTGCTACAACTTAACTTGACCATCCAATGTTGATTTGCTTCATATACCTGAGTTAGCTGTTGGGTACATRGGAAAGACCTGGGATTCTAAATCCTACCAAAAAATCACAAGAGACAATTTCCTTGAGAAAACTTGACAGTGTCCTTTTCCTCAGGTTCTGAGAAGTGAAAGATGAGTGAAGAGATGAGGATTCATATGTTTTCCTTTTCATTTTCATTTGCAGGTATAAATCCCCTTAAGATGGAGGTAGGTTTCTCCACCTATGGTTCAAGTGCTAACCTGGGACTCACAAGAGAAGGGTTCAATGTCCTGCTGTGCTACAGACTTCTGGAGCAAGCATTGTGATATTTCATTTCACCATCTCTGAAAAAGGCATAATTTCATCTGTATTCCAGGGATTTTAGTCAGGTAAATGAATGCAAATATTACTGTTCTTAAGAAGATACATTTAAGCTGTACTTATGTAAGAATTTATCAGGATGCCTCTATATTCAATAATTTTAGCCAAAGACTGTAGCCGTTATTCAAGTCTAAGTATACAGTTTTCACTGTATTAAGAGTTTTCCTTGACTATGTATGAAAAAAAAAATACCCTGGAACTTACCAAGATACATTTATTCCTATGTTATGGTAAAGGAGGAAGTTCAGTTCCAAGGCCAGTAGCAAGCAAATGTATTATTTAAAAAGGAAAGAAAATACAGCCTGCTGGGCATTCATTTGCTTAGAGGAGCTCTTTGTATTTACAGTTCTAGAAAAAATATTTCCTTGTAAAACATCCAGTAAATACTTAAAAGCATACAATGCTTCTGCTTACTGAAGGGAGGCAACAGAGAGATTACTCAAAGGAGAACCAGAAATAATAACTTATAATGGGGAAAATTCTTGCCACTGTAGTTCAAGAGAAAATAGTCACCTTCAAAAGATAATTAAGAACTTTGGGGGACTGAAATCACCTTCAAGGGACACTCTGRGATATTCAGTTTCTCATATTGGCCATCTCAATTAGGTATGTAAAATTAAGCCATTATGATTTTGCCAATTTCCCTCCCACCTCTGTTTTATTCTACTATTCTTTGAAAAATTTATCCAGTGTGATATAACAGCATTAGCTGTGACTCTCTTTTATCTCCAAAATCCTCATGCTCTCCTCCTCCAAATTTGTTGCTAACAGTTCCACTAATGAGTCACTGTGAAATCCTTTCACAGACGTACTCTGAAATGCTCAGTGTACTCAAGAGCAGGAGAATTATATGCATTTTATGGCATTGTAGGAAGTTTATAAAGGTTTTGAATTTTTTCTTACTTCTGTCTTTTTCTTACCTTAATGAGAAAAAGTAAAAAAAATCCAAACAAAACAACCACACTCTTTCCCACATTCTCCCTTTCAATTTCTCCTCAGCAAGACCACAATTCTCCAGAGCTGATTTTCCTAATAGAGTCCTCCCTGACTATGTTGGACAAATGTCATGTCCCCTGGCTCTCTCCATCTTGTAATGAAAATAGACCTATTGCCAGCTACACCTTGCTGATTGCTTCCTACCTGCTGCTAAGGATAATTTGTGCAGTGTAAATGAAGACTTCAGTAGTTGCTGTAGGGAAAAAAGCTACAAAAAGGGACTGCTATTCAGCACTCACATAAAATAACCAATAAAGAAACAGTTCTGATTAGCTGAAACTGTGTAAAATGTATAAAGTATATGAAAGATCTTCAAGTTTTCACAGTCTTAATTATACCAGACATCATACAGAAGTGTTTTGCCCTAGAAAAGGAATCACATGCATTTGCATATTTTCATTTGCGTGATCCTATATCAAGAATTTTTGTATATTTGTTTTCTTCATTGTTCTGTCAAATATTTCCTACTGGACTGCTTYCTATTGTTTGAAAGTAAGCGAGAAAAGGAATTCACCAATATTTCCCTTCAGAATATTGTGACCATTTGGGATGCAGATGTTCATGTTTGCTATTTTCCCCCCGAATACTCTTTCAGATAATCTCTTACCTCTGAAAGAATGAAAGAAACAGAAGAATTACACGTGCATTACAGAAAATGGTGAGTTGGAGACTGAAATAGTGGCAGTTSCAGAGAGCAAAGCTGTCTGCTGTGTGTGACCTCAGATCCACCTGGTTTGGCCCAAATCTGCTGGGAAATAGGTTCTGCTGCCCTCTGCTTGTTCCATGCTATGAGAACAATGGGATGCCTATGTGGATGCAAGAGCCTTTATGRTATATTTTTGTCCATTCAGTGTGTGCAGATAAAGGCAAACATACTATTTCTGGCCATTGAATGACTCCTGTTTCATTTTACCTCCATTTACTTAACACCGCCTGGGATTTAATTGAAAGGTACAGGGTGCAGAAGGGGAAACAGTCACTAAGAAACTAACTAACTCTAAGGAAATACATTGTCCTCCTACTGAAAACCAGATGACAATTCCTAGATTAGACATTCGGTGCATATCCTAGACCAGGAATTCAGGTATGTTTGGATAATTACATAACCTTTTACCTGCAAAGACTCATACAGCTTTCATTTCTGTCTTCTGCAAAGAGAGAAGGAAAGAACTGCATCAATAATCAGTGTGTTTTATATTCCCTACCACTCTACCCCTTTCTTAGTCTTATAAGTTTGGGTTATCTCCATGCACATTTTTCTTTTGTCTGTGCAGAGTAATACTTGAGGCATCTGCTAGCACTAGTTTAAAATACTTTCTGCTTCCTGACACCTCGTATTTCATCTTGATCCTCCCTAATTATCCTTCCAAATTTGTCTCTTTTCACAGTATTTACCAGCCTCCTCAACAAATTGTTTAGACATTGTAAAATGCTGGTCCTGCTTCCAAGTGATCTTTAACGTGCCTAGATTTTCTCTCCTTCAATTGCTTTAGCTCTTTTCACCCATAAAACTATAATAGTCTAATTCATAATTTTTTTTTCCTGAGGTTCAAAAAAAGAACCCTTTACATATACCACTGGCCAAACTGTAAATSTTTTGCTCCCAGCAGCAGCTCACCAAAATGAAAACAAATCCACAAGGCAGTATGAAGTGCCACAAATGTTCACACCCACAACTGCAATCTTTCAGAAAGAGAAGTTAAGCAAATATTTCAGGTTTTACTGAGCTCCCAGAGARCCTGTAAGGCCCTGGGAGATTTGAAAGGCCCTAGTCTCTTCTGGAAATTGATCAACTTTATTTCTTTTCAGGCTTCAGCCTACTAATCCAGCAAAGCTGGAAGACYTGTGAGACAGTAGGACTCTCAGCTCCATCCTTCATTCATACTCCAGTGGGCCAAGCAGTGTTTGTGGGCTCTTCTGGTAAACTCCTGACTTCTCAACGCAGCAGAATTYAACAAGGGTTAGAGAAAGATTTTGTTTTATCAAAATAAGGGAACTTTTTGCATTTGTTGTTCAGTGTTTGATGAGTTCTGAAAAGGGAGCAAAGAACAGTTTAATTTGTTTCATGTCTCTTTCAATGAGCAGTGCCTGGCAAGGACATCACTTCTGAAGCAGAGCTGTAAGCAGCATTGCTCCTGCCTTGAATAGCAGAGTGGTTTGTCTTTGTTTCTGAGGTTCTTCTGAAGTTTCCATAGCCCAGAAGGCTTGGGCTGTCATTTCAGTGCACTGGATATCATTTCTATGCCGCTGTAATCACAGTTCTGGGAAGCTCTGGGGCCCAGCAGAATGGGATTTTGCTTCCATTCCCAGCCACTTTTCCTAATGAAAAGATTTTTGTTTACCTGCTGGTGGTGGAATGAAAGATTCAAAACAGTAGTTGTTTTTGGTTTGGATTTACAGCAGTTTTATCCATCTCTCAAACATTAAGATAGGAAAAAGTAGTTATAGTAGTGGTGGTAATAGTAGTAGTAGTAGTAATAATAGCAAAAACAAATAATGAAATGAAGCCAGTGAGTTTTGCATGCATTGAGAGGAAAAGGACAGCAGCTGTCACTGCTGTTAAGAATAATTTATATGTTGTCTTATTGTCTGATTTCTCCTTCTGGGGTTATAGTGTTGACAAGTTAACATCAGGGCAAAGGTACATTGGGCTGTCAGGTTTCTATTTTCTGCTTCTTGCTCTTCCACAAAGTGCTGCAGAGATTGATTGATTTGATTTTAAAGAGTTCAGTTACATCACAGTGACACAGTCTTCAATATGAATTAAAAGAATAAAATTGTTTGTTTAACTTGCTTTTGTGTTGACAGGATCTTTGCACTCCAGGCAATCACTTTGTTTTCCTTACAGTTTTGTTCTTTAGCCACCCAAATGTGGAATGTCACTCAACCTTGTCATTTTTTTTTTTCTTGATGTTCTTTATTAGTCCCTATCATTCTTTTCAGGAATCTAACAAATGTGGACAGCCTTTGTCAGTCAGTTGCTCTGGTTTTTTGCCATTTTAAGCTTCCTCTCCCAATACTATAACAGAGTTTCTTAGTGGGCACGAACTTCACTTCATAAGATACCAGTTAAGCCTTTGAGTGATCACTAGTGTGATCATCTAATTAAATTTCTGTAGACATCCCAAATGAAAATTACATATTTGAACCCACAGTTCATAGTCACCCACAGTTTAATTTTAACACAGCTCTAAAATTTTGAGGGAATTAGGAAGTGATAATACAATTAGGGGTCTTGCTGAGCTTCAGCTCTTTCTGAAAATGAGATCTAAATGTTTTCAGAATAAAATTTAGGTAATCATCCAAAATTCTGAGCATCTTTCATGCACTGAACTGTCCCACTGAACCTTTCCAGTCTCATCTCTTGCACATGCATTTTTAATCACTCTTTTACTGTATCTTCTATACTCACTTTAGTACAGCATTCAAATTCATATGTGCATTGGCTGTAATTTTAATATATACAGCAAGCTGAGATGAAATATCAAAAGGAACACAGAAATAAAAGGATTTAATCCAGAACTGAAGACATCATAAACCAAAGGTTTTCAGGCAAATTACATATGATTCAGGAAGGCTCAGTCATGATGTGATGACCTAGATTAAATTTCTGAAAATGGTCAGGAAAAAGTTCTGYGGAAGAAAAAATTACAGGGTTACTTAGAAACAGAAGTTTTATCCAAGTATTGCTGTTTTGGTTTGTTTAGTATTTTTTTCTCTTGAACTGAAAGGCTGCTCATATGTAAAAGAAACTGGATTGTGAAGTCATTAGAACAAAAATATGTAAAAATCTATTGTGTGCATATTTATTCATGTAATTATTTAAATGTAATTTAATCTCAGTGATGTAAGTTAGTTTTTGCAGTTACTGAAGGATCAAAGTAGTGTAGACTGGTTAGTGGCAGAAATGCAGTTAATGGTTGCCTTTTCTCAAGGATGGGACCTTGAAAGGCTAGGCTTTTTCAAAAACTACATAGCTGGAAAGACATTTTCATCCTAGCAAAGCTCTGCTGTTTGCAGCTGCATTTTTGCTGATTCTCTGAAGTCAGAGTTAATTGATAGACAATTTGGCCTGTAGACTTTAAATAACATACTGAAATCTCTGTTTTGAGGAGAGGCGGGTCTAAAGTTAATTATTCTGCCAAATGACTTTTTCCAACTGAGTACTAGTGCTGGCAAAAATTTTGCCATTGAGTAAAGTTTTATTTCTGTGGATTTTCTTTTCTTTTTGGTCTAGTGTCTAAGATATTGGAAGTTAAAGTTTTTTTCTTGGGATGGGATAAACCTCTTGTCCATAATGAAATAAAAGCCACTGATTAGCTAATTTTTTTATTTTGGCTACCTGAGCTTTTCCAGTTCACTTTTCAAAGATAGATTAGAAATCTGGGTTAAGTAGGCACAATTCCTAAATAGGAATAGCTAATTATGGGATTCCAGTTTTGGTTCCAGACTTTTTATGCTCTTCAGCATTTCTGATCTATAGTTTTATATTTGAGTGTAAACAGCTTTTTCATTCTTCATGTCTGTGACTTTCTTTTCYCTATTTTAAACAATATTCCCTCTGAGGGAAGGCAGGTTTCACTGAACACCTGAGACTCTGCACTCTGGCCTTCTAGTTAACTAAGTGATCTTCTAATGTTTATTTCCTATAGTGTCAGCATTTATCTCTGATAGCTTGCAGTTTTGCTCATTTAGTTTTTCTGACTTTTAAAATAATAATTCAATAATATTATGAACCAGATTATAATCTATTTTTTTTCTTTGTCTCTTGTGGTAAATTATTTCCCTATTTCTCAGAAACAGCTGCTTCTAGATTCAAAGCAAGATTCAATTTCTATAGCAAATACCACAGCTTCAACGAATGTTTTTGCCTTTATTTTCCCCCTTTCTTTCCACTAAGCTTAAACTAGAAATCCACATCAGTTTTTAGATATGTCCTGTATATAAACCTCTGTAGATTTTTTTTTAGTTCATCTGAGGTTCCCTCTTTTTCTCCTCAACTCTCTGATCAGAAGGATATAAATTCTGAAACATGCTTTCTATGGGTTGCTAAACTCTAGATTCTTTTGATTTTTGGCATTTATGTGCCCTCTGAAGTTGTATTTGTGTTTCATTTGCTTGAAAATTAAGAGGAAATTTACAAATAGATATTCATGTGGCTGTCTTAAGTGAAAGGTGGTGGTTAGGACCATACATTTTAAGATGCTTTAATAGAAGTTAAATATTAATTATCTAGTCTCTAATTTAGTCCTATGAAGACATAGCCCTAAATTTAAAACAGGCACCTATTGAAATATGTATGGGCCTACTCCAATATGCTTAGTGTTGCAGCATAAAATGGGAACAATTAATTAAATAATTCACATGTCAGATGTTTAGAGATAACAGTTATCCATCATTCTTATCTGTTCTAATTTTGCTCAAATTATGAATGACAAGGCATAAATGTTAACTCTTGCAGGAGAGGTATAATAGTATTTTCTAATTATTTGCTTTTGTCTTTATATATATTGTAAATATAAACGTACATGTATATAAAATTGACATAAAAATATATATTACATATATTTTCATGTTTGCTATTGATTGATTGCATTAAATTTCAACTTTTGAAAAATCAGGTTTTGTTATAAAATAACTAGCTGATTGCATTTACACCTATTCAAAGGGGAAAAAAACCCATTAAATAGCATTGTTTCCAAAGAAGTCAACACTATTGTTTTCAGATTCAATAACCTCTATTTTCTTTGCCCACCCACTTCTGAAAATATGCAGAATGTCTGATACTTGTCTGTAGCAGTTTTGGTTTCAGTATATATTAAAAAGTAACAATTATAAATAGAGAATATCTTCTGAGTTCTGTGCTTCATATTTGAACATCCTCAAACTTGCGTAATTTTTGGCCAATACAGGTAATATAAGGCCTGATCTGTGACTTTTAATTTATCAGGAAGCCCAAGTTCTCCAAATTGGGGCAGTGTTTGGTAAAAAAATGAACATTTTCCTTTTCTTGTTTGCATTCATTTGCATTGCACCATATTTGCAATTTGTAATTAATTTTGTAGTCTATTTTTTCCTGAAGTACTTCTCAGTTTATTATTATTATCATTATTTAATRTAGCCCGTGGAACACTGAACACTGATTAAGTGTTGTATGCTTTCTGTTATCTCTGAAGCATAACCGATGAAGTATTGTGAATTTGGCACTGTGTAATGTAGCATTTTGCTTGCTGTGCAGCACTAACAAACAACACATCAGTAGTCATGCCTGTCTCTCATTTAAATGCAACCTCAGAGTCACACTGCATGTTACAAATATCTGGGAGCTGTGTGATTAGTTAACATCTTTTGCATAACCTTAAAACTATAGCAAGTTCTCAGGAGATAATTAGCTTTCTGGATACCTTCAGTGAAATGAATTCTGCCTTAGCAATGGTGGGTATTATGTGTTCTACTACTCCAAGGAAGGGTGGCATCAAAATGCTTTTAAAAATAGCTTAAGTGTCTTCTACATTAAAAAATAAAGTAAAATGAAAGAGAGAGATAAATAACTCCTAATTTATTGATGTCTAGCTATCAGGTTTGCTTTTGCTCCCTATCTTTTAGGTTCTTTCTTTTTTTGGCAGCTCTTCTTGTGTAAATAAAGGGTGTTCAGCAGGCACCAGCCTCCCTTACTGAAATCTGCTCACCTCTGTCCCAGAGTTCATGTCTCATATGCTAGGGGTGAGTAAACAGACAAAATACATCACAATTGAATAATCAAGAGGATGTGATATGATATTTTTCCTTAGCAAAATCTTGAGACTTCAATTCTTTGTATAGATTTATGGAAAGCAATGTTTTCCAAACATTCTCCAAATGTTTTTTGTCTCTTGAAATAATTCCCCAGCCATATCCATGTGCAACATTTTAAAGCTTTTGATCCTGCTTTGAAAAGGCTATTCTAAGCCTTCAGTGTTTACAATATTCTCTTTTAGCACTGGAAGTATCTGTATAATAACCTCAAAATTAAAATGTTTTGGAAGCTTCTAAATATAAGTCATAACTGCAGCTGTCAGGAAACAGGATTTTGACAAAATTGAACTTGTTAAAGGAAAGTATCAATTTTGATTAAATTTGCTTGAAAGGTGTTTTCTAATTTGAAACAAAACATTTCAATAGGCTAACAGCTTTCTCTACATTTATTGGAATATAACATTGGCATTTGTGTCAAAATTATTTTTCATTTTGAGGTTCACTTGTAACTATGATGTCATTTATACCCAAGAATTGAAGTATTTTTGAAACACTTTGACCTTATTTCTATTGAAATTTAAATGCCTTCCCCTCACCAAAAAGGAGCTTTGTAAGAATCTTCGTATTTTATTTTGATTCTATRTAGTGAAATGTTTTTCTGAAAGGCAATTTTAAAATGAAATTCAAGACTTAATAAATTCTCTTAATAGTTTTTCTGGGATATAAACAGTTGGTCTAGCTACACTAATTGTGCAAAACTGTAAGCCTGCACATATCTTTAATCATAGCGATCAAATTGAGAAGCTCCCACCAGTTTGGTGGATTTTTATGCAGTTATCTTTTMCAGGGATTGTATTGCCCATCTGATTCAATCTTTACCTTTATTAGCCACCATTGCTCAAAAGGAGCTTTGTTGGGTTTCTGAAGGTCTACTGAGGAAAAAATGAAGACATTAYAGACAGTTTCAAAAAGCACTGAAAATTCAGAGACACTGAAAAATGAGCCATCAGAGGAACTGAAAACATGGACTGTAAGTCAAGGAGGGAAGGGACACATGATCAATTTCTTACCTGGAGAGACATAATACTCTGGTGAATAGCCTACTTTTCCAAAACAAGTAAACAGAAAGGAATTTTTTGTTAATATCCAGATGCTTGACTTACAGGCATTCCAAGGATCACTCTGTTGTAGCAAGTAATACAGCTTTTCAAAATTTTTCCCTGTCTACAAATAACTATAAAGCAAGTGCAAAGCCAAATTTGCCTCACCATGGAAGAATCCCTGGATGGGCAGTCAGATTCCTTCCACAGGGTACAGCAGGAATGAGACGCCCCAGAAACTGAAATAGGGTGTAAGGTATGTGAGGCTGCCTGCAGCTGAGGAATTAATGAATGGACAGGACAAATCACCAAAGTCTACAGAGCTTCGTGACTCCTTCTGAGGCTCAAAATTCCCTCTTTTAGATAATATAAAGCATATTTTCAGGTACCTGATATGTGCTCACTTATGCCTGTAAAATGCAAAAAGAGGGAAGAGCAGCATTGCCCCGTGTATGTGTACTTCTCAAGTGAATAGTTAATTAAATTGTGAACAGAGAACCTGCCTGAGACTTCCAAGTTCACCTTACCCAGGTCCTAGGTTGATATTCTTAACCAGGATCATCGGAGCACTTTTAAATATTACTCAAATATTACTCATTAACATTCAAATGTTCTGCAGAAGACAACTGAAGACTTTCTGAGCATGAAAGAAAGAGAAGATGAGTTTTAACTCTGTAGCTGAACACCAGCTTGTAAAGTGGGAGAACTGGTGTCAAGCCTTTTCCCTCAAAACTATTTCCAAGTTTTGTAGGAGTGAGATAATACCATTAATGAGAACTGCATTCCAGGAGTCTTTCTCTGTCACTGCTATTCCCCTACTGTATTTCTACATAAATTATATATTCATTTGATAAAAAAACCAACCAAAACAACCACACATAAATCCCATTTTTTAATATATAAATATCTACTGGGCCTGAACATGAGGGTATCAGCTATTGAAAGTTTCCTGATTCTTGTCAAAATCACYGGGCTGATCACCTCTACTCCTCAGAAATGCAAATTTATTTTTTCTACCTTACATCCTTATGTGTAAAATAGGAATAAAATGACACCTTTTCATTATTTTTTTTTAGCTGAAGTTTGTTAACTGTGGTAATTGAAGRTACCTAAAATCATTTTACTCATATTCTTCATAGAGGTCAGTAAGCAAGTGCTAACTGCAAAAATAATTCTCTACTTTCCAAGCCAGAACTGACTTGCTAAACTGAAGGACACACGTTCTAGTCCATTACCCACTACCTCCATAGTCCTCCATATTTTACATTTTTGTCAATAAAAAATAATGTACAGTCAGAGTGTGAAATTTTCTTCTGTATGAAAGGCCAACAAAAGGCCCATGCCTCACCAGCTTTCCAGAAGAGAGTGACACCAGTCAGTGTTAATGGTTTAAAAATGAGACATTCAGAGCCTATGTGTCAAATATGTAGGGCAAAATTCTTGACCCTGACTGTCAGTCTTGCCTGGCTGAAGAGGGCACACAGGGCAGAAAGCTGCTTTTGGCTGAGGCAGGAAAAGATGGATTCTGCTTGAAGAAATGGCAGAGTTGATAAAGAGGTTTTTTACCCAGCCTGGAGGACTTGCCATTAAGATATTGAGAAGCTGTGATTTATTTTGATTTTTTTACC
Organism: Cardinalis cardinalis; assembly: GCA_014549065.1. Taxonomy (NCBI): domain Eukaryota; kingdom Metazoa; phylum Chordata; class Aves; order Passeriformes; family Cardinalidae; genus Cardinalis; species Cardinalis cardinalis. Next base: position 10,110,875 of record JACDOX010000009.1, read on the forward strand.
TTCAAGATATCCTCCTCTGTGCAGCATACTTTCACATTCTCTCTAATGGAATTTAAAACCTGGATTGCCTCRACTGTAAAATAGATTCCAATGTTTCATCATGTAAACTACACACACAAGTCTAGTTAGGGGTCCCACAGAGTTCTCCACAATATATGGTCAGTCAGAAGTATTTTTCTCTAACAACTGCCTAATTTTTAAGTAAGAGGATCACAAAATAGAACAGTTTTCCAGTTCTCTTCATTCCTTAAGGTCAGATTTGTGACCCTTTTTGGTGAGAGTGAAGCAGAAAAAGTCTTCCACTGAAAGTGTAGCACTTGTGTTGAACAATTCTGTCTGAAACTGGACAAGTAAAGCTCATGCATGTAATTCCTTCTGTCCTAATTCTTAAGGATCAAATGAAAGAAAGGAATCAGTAAAAGTAGCTTGGTACAGGTGTTTTACCCTAACACTCATTGTGTCCTAAAGAACACTTAGGCAGCTGTCACTTTTTATATTTTAGTTTCCTTGCTTGGACTGGATTTTTGAATGAAAATTGAGTTAACTGGTGGTTGTTTCATGGCTTTGCCTGTGTGAGATGCAATTTCAGTAGGCTTTCTCTGAGATTTAAAAATATTTAGCCCTTCTTCATCTTAACTTTATTAAATTCTGTAGTAGATACTAGCAAAATTTGTATATGAGTGAGTCAGTTATGTTAAGAGGGGGAGAAGAAAGGTGAGCACTGGATTCCCAGATTAGCAATACCACCATGCTTTAACCTGGATCTTGAGGGAGTTTCTTTGGAACAGTTATGACTGCAACAGGGTGTCCTGTCTTGCAGCAAAAATAGTAGTGTCCCATGTAGGCTAACCTGGTCACCAACTGCTCTTCCTGAATGCCACGTCTGCTGTTGCAATGGAGACGTTGTTTTGGCCACTTGGGGAGAAGATGATTCACTGCAAAATGCCATTTGTGGCTAATGATCACCCGCAGTGTTACAGGGTTTTCACAAAAGTAAAGCAAAGAGAAAAAAGCCACGGCCCAATTAAGATCTCCCCGGTTTTTGATCTTAAATCGGTAGTTCTAGTTTTGGAGTTTTGTTAAATGATCTGACTGCACAAAAAAGTCACAATTGGTTCAACTTGCTGAAGGAGTTTTTTAATAGAATGTTATGAGTTTATAAACTGATCATTCCCTTGCAAACTTCAGCTGTTTGAGAACTGGGCCCTAAGTTGTCTATTCACAATGATCTTTTTTTTTTTTTTGCAAAATAATGATATAAATGATTTATTATTCAGTTCKTAGACTGCTGTTTTATTTCTGTTGATCTTTGTTTTTCTGCTTAATTTCTATAAATTACTGTACAGTTTCCCATAAGGTATAATTAAGYAGAATTGCTAAAGTTTTAATTATTGTGTATTATAGATGTTGAAAGCAACATTAGCACTTAGCTTTTAAAAATGTGATAGTATATTTATAAGAGAGCATTTATAAACACATTTACATATAGTTAAGATGAAAAAGGTATTTGAATTGTAGTCATTAGCATTTCTTCAAACATATGGCATACCAGCAGAAGCCATGGGCCATGCCTTCATTAACTGAACACTGTTTCATCAGTATCTCAGCTTCCTGCTGTGCCACCCTGTAGCGTACCCTTCTGTCCCCGAGGTTTCAGTGACAAGGGACAATATGTCCCCAAGGTGAAAATCTGGGAAATAACGCAGATTAGCCCTTAGAGGAGTTCTTATGATTATTTAATCATACTTAGGAAAGAAATACACTGCACTACAAAAGAAAAGCATTAAAAATCCTACCAGCCTACTATTTTCCACGTTGCAGCATATGATGGTCTCTTCAGTGCACCATCAACATAGCTACAGTGGAACATAAACTGCTTTATTATAAGGCCAGCCTTTTTCAAATTTGTTCATATAATGGGTAAACTTACATTGATACTCATAGGTACTGTAGGTCAATTAGCATTCATTGTCCATAATGTTCAGGTGATGGATCAACATTTAACTTCTCTTAACCATGGTACCTGCAGCCATTTACTTTTATTTCCTAATAAAAAGTGGGAAAGGAATAAAAATTCTCATATAAATGTCACGGTCATATTTTATTTGTGCATTTCTTAGGTATATAAAGATAGGTTAATATGACAAGCAGAGACATTTGTCTTAAGTCATTAAATTCTCTCATACATTACCGATATATGATATGATATGATTTTATTTGCTAAATATTCTTTSCTAAAAATGTATATATTTTGGAAAGCTCTTAGCAGAATTTTAAAAAAATATATTTTGTTTGACAAGATGACACTTTTGAAAGTAAAGTTAGATTTTGGGGCTGAGGGTGGGTTGGTCTTTTTTGGTTTTTAWGATGCTTTTTTTCATTGCCTTGCAGTCTCTCTTTTCTTTCTCATTGTGACACAGAGTAGTAAAAAGCATTGAAATGGAAAATAATTATCAAAATATTTTCTCAGTTTCTTATGGACATTGATCTGCTTTTTTGCATTTGYATCTCTGTTCTCCAAGAAGAGTTGGAACTTTATGGAAGTAGCCCTCTGTCTTTGAAATTCAGTCAGTAAAGTCTGTTCTTGGATTAGGAGGGAACAGATAGCAACTGGAGTCAACATATTTAAACCCTAATTATCGAGTCAGATATTGAAAGAATCATATTATAATATTAAAACGTACATTATGTTACAATATATTCTATCATTCTGCCTTTAGAAAGTGTACTCTTCAACACGCATTTAGGAGAGGAATTTAAAATCTCTTATGGTTTAACTTTGTGCAGATAGAGAAAGTGTGGATTTAAAAAGCGAACTTTGATTTATATAATTACAAGCATCTGATACAATTTAAATATTTTTATATAATTTCTCACAGTTTTTGTCGGGCCTAGATATCATTATGACAGCTTTAGAAATATTTTGGTAGGTAGTCAAAGTAAAAGTGTTTAAATTGGCATCATTTTTACCTTTATTGTTTTTATATGGGAGGAATCTGAAAATCTCTCACTGTGGTATCCACCATTAATCAATGGTGCAATGGAAAGCTCTCATTAACTTTAACCCTCCGACCCTGACATTATTCTACTCATCACAGCAATCATTAGCAAAATGAAAAACAATCAACCAGCGTATCTACATTCTACTAATATTAATGCTTTCACTCTATTACACATGAATGTCAAATGTGACAAAAATCACTGAACTTCAAATATATACATAACAGATTTTGATATATATAAACCACCAGTTTTTGTTATTCTCACTCAACAGCAAAATCAAAGTTACAGTGCCAAGGGGGCCCATACCATTTGCAATCTGTAGCATTTCCAATGTATTTTCAACAATATTGTAAATATTTATGGAGTTTTATAAAGACTCTATGATTCCTTCTGCTTGTGATGCATCAACAAGACACAGTAGGATATCATAGGCAGATATTTACTTCTGGGAATTCCCTTTTGGACTCTTTTTGGTTGAAAACGACTTCATGACATACAGTACCGCAAATCCCCAGAAATGTACCATGCTATTATTGCCAGCTGAGTTCTTCCAAGTAAAGATGACATCAGCCATCTGTCATGCTATACTAATCCTAGGAAAGAAAGCCAACTGAAGAGAAAATAAACACCTTTTCTATCTATTAGCCAAATATTTATATTAAAAAATGAAACTCTTAAATTCTTACTAGCAAAGTTAATTCCTGTAAGCAAATTATCTTTTCTGAGTAAACAACACATCTAAAATGTCTTCGTCTTTTTATCTACCTAAACATTAAGTTATGTCATGAGCATATATTTGAAATGCTGATCTTTTGCTACATATTGGTGGATAAGAAAATATGATTCCAAGTAGTGATTTTCCTCCAGACCTCCTAGATGAACTCTGCCAGGTACCATGTAGCTGCGTCAATGTTCCGGACTGCTCCACTGAGGTAAATGGAAGTTTCCCAGAATCTAACAGTGCRGGAATTACACTCTCCATCACAAGCAATGCTGCCAATCAATAAGGAAAGTGTCGAAATTAATGGCAACATCATAATAAAATGTTTTAGAAGCCCAAACTCTGTCAGGTATCTGCTTCCCCACAGTGCAGGGAACATGTCAGTGAGGAAGTCTTTAGGATAAGCTGAAAAACTTTTTTACTCTGGGATTTATCCTGTGCCTTTATGTCTTATTTCTTTGTCACTCAACAGTGAATTTTAAACTAAGGTGATGTTCAAAAGCTCATATCAGAATAAAATTAAGACTAGAAAAATAAATCACAGGAAAATTTAAAAAAATTAATAGCCAGCTAGACCATTCGCTGATAAGAATGTAGTATGGTGCTGCTGTAAAAAGTATCAAAAGGCACATGTATGATTATTTAGTGTTATTGTCATTAATGTTTTTCACACTGAGAATGTTCCTTTTGCTTTTTTAGAAGAAGCATGACAGAACTGAGCATTCACACATAGCACTACGTACACAAATAAATGTCTCCCATCTCTCCACACTCTTACATTCATTTTTTTCTTATCTGCCATTYAACATCGTGAGCATTCCTTTTAAGTGAATAATGCATTTTGGAATGTGAATTCATACAAAATGGAAAATGAAAATAATAGAACTTTCAGAATTAAAGGTGTGTTTCTTGGGCTGTAAACCTTTTGACTTCATAGTCTAGAATAATGTGATAGATGGAATGAAATCCTTTGCTRGATAATATATAATACAGAACAAATAATTAACATACAAAGATTTTCTTACAAGTTCTGCTTCCTGAGTTTCTCAGCTGGTGGGTCTTCTAAAGGTTCCAGCTGGTTTTTGTGGAGACTCTGACTATTTTCAGTCAGTGGATTTCTTGACTCTTTGAAGGTTAAGAAATTACTTAACAGTTACAGCATGACTGTGTTTTGATTTTTTTTTTTCTAAAATATTGAAACAGAAAAACAAAAAAGAGAGTTGCCTTCTTATCAATATTTCCTCAAGATCTTATGGTCATAAAAGAAACATCTGATCTTGGGAAAYAAGAGGTGATTAGGAAAAAAACTCAGTAGCTGAATGCATTCATTCCATGTATTCCTTGACACTGAAAAAGGCAGAACATTCTTGTCTTCTGCAGAAAACAAGGGTGAGTTACAATTCTGCATGGTAATTATAGCAAAGGAAATTACATAACTTTTGGACTCATTACTTCAACTAATCAATTTTTTGGGGGATGAGCTTCAACCTGGATTACCACCATTCTATCTCCAATGACAGCCCCACTGAAAAACAAGATGTGATTTTTAAAATAACGTTTTTGTGACTTCAGCTTATATACTGAGTCAAGAAACCCAAGTATTTCTAGATATCACCTGTCTCAATAAGAATATAACTGTCTGCTTTATAACCTGGTGAGAGCTGAAATTAAAAAAAAAAAGTTTATTATCTTGCACTATAAGTCTTAGCAATAAGCCATTTCTGAACCCAGAATACTTTTAAGGCACTTWCCTGCAATGCAATGTTTCTTTATTCAGTAGAACAACTGGGAAAAAAAGCTGAACTTTTATTAAAAATAAATCACAAGAAATAAGATTAGTCATTCTCTGATTTTCAAATAAAATTTATGTCATATTTTAAGTAAAACATTTCTGATTAAAAGAAATTTTATTTCCTTTACATTTTTGTTTTAGGTATCTCTATTTAGTAATGAGAAACAGGTAAGAAAAAGGAGATTTCATCACTCTCTTTCTCCTGGGAGGTTAAATAAAAAAACAAGGACTAGAAGCTTGGAATTTAAGGAGGGGTAAAAGAAAGATTTGGGGATTTTTTGAAATAAAATAATAACAAAATAAAGAAAATATTTATTGTTGGTTTTATCAATTAAATTTACAGATTTTTGTATTATTGTTTTAAATCTTGCCAAAAAAGAGAAAAGTTAGACTGATTATTCTCCATTTTTGGGTTCTGAGATCATTAGATTCTGGTTTCTGTTTGAACAGCATAATATTCATATATTTCAGTAAAATGCAAAGTCTAGGTGGTGAGAAGGGCAGCAACAGTCCAAGAAGCCTATTGGTATACAAAATTTTTACCATTATGAAAATTACTGTTTTTAAAATGAAAGAAAAATGCTCTTTCTGGTTTCTTTTTTACAGTTCTCTGGAAAGTAACTAAAATTAAGAATAAGGGGGTAAGAAGAATGTATAAGTGAATTCATTTAGAAAAAGAGTGGAAAAAAAGAATTATTGGGTAGATGCAGAATGAGGGAAGAGAAGCCTAAAATCAACTGTTAAGTAGAAGGAAAGGTATATCATCACCTTAGTGTGATTTTGGTTATTTTTTCATTAGGAGGCACTCATATACTAAAAAAACTCACTAGACTGATAAATAGCAACATGCAAATATATGCTGCTACATAAATTTAGGAGGAAAAAAGGCATTACTGAAATCTGAATTTCTTTATTGAATAATTTACTTTGTCATCATAAATGTAATTCTATATTGCCTTGCAGTATAACTTCTGGAGAGATGTGTTGGTAAAGCCAAGTCCCAAGAGGGATGGCTGAAGAATGATCAAAAGCTCGGATTAATATTTTTTTTTTACTTAGGTTGTTTCTTATCATTTTGTTTTGGTTCCTGGAATTTCTTATTAATTTTACAAGTCCTATTATAGACTGGTTTTTTGAACTTCCTTCCTGCTTATTTAATTTAATGGATGAATAAAACTTTTCCATTGAAATTACAATAGCAGGAAAAGTTTGTAAGACCATATGCAGCAGCCTTAGACAACATCCATTCCTGCAATCGGTCTTTGATAAATTCTGACAGCTGTGAGTCTTCTAATGCAGAAGCCATTTGACACTCTGATTCTGTGTTGAGATTATTACATATCAGAAATAACCAGTGACTACTGAATCTCTGTTTGATGGCATCCAAGTGCACTCCTGTGCACTTATGAACTAAAGCACAAAAAAATTCACTGGAGAAAGACATCTGGGGGAAAAATAAGACTTATTTGTGTTTGGTGAGCTTCCAGGACTCATCTTGCTGTGTTGTTAATCCATTAATAAAAAAATTGGAAATTCTATTTGCTAATTTTCTTAAGTGATAAGATTTTAATGCTGATTGTACTCTGCTTAGGCCAGTTTAAGGAAAAATAATAAAACTGCTCTTGGTTCCTACACTCCAGAGAAAGAATCTAAGAATACAAGACTGTACTTATTGATACCTCATCAGATAACTGATCTGGTTTCAGGTAAATGGGATGACAGAAATACAGTGATGGCAAATGCACCATGATGCAAAGACAACCTTGAAGGATATTCTCAAAGGGTAAGGTTAAAAAAGATGTAGTGCAAAGTTTTCCCACTAGCCTGGTATAAACTTGTCATAATTGAGGTCAGACTAAAGCACATATTGTGAATCAGTTTTGAAATATTTGTTCTCAGACTGGCAGAAATTAAGATGGCTGGCTCACAGAACTGAGATTTAAGATTAAAAGTATTTCCTCACCATAATCTGCTTGCCAGTTTCTTTGCTATCATGGATGCTTGACTAACTTCACATAGTCTCTTGTATGCCAAAGTGAATACGTTATTTTATATTTAAATATTGGTGTATGCATATAGAAAACCACAAAAATTTATCTCTGAGTTTCAGAAAGAATGACAATTTTTACTTCAGATAGAAATTACAGTCCACTACAATTCACYACCATCCAAGTGCAAAGCATCCTACAAGAGATTGACAGTACAAGTGATGTCTGAGAAACTGTTAAAGATTATAACATTTTTTGGGTGAGTGGTGAGTTGCATCATGATTACTTTTCCCATAATGCCAGTTAGAAGGGGTTTTGTGTGTTGCAGTGATTTCCAGGCATCTAGTATTTCATCATGTATGAAATTGATCTAATACCTTGAATATGGGCTGCTAAATAAAAACTGTGAGCAGGGTAATCCTAATTGAAGAGACAAAGATTTGATTTCATTCTCAGTTAAAAGGAGTACTTTTCTCAATTGCTAAACAAAGTGTTGTACTAAATATGAGCGGAGGCATTTTTCAAAATATTTCACCTAAACTTGTATTCATTGGTTTCCCTCACCTAAAATCATATTAGATGCAATAATATTGCACAGTTAGCTGCAAAATATGTTTTAATTTTCCCAAAAGAAAGAAAACTTGATGAGGATTGCTTTTGATAAATGCAGCATATTTGCATATTGTAAAATAAAATATGCTTCTTTGCATGGAATCATATAAAAGCATATATTAAAAATTGTAGTTCTTGGGAACAAAGAAAAAATCTCTGAAYGTATCTGCATATTTTAATAAATAGACAGAGGTGTTCTATTTTCCTTCAGCATCTGAGGAAGCTACTATTGTGAAGGTCATAGTCCTGTAAAGATTTAACAAAAACCAAAACCTTTTTACCTATTGCATATATGAACAAAAGGATTTAAAAAAAAAAAAAATATATATATATGTGGCAACTTGAATATAGGGAATTGTATAAGAGAGTTTGCAATTGAGAATGGTAGAAGCAGTGCAATAACCATTGCAGATAACATTTCAAAAGTGCTTCCATTCTAAACTTGAGTTTTCAGTCTTAACATTCTGAACTCTTTAACTTAGAGATGTTTTTGGATGTAATCTCTCTACATCCTTGCTCTTTACTTTCTGTTTAATACTTTGTTTTAATTTTGCTATTATATATATTTAGTGTTGTTAGATTTTATTTGGGACAGTTTGAGGGAAAAATCACTGTCTTTAGAGATATAAAGTAATCATGTAGCATTGTTTGTCTAAGCATGGAAAAGTGATAGTGACAGAAATTGAAATGCATTATGTTATTGCAAAGAGAAGTACCTTGGAGTGCTCTGATGAGAACTGGTGTTGATTTGACAGAGTTCTCAGCTGTTCAAAGCTGCTTTCCCCATCTGAACGGTGTGGTTTTTTACAAGAGTGTTCAGCTTTGTTCATATTTTCTTTGCAATGGAAATTTAATTGCTGCTATTTCAGTTGTAATAACACTGGGTTAGCACTGAGCATTTTGGGAAGAACTTCACTGTTAGAGTAGGTTRTAGAGATGCATGCTATGGGTTATCTGGAGTTATCAGCAGGCAGTGCSTTTTGCTGTTAATGATGTGCCTTTCCTGTATGTCTGTGCCAGGATTTGGTGATTCAGTGGAACATATATTTGGAGAAGTGGATTTCTGCTCCAAGAAGCAGGTGAACCCTTTCAGGGCTGACTTATCATAGGCAAGATTGCTTCAGAGAGAGAGCAAACAGTGTGTTTATATTTGATATCTATTCCCAAAGAGTTCTATAGAGTAAGAATTAGCAGGCCAGGGACACTTGCAATAGAGGTTGTAATTAAAACAAGGCGTCCTGTATGAGTGTGGAACTCAGTAGGAATATCTACCAGAGAGGGCAAGTAGAACTTTAATATAGGAACAAGCATTTTAAAAAAAGGATGAGTCTGTTGGATGGGGCTGTTTTATATTGCTCTGGTCTGATAGTGGCATACACTAAGTAGCTGGTGAGCCTCCTAATGCTTCTCCCTTTCATGGTGCTGGACCTATGAAAAACCCTGTTAACAATCTGAGTGCATCTTCAGTTAAGCCTTATAAAACTAGTTAACACAATTTGAGAATTTGTAGTCCACTTGCAGCTAGTTTGATTTCTAGAGAGTAAAAGGAATAGCAATTTAAAACCATATTCCTCTAATTTGCTCAAGTAGAAGCAGTTTTTAATAAAAGCTGACAGAAATGAGAACTGCTGTATGAAAATTTGAAAGGCATTTTTTGGGAACAATTGCTATATCCTGTTTCTGAAGAAAATYAATTCTATGTATATGTCGTGAAAGTTAACAGATTATCAACAGAAGAACAGTTCAAAGCAACAAATGGTATCAATTATTTTCATAACTAAAAATTTAGGGATTTATTCTGTATAACTTTCTTTTTAAAACAGTGTCATGAYCCATTTGCAATTTTGTTGCAGTTTTAAGTTTTAAATACAAACTGCAATGCTATCTCAAATATGTCTTTTATTTCTCTGTTCCATTTTCATTGTATCTGACCAGATGCTTCAAGTAATTATATGTCTGACACAGACAAGTAATAGTGACAAATGGGTGATCCTATCTCTCTTTGACTCTAAAGGATTGTCAGGACGTTAGTTGATAGATCGAAGCTGAATTTAAAGAAAAAAAATTAAATATCCAGTCCTGTGTAATTTATAAATCAGGACATTTGGTATTAATCTGCCTTCTGCAAAATGAACCAACTTAGGGGAAGATGTCCACATGAAGCAGAGAGATCCTCTATAGAAACCACATTTACAGTTACAGCCAACTCGGTTTCAAGTCTAAATGTTGAAATGTTCTTTATCCAGCTAAAAAGGGGGCTTTTTAATAAATTCAGGAACACTYTCCTGCAATAATCTCCACATGTACTTTTTATAAATGTAAACACTAGCTGTTGCTATGCCCTGATTTTATTTTAACCTGAACTGTATTTACTATACCTAAGGATAATTCACATGTAGCAAAGAGCCCTAATATTTGTATTTTAGAATAAATATTATGAATATCTCTCTCAGGGGAAAAAAATGTTTAGATAACCTGCCTTTCACATGGAAAAGCTGCCTGCTGAACCTTCAAGCCAGYATTTCTTCCCTGTCTTTCTAACTGAGAGACAGTACTACATATGAAAATTCAGTGCCTCCTGGCCATACTTAAGAAACCCTATTTCTTTGTGAAAGAGGGAGAACGTATGGGAGCTGTAAATAAATAATGATTGCCAAAGATCAGAGGAATTTTTACACAAGACCAAAGCAATTTAAGCTCATTCTTTGATACAAACCATTAATAATTCAACACAGTGGTARTTTTGGTACTGCTAGAATTCCTAACAATTGAACTGATCTCCAGGTTGTTAGCAGATCAGTAAGAATTATGTTATTAGTAGCTGACTTCTGCTGAAGTCATATGATTGAATGTTTAATTTAAGCATTAGGTATGGCTTTCTGAGAGGCCCTGGAAATCTCAGTGAAAACAGCACAATACCCATTTGATGACAACTCACAGTTCTTTAACAAGTATTTCATGCCCACTTGTCAAAAGCAATCACTGAACTACTCTTCTACAAGTAATTCAGGAATTTGATTTAAAAGATGATACCTTAATGAAATAGCATGCTAGATATCAGAGAGAAAAATCAGCAATCTTCTGCCTCTTATAGGAATATTATTCCAATAGGAATATCTAGAATAATTATATGCTCACTGAGGAAGGTTTAATCCTATTATAAACATATAAAATTCAGTCCTATGTTAGTGGGGGCTCCTCTCCTCAGAATCCAACTCCAAACAAATAAAGGGTATGAAACATGGACACTGACTTCTTTAAAGGAAGATTATTTCACTTGTACATCCTGCCAAGTCTCAGACATTATGAGCTGGACCTCTAAGAGAATCATTCTGCTTCTGTCCCTCCTACACCTCACACATTTGCAGGGCAGTATCCCAGGTCCCAGGCCCTAGAGTGACCACACCAGCTGAGAGAGCAGAGCTGAGCCCTTGCCCATGAAGCAGAAGGGAGCATGCAGAGTTTTACAAAACCAGATGTGCTTCCTAGTGAAGTGTAGAGACCAGGCAAGATCCTTCATCTTACCCTCTGCTTCTTGCAGTGCTTTAAATCTTTTCCTCTCTGATGGGGCTTGCCTTGCCCATCAGATAAAGTAAATCTCAACATCCTTCTTAGGCAGATATCTTGCCACAGGCATGACTTTTTCTGCAGACCAGAGAAGGGGTATATCACACATCATAAGTCAGGAACACTGGTGAGAGCAAGCATATGAGACGGGTAAAAAATTGAAAATGGCCGAGCTTTCACATAGGAGCAAAACAGCAATACTCATTGCTATTAGGTAAAATAGTGATCCAGGAAACCTTTCTAATGTATAATCATTTCCTGTTAACAATCCAATCTTGCTTATTGTAGATAATGTTCTTTTACTGGGTTTTTTCYTCAGCTAATGTAAAATATATAACTGCATTGAAGCCAGTGGAGTACTTGATTTCTCGTAACTRAATACTTGTCCACACAGAAGAGAGSATTTAAGTTCAAAAATACTTTCCTTTCTTTGTCTTTCATTTACTGCTAATACTAATCTCCAATTTTTTGACAAATAGTGTGTAGGGAAAGGAAAGGAAAGGAAAGGAAAGGAAAGGAAAGGAAAGGAAAGGAAAGGAAAGGAAAGGAAAGGAAAGGAAAGGAAAGGAAAGGAAAGNAAGGAAAGGAAAGGAAAGGAAAGGAAAGGAAAGGAAAGGAAAGGAAAGGAAAGGAAAGGAAAGGAAAGGAAAGGAAAGGAAAGGAAAGGAAATAGAAAAAAATAGAAGAAAGGAAAAATAAATAAATAAACCCAGCATAAAGTAAGCTGGCAAAACAGTGAACTTGCAGATGTGATTTAGTTTGTATTCAGACAGGGTCAGTTAAAATATTTCTGTTCTGCCATGTGCATTCATCTTCTGAACAGGGTGGAAATTCAACAGAATGAGCACCTGATCATCCATTACTAATAAGGCAGATATGCCCTGTTATTTAATTTGCTCTTTCATAATTTCATACAGTACATATTGCTTAACACTGTACCAGTCAATGTAATGGGGAAAGCTCGTCTTCATCCTTTTCACTTTCCTTACTTGTAAATGGATTTAGAAAAAGGAATGTAGTCTATTATTCAGAGATGGTTTTTAAGATGGTTCACAACAGGTTAATGAATGATGTCTAATACTCATATTAGACCAATCATATTAATAACAGAGAAGAGCAYATGAGGGTCATAGTGCTAATTGCATAGGAGGTCCAGCCAGAAGGCATTTTTATCTTAGAATTCAAGACACACCAAGTTTGACTAATCACCCACAGTGTGTTTGCAATTAAAATAACACTGTATTAACYCTGCCAATGTGAGGTATCAATATTTTATGTGTGGCTTGACAGTTCTAAGCTGAACATTTGTAGTGCTTGATATTGCACTCACATAGAAAGCACACAGCTCTTATTCTGCTCTAGACTGCAGCCAAGGATGCTACACGGGGGGAAATTCAAAGGTATTTTGTTCCCAAAATTTAATTTTCTTCTATTATTTTTAAGAATGGCTCTAGTATCATCAAAAAGTTTTTGTTCCCTTACCTTGAGTTACTTTATACACCACAAAAAAAATCTGGGGTGTTTTAGGTGTTAAACACAATCTTATAGAAATCAATGGAAAAACTCTTGATTCATTTAGCTCCATCCTGAATTGAAAGAAATGAAGAAGAATGTTTCATTTTAGTATGGCCCTGGCCGATGCACAAAGTTCAAAGTAGGCACAAGGACTGCAGCACTAACAATAGGTCCATGCATGAAGCAGATCACTTGGTTTATTTTGGCATGGGGATCAGAGATGTGGATTCTGGTAATGGTGTGAACTTCTTGTTTACACATGTAAAAAAAAAAATAAAAATCAATCAACTTCACTTGCAAGTTGAACTTCATTTTCCAAATCTGATTGTCAAAGAAGAAAACATCGGTTCTTCCTTCTTAGCCCACAACTCCAAGACCTCCCTGACACTSTCCAATTTTCTTGTAGATCTGGTTTTCACTGGGCATCATTGTCTGAAACTCACTGAAGCTGAATCATTTACAACTCAAAAAGTATAAAGAAACCCTGTTCCTCTCCCCCAAATTCTGGTGAGTGCTGTGGGTACTTCAATTCCCAGATCGCATGCCCAGAATCATTGCATAACTTTTTAGATTTTGTTTAAAAGAAGCATTTTCTGAAAGCCAGGTGTTTTATTGAGGTTTTTKAAATTCTACTAAACTTGTTATAAAACAAAGTAAAAACTGTAAACCACTTGAAAATGTCTGTTCACAATGAACAAGCACTAGCTTCTTTGTTATATCTCAGGTGTTTCATGATATGTTTTCTTGCCAACGGATTTCTTTTTTATATTATTCGTGTTAGTACTCTGAACACTTTCAAATGTTTGTCAATTGATGGTCTCTACATAATAGGTACAATCCATATCTGGGTCAGACCTTCCAGTGCAGGTACAATAGTGTAGTTCCCTGGAGCTAAGATTTGTTCGTGTAATAGATTTGTAAAGAACTGAAATGATGCCAAGTACACTTAAATGCTTTTTCCTCAACTTTTGCAAACAGTTGCGCTTCTGCTTGGATGTTCTGCGGACAAATTTATATGAAGTTATTTCAGGTTTTAAAGCCCATAYTGAGAGAGGCCTATGAGATATAAACCTAGTAAAACACTTTCTTTTTAGGCCCTTATATTCTTGTACTTGTGCTTCTTCAGAAACATCTTCCTGAGGATTYCTGTATTTATAGTTATGATCAAGGTTTTTAAACTACAGACAAAACAGCATAATGTAAACTTTGCAATGAAACAAACAAAAACAACAAACAAAATTTTTATGCATCAGTAGTTACTAGGTCCTGCTGAACAATAAAAAGGATTCCAATCCAAATCTGTCAGAAAACAGTTATTTAATTTTGCACACATAGTGGTTTGAGAATCACTTGGGTTTTTAGTGCCCTAAATCCAAACCTCTTCAAAATGAAAACTGGACTATGAATCTTCCATTTTTAAAGGACTATGAGTATGTATTTTTGGTTTTTATTTCAGACATCTAGAGCTAACCAGAGGGTCTTGTTCCTTTGACTTCAGGGAAACTTTGCAAAGCTATCAATTAAATCTGCATGCCTCCCCAGTAGATTTCAGACACAGTAAAAGGTCAGGCACTGCTCAATAAGTGGAAAAAATAGTCTGGTCTAGTTGGATACCGAGACCCCAAAGTAGCCTGAGTGAAATTCTATAAGGACAGTGAACATCCCTGCTCGTGTCATCCCTCTTTAGAATCCCAAGTTGGATCATGGCTCAGCAGTGGGATCTGATTCTCTGTAAGGTTGGTCTTTGGGTGCTTTAGCAAACTAAAATCTTGACATTTTTGCGCAGCCAGAAAGGTGTTAAAATATTTTCCCACAGGAAAATCATAAATCATACATACACGTACATGGTTATGTGTAACTACCTTACATGCCCAAACAGGACTGGCAGATTCAAAAAATCCTGTCCCATTTGTGCTTTAACATCTCTTATTTTTCCAWTGAATACTTACTAAAGTTTTCTATTCCTGAGAGGAAACAGACTGCATCACCAAATGAGGAGTTTAAACCTACAAATCTGAATGTGAAGATTCAAGGGCTACCATACTATAGTGCTGTGCAAGTTCTAAAGCCAGTAAGTGAAGGAGAACTGCAGGAAAATTTGTTCTCTTTCTGTGTCTATGTGCACATGTGTACCTCTGTTTGGCAGCACCCTCAGCCTGCTGCTGATGGTGAGAGTCTCTTTACAAAGAAATCCAGAGGAAGGCATAGCAGGCAGCAAACTGGCAGGTACTGGGTAGATAGAAGAATAGGCTGGGTAGAAAGCACTGGATATCTGTATATGCAGTCACAATAATAGTGGACTCAAAACCTTTCAGAAAACTAAGAAAGGGTTCAGGATATCTCTAATTTTCTTAAATGCATTGAAATAGATAGATAGATGGATAGATAGATAGATAGATAGATAGATAGATAGATAGATAGATAATATTTCTTTTCTAGAATATTCTACTCAGGGCATGGAATGACTTCAAATCTCCTCTGTTGTTTTTGTTTGATTTTTTTGTTGTYGTTGTTTTAACTTTGTTTTGCTTTAATTTTGTTAATATTGCAGAAAGAGTCCAGTAAGCAGCGAGTAAGTAAGGAAAAGTGTTGGTAACAWTTCATCTAGCAACACATACTTATCTACTCAGTCTCTTTAACCATGATGGTGCACCAAAAGAGAGCATAGACCAGCCTTGAGCTAAAATATTCACCACGCTGCTGACAAGTTGCTGGCTCTCCAAAGTGCCTGATGAATTAGGTATAAGGGCTGCATGACAAGGAGTGTTCATTAGCATGAGCTCAATCTCTCTCCATCCAGATCATGTAGCCCCAGACTGCAGGGTGACTAAGAGCAGAGGGAGAGAGGCCAGCCAAAACCTTGCTAAGTTGTTGGTGGAGGCAGAGAGCAGAGCTGGGTTCCCACTGTGACCTTTGCAGGGTGGTGGACTGTGGAACACTGCAGACTGYTCAAGCCCTTTGTTGTTAGCTCCACATGGAATTGAGTAGTATAAATATAGAGAGTCTCACAGAAGTTGTTTATCATTARAAGTTCACTTGTTTTCCTTCAAAGTATTTTTTAAATGTTATTTAAACTTCTGTGGTCTGGAAACAAAACCATATGTGAGTGTGGGTATTTTGTGGTTTCTTCTGGCCAAGAAATACCACAGTACAAGAGCAGGCTCTGGGATTGATTCCCCCCCTGAAAATATTGGTGTATGCACAGTGGATGCTGCTGAACCTCACCTTCAGTAGTGTCCCTTCTGGAAGTGACTCATGAAAACTGTATTCCCAGAGATCCTCATTATACTCATTTTTCAAGGAGCATCAGATTGGGTTGATGCTGCTCTGTTGCTGTAATCCAGTGTCTGCKTTTCTGAAAAGAGAACATATATCACTGAGAATCTGTTACAGCACAATAAACTAGGAACAAGCCTTTTTTTATTTTCTTCCCACTTCTTTCTGAAAATAWAAGTTGCTTATAAGAGCTACATTGCAATTTTGTTAGCAGTGAATACACTGTAATGGTTTTAACATTAAAATTTAATTCCTAGTCATTATTAATAAAAATTTCCTAGGCTGTTTAGTAAATGATAAGAAAGTTATCTTTAACTGAGCTTCACCTAAGGTATGTGAAATGGAGTTTTAGGTTTAAAATAAGGCAGAACAGAGGCCCTTGAAACAGCAGTCACTTTAAACATACACACTTTCTTCAGGGAAGGATGTCTTATGACTTTTTATTAAGTCTTATGACTTTTTGATTAAAAAAACTCCATAAAATTTGGTTGCCTTTTTAGAATCATAGAATTGAAGATCCATAGAATTTTAAGGCACCTTAAAGCTCATCTAGTCCCAATGTCCCCCTGCCATGGGCAGGGACCTCCAGGCTGCTCATGGCCTTATCCAGCCTGGCTTTGAACACTACCAGAGTTGGAGCATCCACAACCTCTCTGGGCAACCTTTTCTAGTGYCTCAGGACCCTCTCAATAAGGGATTTCTTCCTAATAGCTAAATTGTTCATWTAAATGTCTGTAAAATATTCCTAAATACCTAAATTTYCCCTCTTTCAGTTTGTACCCATTCCTCCTTGTCCTACCACTACAGTTCCTGTAGAAGAGTCCTCTTCTGGCTTCCCCTTCAGATACTGGAGGTTGCTGTGAGGTCTCCATGCAACCTTCTGTTCTCCAGGCTGAACAGTCCTAATTTTCTCAGTCTGTCACTGAACTGTCTGAACTGTGGTTCATTGTTTGAAATACTGTATTCTATGYAAATATCCTTAGGCTGAATTTTTGTGGAAAAAGAGGTTGTTCTCTTGGTCTGGTGAACATGCAGTTCTGAACAAAAAGTGTGAGGGAGCAAAAATGTTGTTTGGGGTTAAAAAACCACTATTTTTTGTATTTCTTTGGTGKTTTTTTTCCTTTGAAATATGCCTTTAAAATTATTATGAAAAGAAAAAAATAGGGCATTTTAAACTGAAAATTAATATGCTTGTTTTGAAAATAATGARGACATACTTTTCAACTTAATTGATACCATTATGAGAGAGATGTCTTGTAAGGTACTACATCAGAGTATTGACATGCCTTGCAGATTAGGGTAAAAAATCAAAAGGAAATTTTTGACAACTGTGGGGTGGGTTTTCTTGTTTTTCTCCATTGGTTTGGGTCTAAGTGATTTGGAAAACACATTTGCTTTGAATTTTAGCAAATGCCATATGTCAGTGTTGAGAACATGGATTTCTAAGGATTAAATTCCAAGTATTTACATAGCTGTGTCTGTGTTGTCTCAAAATAGCTAGAAAGCTTCAAGTATATCTAATAGATGCTATGTTTGCTTAGTATCTAATTTGTATATCTATCATATGCTTCATAGTACCTCTGAAGAGAGAACTAGGATGAAGAGGCATATGAATTTTGATCTCTAAATGTAATCTGTCACTACAATATGCACCTTCTGTTTTTTCTTTTCAGCTTTACAAGTAATTTAATGTTACAATGCCCCTGCCWTCCTCCACATACTCATTCTTTTCTTTACCTCAGACAAAGGGAAAAATAATCCTACAAAAAAAGGTAAAAACTTTGTGCTTTTCTTCATTCCAGTTCAAGAAAGATACAATAAAATATATGGTCATGAAGTGGTGGGAATTCAGGAATAGCAGAAGAACAATCTTGAATTGTCTTACATGGGTTACAAAACTGCACTTAGCTATCAGTGGTTGAATTCTGCCTATCTCTTTTTAGAGGCTTTGGAAATTTTCCCAAGATTTTAGTGTACTATACTGTCTCAGGTGTTGACTTTGCCTGGAGTTAGACATCTGACTGTCTGTTGTGCCCTTTAAAAATAGTTCCTTTTTATTTTAGCATAAACTTAAAACAAACTCAGTAGAAAACTCCAGGATCCGGGGTGCTCTTTGTCAAGATGACACAGTTTACATCTACTTTATGAGACTCCTGTTTCCAAGAGCAATTAGGATGTTCTGAGTTATATCAACCTGTGTTTGCATTTGGATATTTTCATTCACTGATTTATTTTAGGATTGTACACTACATTGCAAAACATAATTTGCCTTACTCCACCTAATTAAAATTCATTTGATGAATATACAATCTTAGCAACCAATGTTTTTAAAGTTGTCTTTTGGATTTTGACCCCATGGGAAATATTAATGTAATCTAATGTAGTTGTTCTGAGTAACATCCTTGTTAGAAACCTAAGGTAAGCTAAACTTAGATGTTTACACTAAACAGAGGCATTTCCAGAATATTATTCACAGAAATTAGATGAATGAAAACACTTTGCATAAAGATTTCTTCAACATTTAGCATAACTATTCACTTTGAATGCTCTTATTGCAAGGTAACTTTGGAAGAAAACATAGCAAAAATCTTATTATATTCAGAGGGTAGCAGTGTAAGCCTACCTTATGTTTCACTGCCTGTGGTTTTATCTAAGATATTGTATTTAGCAAATTTTTGCACATGTATTGCTGTGCCTCTGGAATTCAGTCCCCTGGGTAAAATTATGATGGAGCTGAAATGCCTTGGTCATGTAATGCTCTGGCACTGCCTATGGCCTGATGCAGGAGTAGTTTTAGGATTCAAATTCTGGCTAAACCACTGCTCAGGAAGGTCATGTGTCTGTTGTAACACTGGTACTGAAAGAACAGTCATTCCCAAAAGTTTTTTTTTCCTCCTGTCCTTGGGCAGCAACAGTGGATTTTGTGAACACAYGGGACGGTTCTGTGAGTTTAATTATATCCTGGTCTCTCCCTCAGCCATATAAAAAGTATGGGAGTTCTGTGGAAGGAGGAGAATGAACTCTGCATTGAATTCTGAACTGAAGGCAAAGCAGCATTACTTTTCAGATCCATTTTACTTCAAAGATTCTGTAAGTCATTGTGCCAACCTGTGATTTTTATTAAAGTTTAAGGTACTTCAAAGAAAGGACATTAGAAGGTACTTGAATGGTTATAGATGTTTCAATGAAATGCTAAAAYCTGTATTCATAATTTTACTGCTAAAATGCATAATGATTTAATTGCCCAGAGATTTCTGCACTCCTCTCCAACAGACATACTTGTAGCCTGGTAAAGGTGAGTCTATATGGCAGAACAACATCTTAAGCTCACTTTTAAGATAAAAATGTCATATTGTTCCTAGTAAAAGGAAGTACTTTTTTTTTTATGGTAAAAGTTTTTAGGGTCCAATAGTCCAAATATTTGTCACAGAGATGAGATGAAGGAAGGAGGATTTCTTCCTTCTCTTTATTTGCATGGAGATAGGACTGTGAACCAAATATTTGGGAGAGTATATTTTTAGATAGTTCTCTACAATTTTCTGCTGGAATGGTCCTACAAAGTATTCAAATATTCCTGGATTCAGGCCTTTAATTCAGGTTTACACTTCCAAAGGACTTCTCAGACTGCCAACATAGAGTTACTTTATGTTTTCTTTCTTTTTTTTTTTCAGCTGAAACAAATTACCTAGTTCACTAAAAAGGACATTGTTTTTAGGTCCAGTCATCAAAATGAAAGTTCAGCTGTTCATGTAGTCCCAGTCATCCTGAAAAAAATTCTGTCACACCATAATGAAATTAAAACAATAGAATTCATATGCTGCCTCATTAGAAGTACATAAAATATAGAAGTCCTAAGCTCTTCCAGAAATGAGTAGAAGTGCCACTGCAAATTCTTTTTTATGCGTGAAGATTTTACATTAATTTGTAGCTAAAAAATCAGAAAGAGAATAGGAAACTCTGATCACAGAAGAGAACTCAAATAGCATATTAAATCTTGGAAAGAATGTTTCTTTTTTATTGTGTCTAATACTAGTCTGAGAGAAAAAGCAGGATACCTTTATTAAACTAAAATAAAGCAGCATTCATCCATAATTCAGAGCTTAATGCCGTGATTTCAAAATGCCACAAAGACTATCTGGAGTATTATTTTAAGCTGTCTTCTTAAGCATGGTGTTAGTAGCAAAATTTCTGTCTMACTCCATAGTCTTACCAAGAGCTGCTGCCTGCTACAATATCTGATAACTTCCTGCACTCTCAAAACACCCTCAGCAGGCACATCTTCCCAACACAACTCACAAGGTACTCTTATCACAGCGTTCTTCCCTGGTATTTTGTTTTTCTGACCTTATTAAAACATAAAGAAGGGTAATATTCTACCTCAATTGTTCAGTAGAAAAATCCTTTTGAATCTCTCACAACCATGATGAAACAGTAGCCTGGTGAACAGCTGTTGTTGATCAGATACAGCTGGGAAATTTCTTAAGAATATTTTTCTCAGAATACACTTGTTCCTTGAAATGGAAACAGTTTTTTCCAGAATGGTATGTACCTGATTTCATAAGGCAAGGATTTCTGATCAGCAATAGAAGAACTGACCCACTATTCATCTGGCCTATTTAGAGTATTAAATCCAAGAGCTGAGTCTGGGAACAGATAAACATTTGATGTGTCTTTATTTCGTGAGGTATTGTAGAACCATTTCAACTTGTATTCAGAATTCAGAGTTCAATGGATGGCTCGGAGGGGTCTTTTGCATATCTACATGTAGAGTGGAGCAGAACACTGCCAGCCTAGAAAGCAGCATGGACTAAGCAGAGCCTCAAAGCAGTGTGGCTGTGTCAGCCTGCTGCTGGACCAACATGGCTCACCTGTGCTGGGAACTGCCCTGTGATACCAGCAGCGCTGCTCCTTCCTGCCTACACTGCTCTGGGGTCGTGTCTCTGTGCTGKGCACCACATCAGCCAGGTCAGCTAGGGCTGAGCATCTCCCAGCTTCTTCAGACAAAGTCCTCCTGCAGACTATGCATTCCTGTTGATTTTCCTTTTCCTTTTCCTTGCCCTTCCCTTCCCTTTCCCTTTCATTTCATTTCCTTCTCTCACTCTCTTCTTTTGAATTCTTACTGGGATTTTTTGTTTGGTTGGTTGTGTTTTGTTTGTTGTTGCTTTTCTCCTGATTTAGAGCAAGAAAACTTAAAGAATCTTGTAAAACTTCCCTTGGAAGAGAAAACAGTCTCCCAGGCACTTCTGAATGTTGCAGTACCTGGAAGAGCAGGGAGAAGGTAGGAAATTGCTAAGGAGTCTGCAGTGTATATTTATAGCATGGGTTTGTTAATCATAGCTAGAAGTTTGATTCAAAGCATGGTTTAAGCRTGAGAATTGCTGAGTGAAATCCTTAAAGCAGCATATCCTTCTCTTCTCCAGGTTGCAAACAGATGGCCTCTGTAAACATTACTGATATTTCATCTTCAGTACACAGTGGTTAGTAGGGACAGAAATAACWAGTGATCACAAGTAATAACTGGTGTATTCATCTGCAGTCCACAGAACTGAAAAGCTAACAAGAGATTAAGACAAAAACTTCTAAGATCTAAACTTGAGGCTGGTGCTTTGCTTTTGTGCCTATTGCTCCTTTTACTAGAGTACTGTTCAGCAATATCTTGCTTTGAAGATACACGTGATGCTTAAACCCAGTCATAAGGTAAAAATGTATAAAACACAATAAAAGRACTGATACACAAAATGTGCTTCCAGCACCCCAAGAATTAAAGAAACTTTGTAAAGTCCAGTTCTTTCCAAGTTTCCTGGCAGAGGGACAATCTCTGTTTCTASCCTTTTAAGTTTTAAGGAGGAGTTAAAACAGATATTTGTTAATTTTGATCAACTTTGACTTGAGTGTTGGTTTTAAAAAAATACAGGGTTAGATTCTCTGTCAGACAAAGCACAAACAAGTGAAGTGACTTTCTTAAGGATGTGCAATATAGTTGTGACACAGCCAGGAATTGGAACGACCTGATTTTCAGAACTAATCTGTAAGCAATAAATAAGCTCTTAATATCTAAGTTTTAAGCCAAGGCTTCGTCTTCTTGTCAGAAGTGACACTATATATTGTTAAATTTTCCCTAACTTGACTGCTGGTTGTCCTCTTTAAGGAGGGCCCCAGCAGTGTTATTTTCAGCTCCCAGCTGGTTTGAAACCTAAGAAGAATTGGCAGGATTATTTTTCTCTCACTTGTCATGTCCTTCTACCTAGTAGTAGAATAATGTTCTACTTACAGGGATGAGCTTTTAGCTCAGTGTTATGCTGTCACCAGTACCTGTCTACTTCTCCTTACCTTGCTAGAAAGCCACATCCCCAAAACACCCCTGACTTGCTGGTGAACTGTTTTATTCTTTTGTAAAGCCAAACCTTCTTAGGCCTAGTGAAACACCTTCACACAGAAATTCATCAGCTTCAGTTTTCCCCTCCTTATCAAAATCATGCTTTTTTTCTGAATCTTTAAGTGKGTCCTTTAAGGATTCAATCTCCTCAAAATGAAACAGGGCAGGAGAAGGGGCAGGGGGATGGGTACCCAACACTGAAAAAACAACTAACTTGTTTTCTCTGGCTTTTAGCTACAAGTTGAGACCTTAGCTTCTTTTTTATCTCATTGGATGCTTTGGCATGAAGCATCCAAAATCTAGATTGCTGGACTTATTCATGGTATTTCAAAGAGAGCATCATTTGGCCCATACATTAGCAAGCAGGCAAGTAATTAATAATAACACACGTGGAAGCAAATGAATGTTTTGCTTGTTGAAAGAGAATGAGAAAGTCAGACAAAGGCCTGGGCTCTATGTCCTTGCCCTCCACAGCAGCAGAAGAAATAATGTTATGAATAGCATTTAACTTGAATTTGTAGCAAACTGCTGCTTTTATCATAAACAATTGCCAGATGGTATACATTATCTTCCTTTTTTCTCCTTTCACAAAAGCARCATTAATTGCAGAGCAGCCCAGGGCTCCACTCAGCTCATCAGTGTGATAACACTTCATGACCCTGATTAGCCGTCAGTCTACTCAATTAAAAAGATCATTTAGACATTCACCCAATCATTTGCCTATCGAGCCACCTGGGCCTCAACCAGGGGCTCCATTTTTAACATTCTCCTGCCCTCTCTCATCTCGCCTAGCTTTTTTACATATCTCCAAAAGACGTAATTGAATTAAATAAAGCGTCTCAGGGGCAGCTGCAACATCTGCTGTTTGTGGTATGTCAAGCCTTCAGCATTAAAAACAGTTACATATGCTCCAAATTAGCAGGTCGCAGAGATGAAACAGTCGATGATAGTGTTTTTGTGCCAGCGTGAGAAGCAGCTCACAGCTGTGTGCAATTTACAATTAAAGGCTTTATCAGAGCTCAATTGTACTAGTGAATCAAGTGGTGAGAGGTCAGTTAGTGAATTAGACCAATTAGAGCTTGTACAGTTAAATTATCTGTCTTATTACCTACTGATAAACAGCCTTGTCATATCTTTACTCAGATGATGAAGCCTGGAAGTGTTTTATGAGGTGATACTGTACTTTTGTGTGTGTGTGTAATGGAACTCAGTAGCTCAGCAAACTTGGTCTGATGCAACAAGCATGCAGTCTTAAACTGCTGAGGGAAAAAACCCCAAACACCTGCAGTTAGAACCTTGAAGCAAAATTAAGTTAGAACAAGAGTTAAGATTATAGATGTTGGCAGAATTTGACAACATCTATATGTATTTTTCTGCTTGGCAAAATCTAAATTCTCAAAGTTAACAGTGGGAAATGTTACACTTTTGATTTCTAGGGTTTGTTTTTTTTTTAATTACTGTCTTTCCCTTTCTCACTCCCACTCTGAAAGAGAGACGAGAGGGAAAGGAYAGAATCTAATAAAGCCAGGCTCTGATTTTTATACTGTAAAATAATGCAGTAATAATGGACAAAGACAGAAACTGCTGCTTCTTAATCTCAGGATTTACATGGTTCTGGAAGGATCACCTGTAAGCCTGGACAGAACTGACTCCAGATGGGTGAACTGAACAAAGGTGAGCCAGTGAAACCTTTTTGGAAGTCTTATGCATACATGTGTCAGTTTACACCTGACTGTTATTGCCCTGTCACCATACTSTGTGAATGAGACATGAGCTGCACCAGCTACTGCAATGCCACCTGGCCCTAAGAATAAGGAATTTGCTGTCTAGGGCCCCCTGTATTTGTGGGGGGAAGGGGGGTGCAGTAGAGRGATAGGTAGGGGGGTATTAAGATTAAAGCTGTATGGCAATTTGACAGTGTTGCATGTCAAATTCTGCCTTTCTAAGGCAATGGTAACTAAGGACCAAAAGCATCAGAAACCTTTCCTTGAAAGGGACTATCTGTGCTTTGCTCTTGAAAATAAAGTAATGAAGTACATCTCATACCTTTCTTTTAATCAGACGTTAGTAACACATTGATGCCATTCCTCTTTTAGAGAAAATCCTAGAGATTAGATCATATGCTCAAATCCATTCTCTGCAGAAGGAAATCAATGATCTATTAGGCCACAGAAATGGACTAAAAATATATGTGCTTCCATAACCCAGTAGTCAGGGAATTTGGCTTGAAGAAGCATTGAGCCCATTGCAAAAGTTATATTTTAGTCTTTCACATCATCTTGTCATTGGATAAAAGGCACAAAAGTTATCCTCCATAAATCAGTGTTGGGTATCACTGCTCCTTTCATTCTTCACCGTAGTGGAAGGAAGGGAGGGAGGGAGAGAACAAGCTGACTCATAGGCTGTCAGAATAGCTGGCACACACAGGGTTAAATCTCTGTGAGCAAAGAGGTTGTTTTACTTCAGGATCTGTAACCAGACTCTGTTCTAAGTAGCTCTTCTAAGTTGCATGGAACTGCACTCTTTAGGAATGTTCAGATCCAAGTGTAAACTGAGATTAAATGCTAGCCCTTTATTAAGGGGAGATTTGAATGGGATGGGGGATGTACTTTTATTGCCCCCTAATATTTTCATGGTGAAAGCATACATCTTTGGAATGGGCTTTTGATTGTGTTTAATGCATGGCTTCTATGTGTACAGACTTTGCAAAATGAGGAGGGCAAGTTTCAAACAGATGTCTTGAGATGTCTTATTAAATATCGTGATTGAAATAAATTAAGAAGATTGTGATGCTGGCAATGCTGGGTCTCCAACTGCTTTCTGCCAGTGCATAATGTTGACTAATTTTCCACAGGTTTTGGACTTGCATTTAGAGAAATTCTAATCAGAATCAAAATGGCTCTCTTTGAAACAGCAGATTCAACATTTTAGTGTTTTTCTTAAGTGCRCTGATCTCTTTGCCAAGCTTCAAAGGTTTAAAAAAGCAGTTGAAAGAAAGAGAAGTTTTTGAACTTGGGGATGAGTAAAAGAAAGAAAAAGTACATTTTTTGAGTGCAAATGAATACATTTTTCCACACTCTTACTCTTCTAAGGAGCAGAGGGTGTTTAGTTCATTCCTCAAGTGGAGGAGAGAAACGTGGTCTAAGTATTCTCAAAACTGCTGAGAATTGAATATACAGTGAACACTTGGTCAGGACCCTGATCTCTCCTGTAGTGCACATGCTGCTGGCAGTTATTGAAAATCTTCATCCTCTCCTCTGTTGCTTTCTTCCAACTTCTGAGTGACTTCTGACTTCTGATTTGCCCTTGATAAGGCCAAAATGCAATTCAATCCCCAGATATCAGGATTTTTCTATTTTTAAATACTAAATTGAACCTATTCAGTAAATACTGAAATAATGACTTACAGGTGATTTATTTTTCTTGCTTTCATTGTATTACAGTTGATAAATTACTTTAGTCTCACTTTTAGAAGACATAGGAGTTTCTGTAGCTTTCTAAAAGTGATTTTGAATTTTAAATGTCTGTAGCTTTCCAACAGAGGTTAAGTCCCTGGGTAAATAGCTCACTGTTAATCATAAATGTGACATTATGTACATAATTCAGTCAATCTAAAATAGGGGAAAAGTAGAGAAGTTGTTTACAAGCTAAAGTATTGCAATGACAAGACCATATTATGTTGACAGACTGATTTCTTGAATATTCTATTCTAAGTACAAAATCAGTTTATGGAGAATACAAGATCTAAAAAGAGAGACACTCAGTTATCAGTGAATGATAATTACTCTATATCATCTGTTTGCTGAGAAAACAGGAGCAGTTAGGGCATTGTATCTCTTACTGCACTTATTAACCTTGCAACTCGCAAGCCAAGCTCTTCACAACACAAGGTACTGAAGCTAATCATGGGCTTGAAAACCCTACTAGATGAGGCCCTGTCAGGATAATAATCTTTTGACATTTAGTTTTCTACTTTATTACTAGTTTCAGCTCAAATATTTAAAAATAAATTAACTTTGGGCACCATTTTTCCCCCCTCCATTTCATTTTTTACTTTCTACTGCTCTTACTTACATAATAGATTAACATGGCTCAGTTCAGCTGTCTTCATTGTAGGAAGCTCGTCTTTTCCCAGGCCTGTGAGCCCTGGCATGTGTCTGCTTACCTGAAAGAACCAGTGAGAGCCCTTTTTTTCCTGGCTGATCAGTTTAGGCAGCATCTGCTATTGCAGCATGACCCCTTTGCCTATCCTGTAACATACCCACAGGACTTTGATTAGTTATAAGGATTTTTTTTTTTTTTTAACACGAGGGAGGCAAAATACTGGAACCTATTTCCCAGGTGGTAGATGTCCCATGCCTGGAAATATCCAAGGTCAAGTTGGACAGGAGCCTGAGGAACTTGACGTAGCTGAAGATTTCCCTGCTAGTGCATTCTGTGATTAAAACTGATCTGAATTTCTCATGAGTTGCAGCTGACTTGTCTTGCTGTCTGGGCATCTCCCACCTGTGCACTGAGCCCTGCTCCTTCTCAAGAGTGCATTAAAGAAACTACTTTGGGTTAACTGGACATTTAAGAACTACTGCAGAAGGATGAATATAAATGTTTAAATCATGAATATAAATGTTGAAGAACTGGAGCCCATATTGCCTAGTGGCATTTGTCTCATGAGAAAAAATCCCCTACCCAAGGAGTTCTGTTTAGATGCTTGCAGTAGTCATTTTAGTTTTTACATATACTATGTCTTTTTAAAATCGCTGTTCAACCCTTTTCTCAAACAGCACTACCACAGAGACCCTTTGAAAATCATGTAGTAAAAATGTCAGTAAAAAAATAAGACATGGAAGTAATATGGTTCTGATGCATGTATTTCTCTGAAATGGTAAACTGTGACTCAACAATTTGGGTTTCAAGTCCACTTTTTCCCAGTACACTTTGATAAAATATATCTTCTTTAGACCACAGTAGTACTTTCTTTCCCCCTTCCTCACACATTCTCCAGATATTCTTTTTTCTGACATAAAACTCTTTTGGTTTGTATAGTAAGTCTGAGTTGCCTGAGGTGGTGTGAAGGTAAAGTCTTTGTCTCCATTCCCTAAAGGCACTATGACTATGAACAGCTTTCTTTTTCAGAAAGTCAGAGTGATTCCTTTCATTGATTGTCCACTCTACACTATTTTCCTGCCTTGTTTTAGCTGTTAATATAGAAGCAGATAAATCACCACAATTTACAATTCAGTGCAACTAGCATGTTCATTGATTTAAGACACAGGCCTCAATTTCTGCTGTTTTRCTGTCAAAAGAGCACTGCAGCTTTCCTTGCACAAGACACAGGGTGATCAGACAGAAGCAAGAAGCGCACTTGTGCCAAAGTTATTATTCCCAGCAGTGGTTTTCTTGGTAAACACTTGGAAATAGTTGGCTGGTGGTTGGTGCCAGAGGTCTGGCAAAAATAGTGAGCTTTTTAATTAAATGCACCAAAAGCAGTATTTCTAAACTGCATCATTGGCACAATAAAACAAGTAGATATCAAATGCTTCTCTTGAATTGGGATAAGGATTACYTCTTGGTTATCTCTGTTCCTCTACTTATTCCTTTAAAAAATACAGAGCAAATCAGCGGCCTGCMCTACATCAGTCCCACCAAAGAAACATGCATTAGCTAAAATAGTTTTGCAAAGGTGTGAAAGTAGGGTAATTGCTTAAAAATCTCACAGCTTTATTGYGTGTCTGATTTGCTAATATCTAACTTTCAACCTTTAAACTTCTCTCTTTTTCCCTGCTCATTACATAACATAGGAGCTGCATCAGAAGGTTTATTAGAGTAAGTTGAAGGCCCCACAGTAAGCAAATCAATAGGTTAGATCCTCTGACTACTGGACAGATAACTCGGAATAATTTACCTAAACATTTGTAAAGTTTATCTGGCTATACGAAATATGCCATGTTTTTTTCCTGTCAGTCTTTTAGTCCAACTTGGCACCCTGTGCAGCCATTAAAAATCAAAGAAAAAATGTGAAAGGTAGAATGACTCAAAATAGAATTTTGAGCTTATATTTTAATTTTTACAACTAATACTTCTCTTAGAATGCTTCGATTAATATAATTATGTAAAAAAACAAAGCTATCCAGCACTCTTTACTGCATTTACTCTTACAATGAAAAGCTTCAAATTGTATAGAGATTTTTTTCACCTTAGTTATTTGCTTGAGAASGAAATCTAACTTTCTGTGTTAATTTAGATAAATATGGGGTTTGGGCTTGTTTTTTTTTCTTATAGCCACAACACCAGACCTTCATATTGCTCATGAAAGTTTAATTCTTGATCCATTATTATTTTTACTCAGTGTTAATAATGTATTAGATGTGCTTATTGCCTATCTGTGGATGTATAGATGGGTACACTTTGGTTAGACCAGTCAGAAGTGTTGCTGAGATCACCCTCACTCCAAACACAGTCTAATGCTTATTGGTTTCATGTTTTAAGAAAAATGAGTCAGTGCATGAAGGAATTTTATTCAAGATGTACTTATTAGATATGTTGCCTCAGTGAAGGTTATAGTTTCAGTATTGATCAAACCACTCTTCCCTGGTGTACAGATGATTAATTCCCTATTAACTCCTAAGAGAAGACTAACCTAAAGTGTACATTTTAATGAGTGGTACTGCTTCCTTCAAAGTGCACACATCCCCCCTTATTAAAAGTAACTCCTCAAATGCCTTTTGTGTGTATCCTACCTGCTTACCTTGATGTATTATTTCTATTCACATAACACTTTCTTCATGATTTTGCCAAATAATTCTGCGCTACTCTTGCTGTAAATTATACCAGACATGAGCTTTTTTGCATTTTACCTATCTCTTCTTATAATAGGGTGTTTAGAGCTGGTTTCAAAAGCCAGACAAAGTTTTTTAAAATTGTGATCTGGAAAATTTTGCTGATATTAGAAGTCTCTCTCTGACTATTAATTAGCTGTCAATGGGAAGGACAGGTACATATAACATTCTTGCACTGACCAAGTCTGAATTATGAACCTGTGTTTGTGGATTCCTACAGCAGAGTATCTTGACTGATGGCTATTCTGAGACTCTTTCAGTTGCACCTGTTATTATGTATTTGAGGCCTAGAGGATAACCTGTTCTCCAGCCAAGTGATTTCATGTTTCATGTAACATTTGAAAGACCAGAAGTGGCCTGAATACCATCACCAGAAAACCTCGTCATGCAGATCTCTATCAGAAGATGGAGAGGCTCTTGATTCTAAGTGGTCTCASTGATTTAGTCCTGCTGGGGGAGTGACAGAGTGGAAAAGCTGGGATTTCAGGCTGTTTGCAAATGCTTTATATATGCATGGGAAAGTTCAGAATGGTTGCAGCTTCATCCTTGTGCAGCATAGGAAAAATAAACCCCAAAGTACCACCAGCCATGAAGACTAACACTTTCAGCTGCAGGCACATTTCCCAGTTGCTCCCCAGTTTGTCAGATATCTGCTGATACCTGTGAAACTGCTTCTGCAAGATGTGTGTTTAGAAGAAATCTTGATCATGAGTGGAACTCTAACACGACACTCAACTTATTAGTGATATAACCAAAATACTGCCAGTCTCTAATATTTTGTTTTTAATTATTTCTCTAAAAGGTATCTAAACTTGATATAATTTCTGCAGTAGTGGGCATGATCCAGTCTTCACAAATTGTTGTTTTCTGTGAACCTTACAAGCACAGAGTTTTGTATTTTCCTGCAGAACATGAATGAAGCTGTGGGTTCGTGTGAACCTATTACTCATCACTGTGACATCTCATGAGAGGCCAACACATCAAACATTAGGCTGATTACTAAGTCAAGACTCTTTCTGTGGACATTTCTGTAAGGGTTCCAACTCGTCTCACAAACTAGGATTATTTGAGGGCATCAAATGATTTGTGCATCCTGCAGCAAGAATTAARTAAGCTCAAATTGAGATAGATTTACAGTGACATTACACAAAAGTAGGCAAGAGAAGCTTTTTTCTTTAAATTTTATGTTTTAAATTTTTCAGTATCCCCCTTTTTCTGATGAGCTGCTTGCCATATGTTACTGTTTTAAAATGTTGGAGCTGACTAGTATAGGAAGATTTAGGTAAAATGGAAGTTTAGTTTTCAGTTAATAAAGATCCTAACTTGCATGAGGAGTATTTTTAGTTGTGAAGTAAAATTAAGAAGTTCGTACCTCTAATGACAAACATTTTGAACAGTGCCAATTTCTTTTAGTCAGAATTCTTTTAATAAAAGAAGTTTAGAAGTAGTTTCATRATCCATGACAAATAAATTGGGAGATACAGTGATAATGTTTACTGGTTTTGAACAGCATCTGTGTCCTGATTATTGTTTTCTGCTTTTATCCAAATATTTTCTACAAATAATAAGAATTTGGACTGTTTAAAAAAAATTTCAACTGAACTTCAAACATTCAGATTTTCTTGATTTGACAACACTATTTTTGGTGCTGTGAACATAGCCTTTAAAAGCAAACTTCTAGAGAAAATATTGAAATGATGAATTTCAGATAAACTTCTTGAAATATTCCATGATGGTTTTTTAAGCATTTTAGATTGACAGTCATATTTAATATATTGTGAACATAAAAGATAGAAAATCAATATTAAAGGACAATATAAGTTGACAAAGATGATATRTTGGATTTTTTGCAATATATTTTTATATATATTTCACTATTCATTAATTTATTTGTCATTTTAATGTTAGGAAAACCCCCAAAACATCTTCAAAGTCTGCTTATGCGAGGCTTAAACACCTCTTACTCCTGAATTGTATATATGATTTTTGAACAGAAAATACAAATATACATACATACATATATATGTATACATACATATATATGTATATATGCATATATGTATATACRTATACATATGTATATGTATATACACATACACACACACTCATATATAAAATTTCCATCATTAGAAAGACTATTCATGGCAGTAACATGTTCACTCCCTTACTTGYAAAACAGCTTAAAGAATCATGTTTTTTGAACAGATTTCGTCTCTAAGTCCATCTTGCTCCCTGTCTAGCACTTGCAATAGAAGAAGGTGTCAAGCCTGATCACTAACTGTGGTTTCCTGCCCTAACATCCACAATTAACAGATGAAGGACAGTAGAGGGTGCATCCCCACCTGTCTCCCTCAGTATCTGCTTTTGGATATGCTTGTCCATTGTTTTGTTTAATCGCTTCTTGACCATGTTGTTTCCTCCAACTTTGTCTTTGGCAGGAAGTTACATAATGCTCTTTAAATAAAGAAGAATTTTCTTGTTTCAATCCAAGTTGAAATGAATTTCAGCAGGTARACCTGTGTCTAGGTAGTTATTCTGTCTCTCTTTCGAGACAGCTGCACCGTGCCCTTGGTAATTTTATTTGCTCTTCTCTTGCTTTTTCTGACTCTGCTATGTCCTGCAGATATGGAGAGTGCTGCATGCAGTTGATAGTGACAGCATCATATTTTATCTTCATCCTCAGCTATATTCTTGATGATGCCCAGCATTTTATTGTTGGTTTTTCTTTTTCGGCTTCTGTTGGACTTTGARCTGATGCTTATAGAGAACTGTCCATAGTGGTTCTGAAATCTCTCTCTTCTGAGTGGAACATCTCCAATAAAAGGTTTTCATGTATCCAAAACAGAGCAGAGGGCTTAAAGAAGTTAAAAGATAGAACTCTTTTATAAGCAAAATCTACTGATTCCAAGGCGGATTTCAACAGTATATTTGAAAGGGTGTTTAGAAAGAAAGTAAAGCTGCACCCTCTGTAAGTAGCAGTTCCATCTATGAAAGGGTACTATTTAGATAGATAATAWATCAGAGTACATATAAGGCTTTTCTCTGAGGAGCTTGCAAAAAGTCATTTGACATTTTATCCTATCAAATTTTCAGTATACTAATACAGAAGCCTCCTATTTGCCTTTTGTGCAGAATGAATGGCACTTGTTGTAGTCACATTACATCATAATACAGCATTTGGTCAATGATTGGTGTTTTTAAACTGCAGGATCAGTTCAATGCAAATATCACAGAATAATTGCTTAACCTATCTTCCCCTTGCTCAGAGCTCTTCAGTGTTAAGTATAAAATGAGCCAGGGTTATGATTTCTGCCAAATCAATAAAACCAAAGGATTTGTGACCAAAGCCTTAATTGTCTTAACAAGAGCATGTATGCCATTCAAACTAATGAATCATCAAGTATTATTGGCTTCTTTACCCTTAAGCCTTTTGAATAATGCAGATTTTTAAATAGAAGGGTAAATGTTATGTGTGTTAACAGTTTTACAAATTAGCTGTGATTTTGTACTTTGGACTATGACACTCATTACTGGACTTGTGTCCTGCCATTTCCATTTGTCTGTGACTAATGTGTCAAGATCAACTGATTCTGCACTTTTGTTGGGTTGTTTGGCTTTTTTTTTATCTTCAATGCGTATAATCCAAGAGGTTAAGTCAGAATTACTAATCATATCCATCAAATAGATCAGATCTTTCTTAGTACTGATTCCAGACACTAGACCAATGATGAGTTTATTCAGATTTAGTGTAAAACCTATGAGTAAATATTTGTGTGTCTGAGATTCTTGTAAGAGAACCTATGTTGTGAGAAAGTTGATTATCAAAAAAAGACATGGTCTTCATGCTCAGAAAACTGTTTTCACATACATAAAGTGGAAGTGATTCTTCTGCTTAYTGGTGAGGTGTAGAAGAGGAAGAAGGAGGAAAAAGAGGTGAAGATAAGATAATTTACAACAAAAAAAGAGTGCATATATCCTTTCTAAAATTGACAATGGGATKGATGGTGTGTTTCTTCTACATGGCATGTTTATTTGCAACTTTCATTTTTCTGGCTAAATTAAAAAAAAATATGACCATATATTCCTTTTCTTTAACAAAGTGCTTAATGTCATCTAATAGTGCTTTCTATATTAGAGTAAAATAATGGATTTATATACTTTGATAAGTTAAAGGCTAGACAGGGGTCCGGATGTGTACCCTTGCCTTAAAGAAGCCTTCTCTTCTGAAAATTGCTCAGAAGTGTTCGCTTTATGATTATGAATGCTAGCTCTWACATAATACCAAAATGTGTGCTAAAGTCTGCAGCAAAGTATTTGAAACTATGAACAGCACCTCTACAGCACATTCTCAGCCCTGGTTAGGCTGCACCTTGAGTACTGCATCCACTTCTGGACTCCCCAATTCAGGAAGGAAGTTGAGATGTTCAGACATGTCCAGAGA
Source organism: Cardinalis cardinalis (assembly GCA_014549065.1). Taxonomy (NCBI): domain Eukaryota; kingdom Metazoa; phylum Chordata; class Aves; order Passeriformes; family Cardinalidae; genus Cardinalis; species Cardinalis cardinalis. The sequence goes on from JACDOX010000009.1 coordinate 10,145,002, forward strand.
AGGGCAGCAAGGCTGGTGAAGGGTCTGGAGGAAATCCAGACTATTCACAAGGAGTATGGCATAAAGGATATTGGGACAACAAACCCCTGCATGTGAAAAATGCCTAGGTGAAGATCTTGGCACGAGTGTTAGCTGCCTAAGGGCAGTGAAATTTAAGAAATTTTAGGTGATTTTAAAAAGATATGATCCACCAGATTTATAACACTATATAAACATTATGTAGGAGGAAATCACTCTTTCTAGTACAGTAACATGGAATTTTTAATTGATTTTCTTCCTAATCCATATGTTTCTTGTGCAAATGTGTGCGTGAGAAGATACTAATTTATTTGAGCAAACAAATAATTTTCAGCTAGATGGTAGCTTTGGTAAATCTACCTAAACTTTATTGATGCAAGATTTACATACTTTTTCTCTGGTATTGGTAGAACTGTTACGATTAATAAGGTAGAAATTAAGGTCATCTTCTTGTGTTTACTGACATGCATAATGTGATTAATTTCACTGAGGGGCTTTGCACAAGTATCATTCCTCAATTTATAGTGTAAGTTTAAACACTAGCAATAATCCCAACTGGAATTAACACTACACATAGTCTGAAGCACTAATGATGTCTAGCTCATATTTTATCAACTGTTGATATTCAAAGCTCTTAAAGGTCTCATCCTGCCATAAACTGTTCATGTTTAATCCTTTTCAGTGTCTGCCAGACACATTCACTCCCAGGTAGATGATACATAATCGAGCAGATTCCTTACCAGATCATTAGTTCACAGTAAAATGTCATCTAACAACTCACAGTGGTACAATCCAGAGAGGGCAAAGGTCATTCATTATTTGTCCAGCTCTGCAGGACAACTGACAATGTGAGAGACAATCTAAGCTGGCACTGGAAATATATATAGGAAAGTTTCTCTGAAAGTGCAGGCTAGCTTCCTATTATTTATTGAAGAATTTTGCAGAGAGCAAGCCTGCAAAATTGCAAGATATTTGCAGAACTAAGAAATTGATGAAGAACTTTGCTAAAATACTGTTGCTAGAGTAAGGAAAGAATAACCTCCTAATCATAAATAAACCATGAAGGTCGTGGTCAACACACAGATGACAGAATGCGACTGAAGGACCACTTCATTCAACTCAGCCTCAGGCACTGGAGAAAAATTGTACTTAAGTGTACTGATATGTCAGAAGGCAATAAAGAACCAGAAATACCATCAACTTCAGGGTGACAGTCACAGAAACCTGAACTCTAAGAGCATTGATCTTATGTGTAAAGGCAAGCACAAAATGATTGCAGTTGACAGAAACTGTGGATTTGAAAGACAAATCTTAATCCTAAATCACAAATAATGAAGCTAATAGTATTTGTGAGAAATGTGCTGTACATACATATCACATCATTGAGTACATAACACCAGCATGAAAGTTCAAAAATGAACCAAAAATAACCTGACAGCAGAGTTTAATAAAAGATATGATATGAGTTATATGCTTTCAACGAGAAATGTGAAATATTTAAAACAGAATAGCTAGAACTGTTGAATGGCAATCATCAGATTGTTGTACCTCTGAAAGTGCCATTGCCAAGTTCACTAAAACAGTCTTCTAAGAGGGGCTAAAGAACATCTTTTTTTTTCAGAAATATTGCACTGCTTGAGTATTAATCTCAGAACAACCACCAAAGGAGGAAAAAAAAAGAGCTGTCTCCTACAGTGGCAGTGAGCCTGAATTTTCACTCCCTGATAACCATTTTATTTACAGCAGGACAGTATGTCCTGATATGCCTAAAGCAAACATCTTTACAATTCCTGCATGCACTAACCAGAGTATTTATCTTCCAGTCAATTTTTCTTATATTTCCTGCAGTGAGACATATGCAGTCTTTGATTTGACAACACAAATAAAGTAAGCATTAGGAAAATTTAGAAGCCAGTAAACACAGTTCAGATTTTTTTTTTTAATGAGTGCATTGAACTATAACATCATAATTTTCAGACACTGATGATTAATTGAACTTTAGGGTCTACCTCTTCCTCTCTACATTTTAATGAATCTAGATAGATAAAAATAATATTTTAATTCTATGCAGTTCATGCAGTCACAATCTCAACATCAGAATTTTATGCCTCAAAAAATGTAGAGGATCTGTACATGTGGAGAAAAGTGAAAAGTATGAGCTTTAAATGCTCCATAGTTTGTCTTAGTTATATATGCAAAAATACTACTTTTTGTGGGTTTTGTGCTTGTGGTCTCTGCAATATTTAAAAACTTTTCTTTGGTAGCTGAATTCTAATTTCCTATCTACTGATATTTTAAGTATATATAGTAGCAAAATGTATAAACCAAGCTGGGAAAGAGCTGACTTTCACTACTAGAGATTTGACAAAATTCCTACATATACTGTTTCACAATTCACAAAACAGGGGTAATTGTGGTGGAGATTTTTTCTTATTGCTGTAAATAATTAAGTTTTAAAAAAAWTCTCTAAATCTTCAATGAAAAGTGGTAGTGGAAGAAAAATACAAAGAAGCTGTGAAAAAATGTATGCTTGGCATCAAAATGGTGACTTCTACAAGACCAGCAGAATGAAAACTGTGACTTTAACAACACACTTCAGCAGGTATTTCTTGTAACAAATTAAAATACTGCTTGGTATGAGCTGTGCAGAATGATTGCAGAGCCACTGTCAAGCCTTGTACTGAAAGCTAATCAACACAGTTCAGTCAGCAATCACTGGATGGAGAGAAAACTGGAAGTCTTGCAATTATGCAATTGTCTTTTTTATTGAAAGAACTGCTGTCCTGCACAGAAACTCAAAATTGATAGTGAATTTGCAGTGGACAGACAGCTAGTTCCTCATTTTACAAATGGTGCCTTTGCATATTTCCATTTTCCCTGGTGTAGGTTTTTATTACATTCACAGTGTCTTGGTGTGAAAGTCTAATTTCATGGAGAAAAAAATCTTGGACATTACTTGGAATTGTTACTGAAAAGAGAGGAAAAAGATAATATAAAATAATTTTCAGTCAAGTCAGTGATGCTAAACAAGAAGTCACTGAAATATGAAGCTTCACTCTAGTTGCCTTAGCTATCAGTACTGAAAAAATATGAACATTAGAAAATGTATTCCTGTCTTTGTGTTAGCCTTAAAATCTCATCTTGGTTTGGCATTAAAGGAAACACTCGAATTCTGAGCATTTGAAAATTCTGCAAGCTGAGATATGCATTATAGATGATATGATAGCTAGAAAGACATAAAATARAGTGAAAATAAAGCCTGTTCACTTCCCATTGCCATTTTTCTCCAGAATAGACTCTCTAAACTGAGTTTTGTTTAACTCTGCTGTTTAAACATGGTGTGTTTGCTGAAAGTCACTAGAGGACTAATAATCACCCTGTATGCTTTAGTGGAGCAGTTGACTTCAGAACCACAATACTCCCTATTGCCCATACCAAAGTAAATGTTTTGAAACTGCATCAGGAGAAATCCATGTGCTGATAGGTCTCTCCTGATTTTCAGCTCTCATTAAAATTTGCAGGATTTTAATGAAGTGAATTTGTTTYCTGAAGGTCTGCCCTAGTCCCAGTCTTTTGCAAATCAAGACTTCAGTGGCTGCTCTGACAAGAGTGGACAAGAACCCATTGAAAATCAGCGCCAGCAGCCCACTGACCCTTTAGCTTAGCTTAGGCTCATCATGAAGGATCTTTAGAAGTGACTATGCTAAATCCTAACCAGAAATGAATGGACAAAACTAAATAGCTCACCTGATTCAATATTTAATGCAAAAATAAACAAGTAACCCCTTTTCCTCCCACACCTCCCAAAATCTCACCATCCAAATCTCACCTTTCCCATCTTAATTGCTCTGTTTTGTCATCTTAATTATTTGAGAAATCATTCCAGAATGAAAATATTTTTTGTCTGTTGATTCAGAAAGAATCAGGTTTGGTCTGCTTTGATTTGAATTAAAATAGCATMTCTCTGATTTTTTTCTTCTCTGCAGTCAGAACATGAAGATGTGAGGTATTCCAAAGCCATATGAGCATATTTTGACTTCTATCAACTTATTCATGTCAGAACATCTGAACAAAAAACACTGAATAGAATTTGACCATATTTTTAAAAGCAAGAAATTTTTGAAGGAATTTGCAAGGAAATTACATGAATGTGAGACTGAACTGCAAAGAGAATAWTGCTCAAGTAATTTAAMTATATGAGAAAAGAAATAATTTATCAGAAAATGTGCAAAATGTATATAACGCGGATTTATTGCAAACATTAAAAAAATCACTCAAAGTGTTCTTCATAAAAAGCACCTAGAAAATACTTCCTAGCTTCAGCATTATCTCAGGGTACCTGCTACCAAAACTGAAATTGATCTCTTYTCAAAGGTTGTGTTACTCCTTGCCTTAGTTCTTTCTTGATAGGACAGGACTTGGGTTTGCCAACAGAGGGCAATAGTCAAGCTAGGAAAGACTGCATCCATCATTTTTGCAACTTCTAATGAGTCAGAAGGACACATAGAATCCTCATCTGCTTTTATGGATATTGCTGTGTAATTGCAGTGTAATTATGGCACACAACAGCTTCAGAAAATTATCTTTGAAGAAAACAGCTGGTTCTCTTTAACAAACAGAGATGAAATCCTGTCAATTAAAAAAAATCCAAAGGAAAAATACTAAAAATATATGCCAATAATAAACAGGCAACAACAACGACAAAAAAAAAAAAAAAAAAAAAAAAAAAAAAAAAAGAAATAACATAAAAAATCGAAATGGATAAATCTGAGGAACTGCTATGAAAAATATGACTGAAGTATAAAACATGAGAAAATTACAATGATGTGAATGTTCTTTCATTACATGGTTTTATATTACAAAGCAAAGAGGCTCATTGAAAAGATTTCCATTTTCCTTCTTCCACTCATGAGTAGTATGTAAGATCCCAGTCCTGACAGCCCTTCTGCATGCTTTCCTCCTGACAGCAGAAATCCCCTTAGTTTCAGTGGACTTTCACAGGCTGATAAGGCCAGCCACAGACCCGTGCTGCAGCTCCAGAGCACAGAGCTCGCCAAGCCTTGCCCTGCCAAGGAAATGCTGACAGCTTCCTTGGGGGTGAGGATGGGGGGCCGGTGCACTGCCCCAGGRCCAGGCTTGGGTGCTGGCTTGGCTTGGCTGAGAAATTGTGCCCAGAGCTGGGAACTGCCACAGCCGCCTGGAGAAGCAGTGAGCTGTGGGGAGAGGAGCTGCAAGGAGCAAGTTCTAGSAGCCAGTTGGGGAGCGAGACCAAACCGCCTCCACCACAGGCCTGGATGTGCACCAGCTGACACTAGCAAAGGAAATGGATGGGGATTTCGTGCACTCCTGTAGTGTGGAAACAATAAAATAGAGAAAGGGAATGCTGCAAAACACTTTTTAGGAAGTGCAGCAGGTGTCTTCCAGGAGTTTTGAACTCTAYATTGATATGTAAATACAACTATAATGTAATTAAACTTAACTAAAAAATTAGTCCAAAATAACAGTTATAGAATACATGCAGAAAAATATGTTTTGTGGCAATGGTCTGTAAGCCCTAGAGCTACAAATCTTTCAGTACTGAACTTCCTTATTTCCTGATGTTAAAATTGGTGAACTGAGGGACTGGGATTATCTCCCACAGATTTATTTGCATGTGTGCTGTATGGCTCTTCTGTAGGTAGCAGGCAGAGAAGAAGAAAAARTATACATCAGTACTAGTAGGAGCATTTGTGTGCCAGGAAGAGATTCACCATTAGTGAAGTAGGTTGCACTACCAGACTCAAAATAGTTATTGAGTGGGGAAAATTAACTCTATTAAGCTTGAATGCATGTGGYCAAGGTTATGCAGAAAAACCTTATTTGGCATATAGTATGATCTGTGAAACATAGAACAATAATTGTATTTTATTTATCATAGTCTTATTTTATCAATTCTTAATTTGCAGATATTTATAAATGTTACAAACCCTTGAAATACACAAGTCTATAACCTTGGTCAGTATCGCATTATGTAAGCATCTTTTATAAGTTCCTAGTTAAGGATGTACTTTGCACTCACAATAGAGTTATTAAAGGGTRATTATATATTTTAAGTTAATTTAACAGCATAACTAATAATGAATTAAAATAGCACATATTAAATGAAAAAAATTAGCAATTCAGGAAGAACTGTTTAACTTTCTCAATGGTGTGTGTCTTTCTAGCTTCTTACATTCTGTTTCCTTATTTGTTTAAATTTGGTAGAAACAGTGATCAGGCTGGAAAAAACTTCCAATCAGAGACAGGAGTTCAGTCCTGTGTATGTGCATCGTTCTCTGTATCTGATGCAGTACAAGACTTGCCCAAATATTTGTAAAGGCTGGTGTCTAACAGTTGAGCCACTTTGTGGGAAGCCTTATTGCTCCCACAATGATGCGATGGAAGTTTTCATTTAGTTCACAAGTTTTGAACACTGGAGTGCTCAAATTGGAATGGACTGTTGGAAGTGTAAACAGCTGGAAGAACAGAGGCAGGGCACCGAGCAGAGGCTGATTCAGAAAAATGCAAACTTCCCAGTAGTCTAATCAATAAACTGAAAAGTACCTTCTGCATTGTCATCTGTGACACAGGCTCAGGAACAAAGAACTTTAAGCCRTACCTCAGAGAAGCAGGTGTTTGATGTTGCTTTTTATCCTGTCTGATAATACAAGGTTAAGAAAAGAGTCATCATTATGGATAKTTCTTGCCAAGCGGACAAAAAAGATAAATGAGAAAGATGGCTTTATGAAAAGGCAGTTGAAATGTGTTATTATAATTGGACAAAATATTGGCAAATAGTGCAACTGAACAAAATATTGAACGTATGTGAACCTGTGTTTTAAAATGCTCAAACCACAGTTCCACTTTATGAAACTAAACTGCAATCKATACCAGTAATCAATTGCGTGTAGACAATCAAGCAAGTTTTTTTCCATGAATTCTGCCGATTACTGAAAAGAATTGTTAAATATTAAAATTAAATATGGATATTCATTTCTAGAGAAGACAGTGCTGGTTTTGAATCAAAGTCTTTAATTAATAATAACAGAATTTTACCATGTAGATATTTACATTTTTCTTTAATGTGATTATGAAAAAATAATTTTTTACATGGTAACAACAGTTGGCAGATAGTTTTATTATTTTCAAAGAAGAAGACATTGCTCTGGGAGTTAATAATTTAAGGATGGACATGAAGTTAGGCACTGGGAGGAGGAACAAGGAATTTATGGGTACRCCAAGGACAAAGAGTTTGTTTATCCACAGGGATAGCATAGGCTGTGGTTAAGTGAATTATACCATCATAACATTGCAGTGCTGACACAGAGAATAATTGGTTCACATAAACTTCAGTGCTGTTTGTTCCTTGGTTGGCTTTCTAGAAAAAGCTCAGAATTGGAAATATTCAGGGTGAGAGCAGCTGTGCRTGCCAGATTATATTCCATAGACAGCATCTCTAAGCGCAAAGGGACTTCAAAGAAAGGAAGAAAGAATTTTCAGATGACAAATTTTTCCCTTGAAGATTTGGTTGTGATACTTCTTTAAAGATGAATATGACTAGAAAGATGTACCTGGCTGGGTAATACTGATTAGTCATATTGGTGACATAGCACTATTTACATCCAACCACAGGAATAGGAAATATCCTTAAAATTATATGCAAATTCATAGATGATTAAAATTTCTGACTAGAACTTTTAGGAAATAAAGACTAAGTGAGCCTTATGAATCCCAAATCTATTAATGAATCCAGAGTAGGAACCTCTACATTTTAGKTGTTTTGGTGCAGATACCCAGCTTACTGCCTGTAAGCCTGTACTGCCTGTGTTATAAACAAAGTTCTGTGCTTTAGGGCCGTATTTTTTGTCTTTTGGGTGAATATGTGGGAAAAGRACCATGTGTTTATTGGATGTGAGTGCTTTCACAATGGCCAATGTGTTTTAATTCCTAGTTTTTATCCTCTTGTTTTGCCACAAATAAGTTGTTACTTGSTTGCTTTTTTTATGGGAACATACGATTTTATGGCCATTTTTTGTGAAATGCTGTTCATCTCTGTGTTTCCAATTATGACACTAATAAAAATAAAAATATACCTGTTGGAAGAACACAACTTGCGTGGGCAGAGTTTTTGAGAGCTTGATACCTCAAGACCCTGTTTTAGATTTATCTTTCATCATGTGAGAAGGGTGGAGTTGAGTAGATACATTTTCTCAAGCGATGATGGCAATGTCAAGATTTTCAGTCTTCTTTTTGGTAGTTTGTTGGTTTTTAAAAGCTTATTGTTTTATTTCTGCTTAGTTGTAGTGAGCTGTCCATTTTAAAAAAYGTTTTCTACATTCTTGTTTATTTTGAGGTCAAATAGAAAAAGGACAGTGCACAACTGAGAAAAGGAAGCAATATGTGCACTTCTCAGAAGTTCAGACATATATGAGTAGTTGACATAAATTTCATAAAAGTCAGACTATCGAGAGTCTCACACCCCCAGAAGTACTTTAATCTATAGCTTCAAAATAGATATATCCAAGCTAAGACATACCTGTAATCACAGAAGTCTTGTATTTCAGTAGTTTTGTTTTGGGGGAGGCTATGCAATAGATATTAATGACTACATTAATTACTGTTATCCTTTGAAAAAGCATATGGACTTTAATTCCCTGTTTGCTAATCAAGCTTTGTAAGTGACCTTAAGCCTCATTTCAAATTTATATTATATTCAGATGAYGTACCCCATGTTCCTTCCATTTACTTGTTCTGATAAGATTTCTTACTATGAGATATCCTCCAATAACGCTTTTCTCGGCACTTCTAAGTCTGGATATCCTAATAGCAGAAACTTTCAGGTTAAAAAAATTAAATGAATGGTAGAATATGTCACTCTCTTTGTACTACATCTGCTGCTGGAGATTACTTCTTAGCTGCTGAGAGGAACAGAGTYGTTTTCATTTTCTACTAAACTCTCATCCAGATTTACCTAATTCTCAAATGTTGGTAAAAAGCAGCTCCATAAATATAGCTTATATTCTCACAGAAGTCACAGACTCTACCAGTTTTTCATTTTGATTGTCCTTATTTTTGAAGTCAGGCTGGAGTGACTTCATTTCCCACCAAAATGTTTTGTGTTCCAAAGGGCTTCAAACCAGAGCTATRGAGTGTCCTGCAAAGCAGCCCACAGCTACACACAAGCATGTTCTACAGCCACCTGAAAATATCATGGTCCCAACTCAAAAGTTATAAGCTATTTAAAGACCTACCAGGTAGTGAATCTGGTATTTTAAAAGATTCTTTTTTTTTAAATTGTCCTTTGTTGTGAAAGGGAACATGCTGCATATGTCCGTGTTTCCAATGTGAACATGCTGCATATGTCCATGTTTCCAATGTGTTTACTGCCACCAAGACCTCCATCTTCCATCTAGTCATTTTTAAGTCCCCMGAGTTGGCCACGAGCCTACTTCTGAGAGAGAGAGTTTTTTCACCAACATATGGCTGTGCTCAGAATGATTGCTCTGGCCTTCAGTCTGCTCATTTAAACCTAATGAGGTCCACAGAGGTGACTGTATGACTCACACAATGAAGTCATTTTTCCAATTAACATTCTGACAAATGCCTTATAAGTAGAGCTGCTTCAATAGATTTCCACAGGTGGAAGAGAGATCGGGTATCACAAAATACTCAGTTACTTTCTTCTGATCTGAGAAATTCCATTCACTCTAGAGTATGACTGTTCACACAACAGATGGATATTTCATGTCTGTGGAGTGTGACCCATTCCTAAATCAAGCTCTCTATCTGCAAGCCAAAGTGCTCGTGCAAGGCACAAAATTAACCTTAGTCTTGAGTAGGCACTGATAATGTTCATACTAAAAAGCCTTCCTTTTATTAGGAAGTCTTTTATTCATTATTGTGGGATRTAATGTTTGGAAATGTAAGCTGCTGACACCTAATGGAAGACTTTTAAGTAAGCAATTGAAAAGCCATTCTTCCTGTCTGCCTATGCCCTTCCATTTTAGTATTTGTGAATGTTTACTCAAACAGCTTTTGYTGCATGAATATGAGAGGAAGAAGGGAATCACAAATCATCTAAAGAGTATTAAGTTTTTTTAATTTTTACTGGCTAAACATTTTCTGTTCTTTACACATTTAAAAAAAAAACATGAATCTGTTCAGAGAGCAAAAGCAAACTCACATGATTTAGCAAGCAGTTATGCTCTACAAATTGTGAATTGTCAAAGTAAACTGTCAGCAGATCTCCCCATGTACTGAACTTTGGTACATATACCGTTTACATATACAATGAAAACAAGAAATAAATTCATAGGGACTCAAAATCTTTRCCAGACAAATTGGAGCAGGAAAAAGTAATATAGTGCTGTTGATAATGTATGCCTCAGCTATCTCTAATTGGAAATTTTGCACTTAAAAGAATAATATTTTGACTTTCTTTGATAAAAGATTGAAATGATAAACAGTTTATTTTTCCAAATTTGACTCTGTTGAGATATATAATCAGAACTACTACTGAGTAAAATGACAATAAATTGTGCAGAAGCTATTCAAGAGTGAAAAATAAACTACTAGAATTATTCCAAGAAACAACAAAGAATTAAACCTGTGGCTTTCTTCCTTTTCAGATTGTTTGCTGCAACCTTTCAATAATTCTATGGTGCGTTTTTAAGTGGTAGTATTATTATTATTATATCCAGTAGTATATTCATTATCTTTTTATAATCTATAACTTTCATTTGAGACTTTATTACAGTTATCAGGGAAGCAGGTAGTGAACCAGTTCAACCCTATGAAAAGAGACAGTGCAACCATACTTCTTCAAAGRAGATCCCTTGTTTGGGATATCTCTTTCATATTTCTATGAATGTATAATCTCAAACTATATGGGAGCATGAGTATTAGAAGTAACATGAAGTGCAAATTTACATTTACACTGCGTGTACACCCAAGCAGGGAAACTGTCTCAGTAGTAATATTCCTACCACCATGTACTGATATAGTTGAGTCAGGATTTGCAAAGTATGGTAGTATCTACTACTGGACCAGCTTCTACAAGAAAAAAGAATGTAGGCCTTTAAATACATATGAACTCCAGCAGATTTGAAGTAGGTGAAGGGAASTCCAAATCTAAAAGCACTCACTTCATTTGTTGCTTTCAAAAAAWAAATATGACTCATTACTAAGCTCTATAGCAATATTCAAATTAATCTGTAACTAGCCAGAATGAGGCAGCGTTGCCTAGACAGAGAATTGTACTAAGGGACTACAGTGACCAAAGAAAGGATTTCTGCATGCTCTTGCAAGCTTACCAAGTCATTTATAGACAGTTTGGATAAGGGATCATGTAAGCCAGTGAACAGTGAGCCATGGAGTCACTCGGATTTTGGTTATACTGACTGCCTTTGGAAACATGAGTCTTACCCATTGTGTGATCCTTTTCACCTTCCTCTGGGTGTTCTACAGAATAAATATTTACAGGTRGGGCTGTTTCAGGTTCCCATCATGGAAGTGAGACAGAAGAAACAGGAGCACAGTTCATGTGAACCATCTTTGACAACAAATTACTCCAACAGCAGATGACTTGCCTACTAAAACAAGAAACAAGGGAAGTCCACTCTGTTTAATAAAGTGATYTCTAGATTTATAGGAAATGTGTTGCCATCAATATGTTTTTCTTGTTTGATTTTGCTTTTGTGGAACAGGAAACGTTTTTCCTTTTACTTACCATTTGCCGTCAAATTATTTCCTATTGGTCTCAGTTAGCATAGCCTGTTGTGAGCACTGCTCCATAAGAATATGATACTGTAATCTTCAGAATTCCATTAGTGAATCCTTCAGAGTGACTTAAAATTAATCTGTCAGCATAATATCTCAGTATATTTTCCTTCTGGTAAGAAGTAAAAACATCTTTCCCCCAAAAAATCCCATGCATTTAAGTGGTCAAGTACTCTGATGGAAAAATCAGGTTGGAAAGAGAGGGATAGAAGAAAGAGAGCAAGATACCAGCCTTCTATGATTTCTGAGGAGACAATATATTTGATGATCTCATCACGAAGGTTACTGAATAAATGAAAGTAAATGGCTGGTTGATTCYCTTTAATTCAACATGTGGTGTAGACACTTCCTTCCTATTCCCTCACTACAGTACATTGGATCACATTAGGCTTGACAATAAGAATTGACTTAGTGGTTTTCAGTTCTGTATAGTGATTTTGATTATTTTTCAAAATGATTTACTGATTGCTCTAATGTGCTTTCTAATTCCTCATTTTGTTGGTGGTGCTTTTGTTAACTTTTTTTTTTTTAAGCCATTACTAGAGCTTTATTGACATACATTAGATGTTAATTTCCAAATTTACCAATTTGTTATTCCTATGTTGCTTTTGCTATCAGATCACTGGCCTTTTGGGTCTTTATGTTCCTTTTCATTTTTCCACTTTTTTTTGCTATTTCAGTCTCTCTGTTGGGTGGAGTGGGGTATGAGCATAGGTATCAAGGACAATAACTAGCTACCAAAGTTACTATTGCATTAAGGCAGGTAAGAACTTTCGGGTGTGTTTGATGTGAAACAGGAATGCTGTACAAATGCAAATATTCCCCAGTGTAAAATAAAGCAAATGAAAGGAAATGAACATAAAGTACTGATTCAATGGTTCATGATCAATGCTAGTAAGGATGTTGGAATGGATGGTTTAGTATTTCTGAAGATGGTTACACAATATTAATCCACTATCTTGAGTTATTTAATATGTCCTTGATAGATGCTAAGGCATTGGTAAGGCTTTGCATACATCCTGGAATTAGTGTCATTTAAAGAATTATCAGTTTTTATTGCCTCTCTTACCAGTCAGTACAAGTTAACTTATTAGACTGTAAGAGACAGAGAATGATGGAGACTGCAAATTCTTTTTTTTCAAATTTCTCATAGTCATCCTTTCATGTGACTTTCATCCTCATTGCTTAACAGCTCTGATCTTTCTGCAGTTTATTAATGGCAGAACTTTTGCTTTTAAAAATTGGTTGACCCAAGTAAGTCTTACAAATGTCTTCAGATATTTTCATGTATCCAGTTTAATTAATACGTTACTTACAGACTTTAACAGAAATAATTAGATATGGGCTCTTTCACCATTACATATTTTAATGGCAAAATCAATCAATTTCTGGTTTATATTATTAATATTGATTTACTTTCATTTTCCAAAAATACCCATCTGATAGCATAGTGCAGTGGTGTTGGTACTTTATCAGGTTTAAAGTCATCTTTTCAAAGCAATTTTGATCTTAGTCAGGACTGTTTTCAACCGAAGTGGACTGATAATCAATAGAGAGAGAAAATATTGCTGTGCTTTTGGGACAGAAGAATTGGAATTTCAATCTATTTTTTAAGTTGTTAAAGGAAAAAACCATTCCTAACTTATTTTTTGCGTGTGTTGTAAAAATGGGAGAGTAGCCAGACCCCTTAGGTTGCTTGATTTAATTTAAGCAGACTGTCTTCTTTTTCGATGCATACTCACTTCTGGTGCACCCACCTTTTTAAGACACCTCTGCTGCTCCTGCTTATGTAGTCCCTTGCCTTCCTGCTTCTGGAGCTGAAAAAACTATTTTTCAAGATAGATGTTATTTGTTTTGTGTGAAGGCTCCAAAAAATGAGACTTCAAAATCATACAGGGCGTCAAACCTGTCCCTGAACATTCAGTGATGTGTAACAAACTCATCCTGTTGACACTGGCAATTGCTGACTTTAACAACATGATAGCTAGAGATGTGTGAAATGTTCACAATGAAGCCAAACACCTCTGCAGTTTCATACTTTTAGAAAAGTCCTTCATATGAAAACTGAGGTAAGCCTACTGAATTCAAAMGGGTTTTGACATTGAATAAGACTCAGAGCTTCATTCTAATTCAAAACTAATTCTGGCATTTGTTATTCTATTTATAGGCTTTTGTAAAAAATGAGTGAGTACTTTCCTCAAAGAAAGCCAGTACCAATCAAAAGCAATGTGAATATTCCTGCAAGTTTTCAATGATCTATCACAAAAATTTTCATGGATCTCATAATGTAAGATTATGCATTAACTCTATTATTATGCTAAAATAATAAGTACGTTCATTTAGAGTCTTCCATTTATTTTAACTTCAAAACATTCTGGTGCAGTCATCCAGCCAACGGCCCACACAACATTTCTGGCCTCAAGGCTGACTCAATCCAGGCAGATTTATCTTTTGAAAAGCTGGTACCACTATTCTGAGACAGTAAAAAAAAAGCTTCTGACTGAGAGTAAGGGTTGCCAGACATGACTCAGTCCCCAAACCCAGAATCCTGTGCTATGCAGCGTTTAAAATGTCATTTCACATTAATAAGTTATTTGAAAAATAAAAGAAAACATTAAAAAAAAAAAAGAGAGGAAGAGAAGGAAACTGGCACCATGCCTACATTCCTCCTGAGCCAATTTTGCACTTGCCCAGTTGCAAGCATAAGTGGAACCTGCATTTGGATGCATTTTTGTGAATGACTATGTTACAAAGCCAGTGAAGCTCAAGAAACAATAAAGTATTGGCTGTTTTACAGTCATATATGGTTATGGTGCATCTGCTGAGGTATGCCCAGCAAACCAAGTGTGATATGGAATGTGTGAATGTGATTTGCTTTGACCTTGGTATGTGAGGGTATCACCAAGCATATATTTTCACTCAGACATGTAACTTACCATTGGACCAGAGCGAGCATGCACTAGGATGTGTGATTTGTGTATTTGTAACAGAGGGAGGGGGCCTGAACTAAGCATGGGAACTTTGATGTAGTAAATATCCTCAATTACAGAGTCTGGAGGGAAAGGAGAAGGTGAGAAGGTCAGATTGTGACTAAGGAGGCAAAAGGAACAAAGACTGTTTCTTCCTTTGTACTCACCTAACAGTAACCTGTGAACCATTTCTATCTTAGCACTGTTTTGACCTGTTTAAAGGTCATGCATAAGAGAGCAAAAAGGAGAAAGCTTTCTTTATTAGCTCTTGTAAAGATGCRCAAGGGACAGGGACAGTCTTGCGTGATCTAATCAAAATTCTGAATTTCCAAGCACATTTCAGAAGGATAATTGGAGCTGATAATGTTAAATAAGTTTGTGTCTCTTCTTGTTTCACAAGCCTGCTGTATTTGGCTGACTGAATATTTGAAAAAAAAGATTTGACTGGAACTTAATCTTTAAATAAAAAGAGTTCATTGTCATTTTCTCCCCTTTTCATCCATTGATAGTCATATCTCTTGCAACTCATCAAAAATTTTCAAAATAGGACTAGTTACGAAAAACCAAATCATTGAGATTTTTACTCCATCACACTGTAAAGATCTTATCAAAAAATTGGCAAAATGTATCACCTGCTCAGACATGAAAGTGTGTGATTTCAAGTACGTGAACTGAAAAGCCCAATGTAGAAAAGCCTATGACTCAGCTGTAAGACATTTCAGTGCACGAGAGCCTCCATGTGCCATTTAAAATGTATAAGTGTCATCACAAACCTCCCACTCTCCTAAGAATAGAGCTGTCACTGGACCCTGTTATCTCACAACCCCAAGGTACAGTATGATAATGATACTGCTTAACATCAGTGTACACAGAGAGAAAACACTGGAGATGCCGCAAGCATCTCAACTATAAAGAAAATCAAATTAAAATATTAATTTACTGATTAATATAACATTAGATGACCCATTTCTCCAGCTTGTTAAACAACAAAGACTTGCAAAACTAAATAAGAGCCTAAGAGATAAGTGTTTTAAGAATTCCCATAGAGATGTTTAGCTCCTTTTTAAACATCATTAAAGATGTACTTTGCATACAGGAGGTATTATTTTTTTTGCTGCACTGACAACTCCTGCTTGTTTTTATTACCGTACACTTTCAAAAAAGGTTACAAAGTGAGGGGTTTGGTCATAGAGTTTAAACAATCAGCTCATACTGTAGAATAAAAGAACATGAGTACAAGGCAGACTTGGGAGGAAAGAGAATAAAATCATGCAGGTAAACCATGGGACACAGGTCTTAAAGTTTAATATGTAAGCATGTGAAAAAAAAAATCATGCAGGTAAACTGTGAGGCASAGGGTTTAAAGTCTGATATGCAAGCATGTGAAAAAAAGAATTAACCATTTTTACTCTCTGTGCCCAGAAAAGGCAAAGGAGAAAAGTTTCTTTGCTGATCTTTTCCATATAAAATGGCTGGAGTTTGGAAATTGAAATGGAAATTGAAATACATGATTTTTAGACAGGAAATGATAACCTAATTTAAAGTAACTTACTTCAAAACTAAAAATACCACAGTCAAATTCTATAGCAATTTTAGCCCTGTTGGAGCATGATCATGTCCCATGACATGAGAATATTGCTTGAATTTTTGTGCTATATTTTACTGAAAAATGTCAGTAGAAATATTTAGCGAGGTTTTAAAAAATTATCTTTCTGTGTCAGACAAACCCTCACAGTATTAGAATTGTCACGGCATGCCTATGAGAAAATATATTGCTTGCTAGGGGAAGAAACAGTGAATCTTCTGTTTCCATGGATAAATGTCTYTGTCCTTTCCTTAGTGATCCAGAAGATATGAGACTGTGAGCATGGATATTCACCTTGTATGTCAATACCATGAGTATTTTAAAATGAGCTCAAAGGGAAGAGAGAACTACCAGACTGGTCAGAAAAAAGCAAACTACTTTTGTAACAGGTACTTAATATTCTCCTTGCAAAATTTTGCCTTTCTGGCCTTGGCCCCATCATGCATGTGGTTATGTGGGTTGGAAATAAGGCAGCTTGAGCTTCCTAAAATACAGGGGGATGTGTGCATGAGTCTGTTCCCTGTATGTGCAGTGTTCCAGGTTCTTATCCCTCTCCTTTTTGTTCTTGTCCCCAGTCACTGCCTCCAGGGTACCAGCTTTCCTTATCCCWGCTCCCATGGCAACAAGTCTCTGTTCCAGCAGTAGTGGCTCTGTCTCTTCATCTCCTCCCTCTGCAGCTACGTTCTGCAACTTAGAAGTAGCTTGATTTTCTGTCACTACTTTCCTTTCCTTTATTTATCAGGCCATGTGTGCTTCTTCCAAAGCTTCTGCTGTGAATATACTGATTCTGTATGTGACACTACTTTAACCAAAGTGAATCCAGGCCTGTTTTCTTTCTTCTCTCAAACTACTCTGAACTATTCTTTTCTATGCTTGGCTGTCTGAAAGAGGAAAGAATTACTATTATTTTAAACATTGTCCTCCCACATATCCATGGCAGGAGCAGCATAAATTGAATTGAAACAGCAAACATTTTAAAATTTGATTAAGAAAGATTAGAGTTGTATGTGCTTTGAAAACAATYCAACTGCCACCACCATTTTTTTAGGCAGTTTAGGCACAGAAAAGATGTGAATTTTTGAAACAATCTGTTTGCATCAAATGAGAAAAATATTTCAGAATAACCATTCCTCTTGATTTTTGGTTGGCTCCGTAATATGCTTTATAACACAAAATATTCATGTTGGACCATGATTGTATCATGCAAACAACTCAGTAGCAGCTAACAGGTCCAAAATAAATATGCAGCCTTTTGAAATTCTGAAAGTACATGGGCCTAAAATAAAATTWAAAAAAATTAAAATCAAAGAAGAAAAAGGGGGACAGAGGATAATAGTTTAACATTAGGGAAGGGGTAAAGATCCAGTGTGGGAGTTATAAATCTCAGGGACATTGTAACAGAATCAATTGATAGATAACAGTAAATTTGTCAGTTGCTGACCTGTGATTATTTGGAATGAAACAACGGTACTGCTAAACAATATGTCAGTGTGCATTACAATGAGTAGCAAGTTCTCCACTCTTATTTTACAAAGTGATTTTTGTTTATTATAAATCACTTGATTTATTTTTAAGAGCTAAAGGTTTGGGGCCTGAAATCCTYCTTAAATCTTAGTGGGAAACACAGGATATTTAGCAATTGTCAGACTGAATTTCCATGTGTTGTGGTATTGAAGAACTTCTTTCTCCTAAAATACAAATGATTGTTTGTTTGGGTTATTTTTAGGGGGAGGTGTTGTTTTTGCATCTGTGTGAGTTGGGGTCCAGCTGTCTGGAAAGCAGCTCTGCAGAGAAGGACACCAGAGTTCTGGTGCACAGCATGTTGGAGGAGCCAAGTGTGCACAGCCAAAGGTAAAGTCCATACTGGGCTGCAAGAGCATGGCCAGCAGATCATGGGAAGTGTTTATTCCCACTTTTATCTGTAGTGCCACAGTGTCAGGCTCCCCTGTGTAAGACAGGTACTGACAAATTGGAGCAAAGCCAGAGAAGGCTGCTGGCATAGACAGGAGCCGGAGCACACAACAACCTGAAGGAATGTAATTATTTAAAGCTCCAAAAAGAAAGCTAAAAGGTGATTCATTTTCTGTCTTTAAGTACATAACAGGTGATTATGGAGAAACACAGGTAGTCTCTTCTCCAAGATTCAGAATGAAATGACAAAGGACAATGACAAAAAGTTGCATCATGAGACCTTGCAAGGGGACTTAAGGGAAAGAGTCTTCACAATGAGAATGGTGAACAGGCTGTCAAGAAAGGTTGTGGACTTTCAACAAAGTTTTCAAAACTTGACTGGACTACCTACAGACCTATTTAATCTGGTCTAGCTTCTGAGTAGGTCTTGATTTGGGCAGATGGTTGAACAAGATGACCAGAGGATCTCCCATCCAACAAAGATTATCTTATGATTCATGATTCTATGAATACCAGTTACCTAGGAAGATGAATCTGCACTGTACTTTCAAGATTCCCAGAACAGGAAATACTAAATAAAAATAGAGTAAAGTTTGCACATTAAGACAGACTAGGACAGAACTATTTGATTCCAGCTCTTTGAGTAAGCCACTTAAATGATAGGCTTGGGAAACAGTAGAGCATCTGTRGCTTCAATTCTCCTCCAGTGAAATAGAATGCATAATATTTCTTCACATTTTTTTCTAAGAGTGATTCACCCTTATGCATCAAAGGTTTTTTAACATACTGAGCCAAATCAGTTGCTGATCAGAGATGCTATGGTACCATAGCCATTGTGCATCTGGTCAATGTACACATTCATTCACAGCCATAATCATCAAATACATGGGGGAAAAGAGAGCAAATAAATTATTCCAGAGTCCTTCTTCCTGGAT
This sequence comes from Cardinalis cardinalis, assembly GCA_014549065.1. Classification (NCBI taxonomy): domain Eukaryota; kingdom Metazoa; phylum Chordata; class Aves; order Passeriformes; family Cardinalidae; genus Cardinalis; species Cardinalis cardinalis. The sequence continues at coordinate 10,164,216 of JACDOX010000009.1, forward strand.
ACAGAAACCTGCTTCAGATATGTCTGTCATCCAAACAAGTATTTTAATAATTRTGTCATATGCACTCTTATAAGGGATATAAGCACAGGGGAACATCCTTTTCTCTCTCAATCTTTTGAGAATTCCTGAATTAATGCCCTAGCATCTGATCTGGTCTATCAGAAAATGCTGTCTACAGGTCCTTGCTTCATGGTCCTGCCTGCTCTAATTCTTGGCTTTGTACTGAGATAGTGTAGGTGGTATGTCAGTACTGTGTAAATGTTTTGTGGTTAAAAACCAAAGAAGTGATTTGTGTTTATAAGCTTTAAATTGCCTTCCTGACAAAATATGCACAAGCTGAAAGCTTCTGCTCAYGTAAAATTGTGATGGATTGCATTTTATTGGAACTTATGAATAGCTCTTTGATTTGAAACAATGAACCCTTTAAATGCCTTTAGAAATTATAGTGAGATAAAGGTATTGTTCTCCCTCCATCACCACCGCCAGAGAGTGACAAAAAAGGCCTGTTTTTCAAGGCAGACACACACGCAATGCACGCTCACCCCCATATAGCCACTATCACGCATTCAAATTTATAGAAGATGGCAAATTTAATGTTGGATTTTCTAAGTTGGTATTGGATGGATGCCTGATTTTCAAATATAAACTCTTTTGCAAGTACACAGAATACATGTCTTTATCAGAATGCAAACACTATAAATATATATATGTACAAAATATAGATATTGAACTTAAAACATTATATATCCAAAGACATACAACGTCTGTGAAAAATATTTCATTTTTTTCACGCGTAGCTGATTTAGTTAGTATCCTAGAAGAAAAAATCCCAGAGATGAATATATTTTCTCAGAACTTTGGTGTGTGAGAATTTATACAGATACACCTTCAGTTCTCGCTTTGTGTTTATTTATATCCAAGAACCGTCATTTTGATATTTCAAACATTTCTTTCAGGTGGAGGTTACTTGCTTTATCACTCCCAAGTTAAAGGGAATATAAAGTCAAGGGAATATATAGTAAAGAGTATGTAACTTCTTTTCGTCAGATTCTGTCAAAATGGAAAACTTTGTGTTTCATATGTATGTATATTTAACAGGAAAACAAGGGAAAATAAGAGTTAAAGCTGATTGTGAGAGCTTCAGGTTTTTTCTGGCTAGGAAGCTTTTAGTGACAGTAGTTAAACGTCAAATATGATTACTCAAAGTTGCTGCTGATAACTGAAAATAAAGTTGAGCATACTTGTGAAACTGTTTCTGAAATTTAAAAAGTRGTAGTGCATAATTTATCAGTGTTAATAGCCTTAGGTGCATTTCTGAGGTAATTCACCTAAACAGTCAACAATTTATCACATCACAATACATAAAATGTATTTTTAATTAATAAATAGACATTCTCTTGCCTCTACAGCTACAAAAAAAATCAATCCTTCCTTACCTTCTGCCTATAGTTTGGGTTCCTTTAATGGGTTTTAATGGGTTTTATCCTATGCTCCCCTAGCAAAGCTTAAGCTTATTCATTTGCTTCCTGGAAGACTTTCTGTATTTTGTGGCATAATCTCAGTGTCTATAGGGTATCTGCCTTATACCTTAAAGCATCATTCATTACTCCTGAAATGGCACTCTAGCCTACCTTGGAAGGAATGAAGTTACTGTAATGTATTGTAGTTCTTGTTAACTGGCTGTCTGTGAAGTCCCTAAGTTCAAACTCTTTATTGGGAAAATAAGGTGTTTCCAGTATTTCTGAATGTTTAATGAAGTATTTCACTTGCATGGTCTCAAGACAGTTGGCAAAAGAGACCTTTATCTCTTACAGAGAAGTCAAAATTTCAAACAGAATACAAAAATTTGTTTATTGTCTCACCTTATTATTATCATTTTACAATTATTAAACTCCAGGGAAAGAAAAGTAAAAAGAACAAAAGGGTTCCAACAATGTAATAACACAGAAAAAAAATGAGGAATCAGGACCAAACCCAGTAACAAAATGTTTATAAAACCACTGAAATTTGTGATTTGTCTACCTGTGATGTTTTGTCAAGTTTATGTAACCTACAAAACAAAATAATAATTAAAATGTATGTATTTATTGAAATATTTCCCAAACAACTCTCTCATGAGCTATGATATCTGATTTGCTCCTTGGGATAGTTTTTCATAGGCAGCACTGCTTAGAGGAATCTCAAGACAGTCTTACAGTGTTTTCCAGGAAAGGAAAATGACTCTTTTATATTTATATAGAGGAAAATGACTCCTGATCTCTTATAGTGCTCTAATAATGTTAAGTACATAATAGTTGTAGCTGAATATCTGTCATGAAGGTTTTCCCCTTGTTATAGGACTGAGTTCTGCCTCTACAGGAATGAATTAGACTTCACTTTATCAGAGAATACAAAACACCTGAATAATCTCTCCTCAAGGCTGAATGTATGCATACAGCTATTTAGACATAGGTGAATCCTCTTTAGAAAAGAACCAATTTAAAAATAATTGTTATAGATTTTTAAATCAATGTAGTTGTTTCAAAATGTGAGAGTCAACATAAGTCCTTATGAAAACATGAAGTAGATATGGGTTTTTTTGGAAAAACTATTATATGATCATTAGACAACATGACATAAGACAAATTACAGATGCCTGTAATTAAAAGAACAGAGATGAATACATAGAAACATGTAGAGGCAGAATGTCATCGAACAAAATGTAACCTGAAATGATAACACACAGAAAAATCCAGCTTCAAAATTCTTTTTCGTTTCCTGCCTCTTTTCTTAATAATTTCCATACCTAAAAGTGCAAAAAMATATCTCAGGTATTAAGATTCTAATTCTCTTTCTTACTTCTCACAGCTGTCCTTTCACTCTGTATTAAAGTAAGGTGTCTGGATCTTTACTATTTCTACACACTCAAATCTTTACTTCTTTTATAGAGCCAACCCACTGAGCTCTATAAAAACACAAAACAAATTTACATTGACACCAGCTGTGATCCATATTCAAAAATTTGCTCCAAGAACATACAAATTTTAGAATTTAACCCACCCTTCCCAAGCCTAAACTGTTGCTATGACAAGTCCTGTGTGTTATCTTACAAAGGCAGCCACACCTCAGATAAAGAGCCTCGTGTGTCACAGGTGGCATGCATGAATAGAAGCCTGGCTCAGAGATGGAAATCTTTCAGTTTCCACTTTTGTTTCTTTATCAATTATTCTTAGATTTTTGACACAAAATTTTCAAAAGAAATAGAATTTTTGACAAAGTTATTACAAAGTAGTAGCTTAAATACCCTGGTTTTATCTCCAAATAGCAGTATATCAAGAATAAGAAAGATGGAAGCAAGTTTTTTGTTAAATATAATCATCAAAGAAGTGTTTTGTGGTTGGGCTTTTCTCTTTTGCTTCCTGCAACTTCCAAGTAATTCTAATGAACAATGTAAAAGTGAGTCCAGTAGAGTAAAAGGCTAGTCATCACAAGAAAATGGCCAAATATCACTCTTTTTATGATTGCAAAAATGAAGTAGTTCCATTTCCAGCTGCTGTGAACTTTCTCTTTGAAAGTTTATTTTATTTTTGAGCACGACTAATTTTGAACATCCTCAGGTAAAATTAGCTGTTGCTAAAGGTCTGATTGCAAAGAATGCTGAATCTAAATTTTTCTTATGTTAAAACCTACATATCCCAGGCAGGACCTTTTGCAATAATCAAATTATTTCATTACTTTATCATCCACCTACATAAATATATACCTAAACCTTAAGGATCTGTGATGAAATAAAACAGTATTTGGTGAGATAACTTCCCACACCTTTGACTTGATTTTTGTTATAGACAAAACAAGTAGCTGCACAGGTCACTACCTCTAGTATATAGCTCATATTCTGCATTTTGAAAAATGTCTTTTGTATTTCTATCATCAGAGATAGCTCACAGGATACCATCAAGGTGTTGATGCAAAACCTATTGTGTGACTTGTTCTTATATGTTTTTCTTAATGAGCCATATCCACTTTGAAGACTAAATTAGGTTATCATCAGACTAACATGATCTAAAAACATTGTAAAAGGGTTAAACTCTCTTAGATGGGGTTCCTGGATATTTATATGGAATTACAAATGCTCCTGTTAGAAGATTATCCTTGCACCCATAGATTAAGGCCACTGCATGAACACTCTTTTACAAATCAATATTAATTAAAAATTATTATGATCAGAGAACTAAACAAAGGGCCTATGCTACCAAAGAAAGGGTATGCCCCAGTGACAGATCACTGTTAAAACCTCTCATGCCATTGGGTGATATTTGCCATATGTCCAATGATTGATAGTAAGATTTAATGAGTTCTTACAAGCAATTAAATAATCAAGGGTTCCTGCTGTTACATGGCATAGCTTGATAGAACAGTGACAAATGAGAGAATATCTGCAACCTAATCAAAGGGACATATTTCCTTGGGAACAAAATAATATTATCCACCAGTGCAATCAAAGGACAAAAGAACACAGAGAGGACGCAACAGAATGAGATAAATTTTGTGCTCTTTTCATTATTCTGGCCATACAGTTTCCATTTATTGGATCCTATTAAATCAGAAAGACAATTAGGATACTTAAATATGTTTCATTTGTCATAAATTGTTAGCTAGTGGGTACATATCCATATCCAGTCACCTTAGGTCTCCTTTCCCCATGAAACACTATCCCAGGTTATGGTTTCTGTATTTTTATTTGGTATTTATTTCTATTGTGAATAATCTTCAGTAATCCTGTTTTAGTTTGGATTTTGTTTTTCATTTTAACTAAAGGGATACAGTAAAAGACTGCAGTGCACCAAATCTGTCAAACATTTTTGAGTAATGAATTGTTCTAAATATTATGTATTATCTATATGAACATTAACTCCACTTTGGATGTGGAATGACATAAGTTTAGTATTTTTTAAAATTTCTTTTATATAATTTATATATTTTTAAATTTCTTTTCACTAGAAACTCCAAGCCTTCCTTTTATTTCTGTCAAAAATAAGTAAAAATATCCCAAGACTAGACACTACTTTATAGCTAAAATTTTCATTAGAAAATATAAGCATCAGACTATAGTTATTCTGTATTATATTTCAGCTAGCTAGCTGGTSAGTGGGGTAGAAGTTATTGAAATGCCCCAGACAACCAAGAGAACAATGTCCCCTTACTAATCATTATGTTCCAGTATTTAACATGTGATCCATCTTCGGACAGTAAAACACCTTTCTATGACCTTTCTAAATATATACGGAGCTCTTTCCTGTTTTTTTTCTGTGCTGGTGGCACGTGGGAAGGGAGATGAACTCCTCTGGAGCAGACCGACCATGGGCCAGGTTGTTCCACTTCCGTCATGGTTTCCCAGGTCCCATTTCTCAGACTAGAACGTAAGAAGCAGCAAACTGCTGGGGATGAAGCACACACACTGCTCAGCAAAATCTCCAGTGGCTTTGGTAGCTATTTGACAGAATATTCATGGAATCTCAGCCATGGAATCATTCACAGACAAAGAGTCGTTTGGGTTGAAAGGGACTTTCAAAGATCATCTAGTCCAAGCCCCCCTAATGATCAGGGGATTTAATTTCATCCTTGTCTCCCACTTCTAATGTAATGTGCAAAACTGTCTTACCCACAAGGTGCTTTTTCTCTCTTTTCCCCAGCTTTTTTCCTAATGTGGGATAAGTGTAAGTTGTAAAACCTTGGCATTTCCAAAAAACCCAGAATACCTGTTTTTCCAGCCAGCTGTGTTTAACAGTGAAGTACCACTGATTCCACTTTTTCCACAGTCCAGTGCATTTGTTTTTGTTTAGTTTTTCCATACAAAAAGTGACATTTTTCAGACTGTGTATCATGTTTCAGACATTATTTATATTGCTTAATGGACTAATGGAAGATGCTCAGATAGCACACCAAAAAGTCAGTACAAAGAATATATCAAATAATTATAGAACCAAGGTAAAGAAATCAGCAAGCAAAAAGCTTCTTAATTTTCAATTATTTGAGTATATTTAGCTATAAATTCTCTTTTGGATGTCTTCTAAGCTAATAATAATTTTAACAAAATCTATGATAAAGCCACAGTTGATAAAAACATAATTCTTTGTGGGATTTCAGCTGTGGATTATTTTGCTGAAATCAGCAGTGATACATCATGAAAGTGAGATAAAGGTGGTTAAACTAAGGCATGTTTTTAGATTAAGAAGATCCATTTGGTTTCTCTAAGTCTTAAAAATTACATTGTCCACCTCAAATTTTTGCCTTCAATTTTTGGTCAACTCCAAATATGTCAGGTCCAGAATTGCTTAGATTAGTGGATGAGGTGGTTTGGGAACTTGAGGAATCCTGCTGCTGCAGAACCACATGTGCACAATGACTTTAATGAACCTGTCAAGTGATGCATCAGTGTGGTTTAACATGGGGGTCTGTCAGATCACTGATCCGTTGGATCACATCAAGTCTGAACTTAGGTCTGAGCTTAATGTGATCTAGTGAAGATTAACTAAATGAGTCCTACATGCAGTGAGTGGCAAGAGTCAACAGCTCCTACTAAAATAACAACTTGGTTGTTCCAGAAAGCAAACAACCTCTCAAGATTCGCAGAGCGATACCAAGTTTTTGGCAGCACTAAGGAGCACTCTCAATCAATATATTCACAAAAAGTACACACCTCATTATATTCTGTACAGATTGCAAAGCTAGCTATAATGTAAAAACAGGCAGACAGTCTGTCTCAATATTATTACAGGAAGGCTTGGTTAAATTAATAGCTTCTCATTGATTAAAAAATCTTGCATTTTACATGTTCTTAAGTTGGTTCCCACCATTACCTTTCAATAACAGAATACGAGTCTTTGGAGAAATGTGGTTATATTGAACTACTGTATTGAAATATGAAGGTAGGCAAAATAAGCTGTTTACCTTAACCTATTGTTGTTTCCTGTCATAAAGTTCTCTTCACCTGAAAGATAAAGACAACTCAATCAATGTGCCCTAAATTTCTGTTCTTTGTGAATTTTTATAGTATTCCTTGACTATTACAAATGTTGTTAGTTTGGAACAGTCATTAAGCATGACTCCACCAAATCATTCCAGTAACTACTYAAAGTGAGAAATATTTATGTCCATGTAGCATTTGCTGTTGTACACAACTCTCAGCTTTTGATTCTTTGCAATTACTATACTAAAKCCAGCTGAAAATAAAAACACTAGTTCTGATCCACTAAAATGCGTTTGAAATCATCCTAAGAACTAATGTTATGATTCTTGATAGCACAGAGGACTTTGCTAGGCTGAGTTTTTCATATCAATCATATTATTTATACTCCATCAAAAACTGTTTTGAGAGCATCTGCATAAACCTATTCAAATGTAAATACATTTGAATAGGTTTATGACATGCAATGACTGACATACAGTGTTGGAAGACTTTTCTCAGTGCCACAAGATCATCTAAGCTGAGTTGAAGTACCAAAAACTCACAACATTTTTTTATATATATAAAGAAGTATTATGACCTATTGCCCTTGTTCTTTTGTACTTCTGCAAACTTGTTCTGCTCCACTACCAATCTTACAGGTCAGATGTTTTTCTGCCAGTCAAGCAGGAAAGGACAGATCAGATGTCCAACTATGCCCTGACATATATAGACCTGAATTTCAACATATAAGACCAGGGTTTCATGAATAATGTTGCTTGTCTTAGTGCAATCCATATGTCTTCCTCTTTGTCAACAGAAACACTAAACCAAGCAGCATGTCCTTGGATGCACAGCAAACAAATGGCAGCTGCCACATGTGCAGTGTGACTAAGATATTGGGGTGTGAAAGGGAGCAGACAAGGAGACTGTCTTTATGGGGGCAGGACAGCTGTGTGATTTGCCTGTCTCTCAGACTTTGGGTTGTCACTTACAGTAGTGCTTTAAAACACTGATTTTGTACACTTTGTGGTTTACACCACTTTAGGGACTGATGATTGAACCAATTGAAGTGGCTGCCKAGAGGTTTGGGATTATGTCTGGGATAGACAACAAGGTAGTAAACTAATGCAGAAGAACTGCTAGCTGTTCTTTGGGTTCCTTCTCTCCACAGTTCATGTAACTAGCCCTTGAAAGTATTAACTTCAGCATCATCTAGAGATGGTCTGTGTTTTTGCCAGTTGAGTTTTCAGTATAAAATGTCTAGCAGATTACTTTCTCTTAAGAAAAATATGAGTCCATATGCTGAGTTAACTTTGTTACCTTCCAACTCAGTTTTTCATAGAATCATGTCATTTTGTAAAACTCTCTATGGAAACATTTTCTCCTCATATTGTGCCACTGTCCTGATTTTCTCTGCTGACCACAGTGGTGTGTGTGCAATGTGGCAAGGAGGCTTTTCCTTCCCATGAGGCTGAGTCCCTTCCAAGTTACAGGGGTCAAGCTGCATGTTTACTTCCAGATATTCATCTCATTGGCTGTGTGCATGCTGACTCTTCTCTTTCTTTTTTTTCTTCTGTTTTTAAATCATCAGGGTCCTGCAGTGCAATGAAAAAATGTTGCTTGGTTCTCAATGAATTCTGTGGAAGTACCAAAGGGAAAGAGTAAGCATCTATATTTGGAATAAACACAAACTATTATTAGACACAGATTTTGGAAGTAGCTGTAATTTATCTGCTATCAGGAGCAATAGAAAACCATATGGATGATAAGAAACATAACCAGGGCAAGGTCCTTCCTGTGTCTGTTGACAGCTAATGTGCACAGGAGGGCAATGCCATATGTTTGCATGTACATTACCACGGGGGGCACTGACATATGTTCACACGTATGTCACCCCTCTGGCCTGCTGTCATAAGGCTGTTTCCAAAGGGGACTGCTCCCTTGAAAAATAGAAACAAAACCCAGAACTGTGTCTCCTACATTCTCTTTGTCAGCAGCTTTTTTAGGAGTATCACTGCCATTTGATGAGCAATCAGAACAGGTGCATCAAAGCAACAAAGGCTTCTGTAACCCTCTCCTATATCTCTTCAAGGTATTTGAATGGCAAAGGAAGAAAATACAGACACCCCACTAGAACAGTCACACCTGCTGGAAAAGTTGTACCTGCTGAAATACTAGACCTGCTGTAAGCCCTGAGGATGGTGAGCATGTGCGTCTCCCCAAATATTTCATGGACTTTTCACTTCCTTTCAGGTTGAACACATCCTCATATCATGTCAAAAGCAGTTCTTGGGAAGACAAAGAGTTTGACTAGAGGAGTGACAAAGTGAAAGAATAAAAAGGTGTTTGTTGTTCATGATACTGTCTCCTGAAGTTTTGGGGGATTGGAGATAAACAGTACAATTAGATTATCCCGACCATTCCCCTGGCAGTGCAATATTATTCCTTGCAATGTAATTTCTAGTGTTTTGTTCATTCCATTTAGTACTAATCCAAGCAGATAGCCTTTCTGTTCTATCTCTTGGGAGACCATTTATGCCTCAATCCACTTATTCTACTATTAGGTAGATTTGCTGAAATTTGCAGTGTATTTTTCTCTTTTTTAATTTCCTTCCTCTCTTTAATTATCTCTTTTGGTGCAAATATGGCTCATCTTTATATATTTGCATTCCCTCAGAGGTCATCAAGTCTGGCACACAGAGCAGGAATGCAAACCTCAGTATGAAATCTGCTTTTAGGAAAGGATAACCTGCAGGATATTTTGTTTGGTCTCAAATGACATGTGACTAAGAGTATTTTGGACTTTGTGGATATGCATCTGTTAACTAACTATGTCTTATTTGGTCTAGGTGCATTCCAATATGCTAGTATTGATTTGAATGCTAGTAAATGTACCAAGGGCTCTCTGTGGAAGTTTTAGTAGGAGCATACAAAGCTTCTTCCTTGTTTTGTGAGAATAATCCCTTACAGGAGAAAACTGCTCTGGACTGTGTGCTGTTTAAGGCCAAGTCTCACATTTCAGTATCTGATTGACTTTATTTTCCTGTCTATAATTCAAAATTAATGAAACTATGCTTGTCTGGGTATTCAGTAGTCTTTCCTGTGAAAGGACTATGATTTTGGCTTGCCTTTTCCCTTTTCTAGACATTTATCCACCATTTCCCTCTCTTAGTGTTCTGAAAGCAGAATTACAGCAATTTCACCTCCTTCAGTGCCTGGAAACATCTCTGTGCTTTAGGCAGCTAAGTTTATAGCTCCAGAAAACCTCAGAAAAACTTAGCAGAAGCCATGAAAGAAGTAGATAGCTGAGGCCAATCCTGGGCATTGCCAGAGTGTGGTCTCTGGGAAAAGTTAAGGAGTGAAAAGACAATGTGCTAGGTGGAGACAGTCTTCCCTTCCCTGGGTCTGCTCAGGATGGAAATTTCTGGATTAGAGGATGTGGCAGGCAGGACAGAGTCACAGCACAGAGACAGGGTTTGCACCTCAAGAAGTGGATTGGAAACACTGAGAGGATCAACAATGAAACAGCTCTGCCTTCAGAGATGGCACAAACAATGAGTTCCTGGGGATCAGAGGCTACTGTGCACTTTGTGGCAAATTCAAAAGGCCACCAAGTTGATGGAAACAAAGCTACAAAGGACTTTTCATTCAGGGACAAAGTAATCAAGAAAAGACTTTGGCAGAGATTTCTTTATTAAGCTTTTGCTATTTCTGCCTCTCCTAGAAATCCCAAGTACTCAACTACTTAGAAAAAAGAAAAGGTGAAAGAAAGGAAAAAAAGAAGCAACCCCAAATACAGATATTTGAAGTTGATAGTTGAYATTTTATGGTTTTGTTCTTCTCTAGGTATCTCACCATAAGAGAAAAGTCCTGAGCTCCGACCCAGAGTCCTAACTCCAGAGATAATACCATTTCTTAATGAGGCCACACAAGGTAAGGAAATAAATTTGAATCCAGTAATTATTTTAATAATTTTTTAAATCTATATRCCTTTTTTCTCTTTTTGTTCAGTGYTATAGAAGAGTTGAAATGAGTGCTCCACTTTATTTAATTACCATGTTGTTATGATCAAATTACATACCCTAACAAARCAATATGGATTCTTCACTCTTTCTGGAGAGGACAAAAAATACAAATTTGGTCTCCAAAATTTGGTCTTCTCATTAGCTTAAATGAAACAGCATTTTACTTTACTTTTGGTTCGCTCTCCTACATTTGGCTTTAGGCCATCAATATTAGACTTAATTCAAAATATCAAYAAGGTTCCTGACTGGGCCATAGTTGAAAATTTCTCATACAAAATTAGTAAATATTTTCAAATCCAAATAAATTTAACAATGCTGTAATTGCCTTCCTTATGGATAATCTACAGGAGGAAGGCTGAACTTGAATACATTATTTATTCAAAGTARTTTGCTTTATCAAATAAAATAGGTTGGAAGTAAAGATCAGTAATTGGTAAAAGTAGGTGCTGGCTAAGGATATGAACCCTAAGGAAAGAAGAGAAACATACCCTTATTCATGGGAATGATCATGAAGGAGTGCAAATTGGACAGGAGTAAAGAGCTGGAGCAATGAAGGCTTTCAGTATTGTGGCCAAAGAGAGTAATATAAAGAAACAGAAAAATGTTTAAATGTATTGACTTTATTTCAAGATTTCTTTAAATTCATAAGAAAAAAAAAATGAGAGGAAGCCTAAGAAATCATTGAAGAAGATTGTACTCATATTAGGAGTCATGCAAGATAATCATAATAGYAGTGTTCGTCTCCACACTAGTATATTGAGATTTAAACTACAATATATATATATAACTTGAGATTTATTCTTAAGATAACTTTRTTCGTTTACCTAAGACCCTTTTACTCATGGAATATTGTTCCTTCATTTATGCTGAATATAGAATTGGTTATGACTGTGATAATCAAGAYATTCTACAAGTTCCTTCTTATCCATATCACAGACTTAGATTTTTCTTTGAGTGCATGTATATGCATCTGTAACCAATGGTAAAAGCATTTATTTTGTGAATATATGCTATCAGCAGAGTATTGTAAAATATTATTTAWTAATCCAGTCAAATATTATTTCTGTTTCTGCAGTACTTGTGCTTCCTATTTTGTTTTAGTGGGTTTGAGCCCCCATGGACAGAAGACAAAAATATGATGTCATCTCACTCATGTTTTGTTATTTGCATTGAATTCTGATTTGATTTTTACAATTTGTTTCATCTCTTTCCTATTTTTGAAAGTTGGGTGGAAAGTAGACATCTTCTCTCCTCTAAATGTCTATAATGTCTATATAGAAAGCAAGTATTCATTTTTATCACCATGTCTCAAAAATTTTCATTCATCTGGGGCTTGACCAGAACTCTACAAATATCTCTCTTTTGCAAACAGGTTCTAGAGCACTTGGATGGGCTCAAATTTCCACAGCATTTTATTACCTGTGCTCTATCTYAATGTTTTGCTCTTGCCTCTAGTGTCACAGCAGCAATAATCCTGTGAGCCTTGTGCTCGTTCCTGACAAATGAGCAGCCTCTTATTCACTTGACAAAAGAAATGRACTGTATTTTGCTGTACTTCATTTCAGACACACAAATGTCTCATGTGASTCTATCTCCATGGAGATTGTAATTCAACATAGCATCTGGAAATGCATTTTGAAAACTTATTCCTCCTTTTCTCCAGCACAATGAGATATCCAGAATCTTGTGTGTTTTCTTAGCACCATTCATCTGATCTCAAACCCCTTGCAACAAAGCTGATGTCTTTGAAAAAATTCTCTATATGATAAATTTGGGGTACCTTCTTATTCTTCCCAATATTTTCATCATCATTTAATTAAGCAGGCATACTCACAACTCTGGGATATACCAATGTTCTCTGCTGTTGTTCCTAATTTTGTATTTACTTAGTTTTTGAAAGAGTTCTCTTGTAAGGAATGGTAACTAATTGTCTGTCTTATGGAGAGTAAGATTTCTTTGTTTGTCACGTTATGTCTTGATTAAGGAGGTCATTCTTCTTATGTTATTTCTTGCATCAAGGGAAAAATGAATCAGTTTTAATGATGGAAATGGAAATTAGTGCTGCTGAGCTATAGTTTCAGTTTTTTGACAGAGCTCCTGAACTTAATAAATTATGGATCAGTAGAGGGGGAAGGAAGGTCTCAAAACCTTACTGAGCAGCACATGAATTCGTAGCACACTACATTGCATCTCCATTCAATAAATGTCCATTTCAGTCTGGTTTTGCGGTCAAGTGTGAAGAAGAAACATCATCTGTAATTAATAACAGTTTTTAAAAAATCCATATGAATACATGCYAGCACAAGGAATGAAACAGGGAGAAAAAAAGGGTAGGAAATGAGAAGAACAAGTGCTTCAGAATAATGGTGAAAACTCAGACAACCAGACTGTGGGGTGAACAGAAGCCTCCAACACTAAGCTTTGTGGGACACATCTAAACTAAAGGCCTTTTTAGAACCATGTTGGATTCCATAGAGATAAAAAATACATCGTCCACAGGTTATTCCAGTGTGTCAAGTAAGGTGCAAGATGCTTCCTCCCTGTGCATTTTCCCCACCAAGTCTGTGAGGTTTTGAACATTTGTTGTTGAAAAAAAATACAAAAACCTGTTCTACACTGTATTCATTGGGGCAATATTTATATTWCACCTGTACCCAAAGTATAACAAGCACTAGCTAAATATTACTTATTTATTAGTACTGAATACTACTTTCTTAATAATAAAGCCAGATAAATTTGCATGGCCACTTATTTAGAGATAGATTTTTCTGGAAGAGGGTCAGTAAAATATGGCTTCACAGAGGCTCAACAGGTACCTGAGAAAAATAATATATGAGTCAAAAGGATACATGTCTAACTAGCTTTATGGATCTATGTGTCCCTTTCCCTGTGTCTTTTTGCCTGCTTATCGTTTCCAAGTTTACTGTATAAAAAATTACACTAAGGCAGGGTATAGCTCAACTTGGGCACTGTATTTATCATATGAATTAATGATTAGCATGCTCACTGGCACAATATTGGCATGGTATGGTTTGCAGAGTGAGTCCCCACCTGTGCAGTCTGCCCTCAGCAGACAGGCTGAGCACAGCCTCCCTGCTCCAGAGAGGAAGGAGCAAAGCTGGCCTCAGTCATGGCTTTCTTCCAGTGTTCATACTACTGCAGAGGTAACCTTTATAGCCTCCATTCCTGAGATATCTCATGGATTAAAACTCTTCACCCTCTCTGAAGTCCTCTGGAGGAGGGGGGAAATGTGTTATCCCCACTCCAGCAGTGAGGAGGGAAGCACAGAACTCCTGAGCGGTAGCTAAAGAAATCTCTTCACAGTGGTGAAGCTTCAAAACCTRGGAACTTTCATACGATTTCCTGACTCTGTCATTGATGTTGGCTAGTAAATCAGAGTTTGACATCACAAAGAAAAGTTTGATTTGGAAGCCTACTAAGAAATGAAAATCAGGCTTAGCGCTTTCATTTACTCAAGATTAACATTCATACTGCTGAATCCAGTGTAGACAATGATCTTTATACTGACATTTAATGTTGAAAACCCAGATTCAAATAATTTAGAATAATTTTGAAAACCGAAAATTCAATTACTGCTCTCCCAAGTGCCAAGTGGACCTCTGAGATCCCACAAGATTGACGATGAGGGAGATGTTGCTAATCAATCAGTCCCCATTATCCAAGCTTTTATTCAATCATACAAAAAAAAATCATTAAAAAAAAATTATCAGTTTCTGATTAAAAAAAAAATTACTCTAAATATCTTGGTCATTCTCTTTGCTGCATTATAACAGCAACGCTTATTTCAGTTTTATGATTTTCTATTGAATTCAATGGTGTTCTAAATCAACTCATCCTTTATGAAAATCGAAGTGAGCCAGCAAAGTAGTACCTGATGAGGCTTGAAAAGTGGGAGTTTTTTTCAGATTGAAGGTTTCTAAAAGGAGTGAGCTGTTTTGCATGTAAATTTTGATACACTGCTGTCCAAAAGTCATCCCAAGAAGTTGCAGTTATCTTGTTTTTATTTGCTTGTTCAGTTTTTTATGATACACACATATTAGACTGCCACAGCACAGTATGAATTTTGCTCTCTTCACAATGAGGACATGGTCTCAGTGTACTGGGTMTAGAGATTTTTTGCATGACTTCACTAGTAACACATTATTTCAGGTCACATTTTATCAGCTAGCTCAACAAGAATGCCAGTGACTTTCACCTTGTTCCAGCTCCCTGTAAACATAGTAATTGCCAAAATTATATTGTCTTTTACTTACTTAACAAGCAGTACTTTTCAAAATAAATAGTCTGCCATGAGCAAACACAAATGCTAGCAGTAGTCATAAGTCTTCCATGCTTTCAAACACAGCTTCTAGCATTTTAAAAGCAGACTGAGAAAAAAATGGTGTGAGGAAGAGGTGTTTCAGCCCATTGTCTTGCTTGAACTTTCCCCACCAATGTCCTTKTGCCATTATTCCGGGCATAGCCCCACCCACGGGCGGCAGCAGTAAGTACTTGCAATGCACTAATACTGTTATCAGCCTGCCTAACTTTGTCAAAGTGTATCAGACTGTTTGGTTTGCAGTGGCACATTTTTCTTGCCATTACTCTGATCCTTTTCTACCAGGGATGAATGGCCACAAGAGGTTTCTARGAGCAGGCAGAAAATATCTAAGGAGCCAATATGTGGGCTTACTGTCAAGTGGACATTTGTATTTTTAACAYCTTTTCTCTGGAAACACGTGTCATCACCTCTCTATTTTACTCTGCTTAGGTCTTGGTCCTGCACATACATTGGCACTTCATACTGCCCAACATCTGACTAAGTGCTTTCAGCTCATGTCTCCTCTGTAAGTTAAGTTAGTGGGAACTTTCTGGATGATTTCAAAAGGTGTATGATTGATGACTATTTAACGTAGTATATGCTTTGTGGTAGGATTTTCAGCACTACTTTGCAGAAGTTTTCCGTACAAGTATGAGAAAATGGAAGATCTCTTATCTTAAGGCAATCTTTTTTTTTTTTTTTAAATTAGGAGATGTCATCTTGCTTTACTCCAAAACTAAGTGTAGTTATTATTTTTAAGTACCATTCTAATTTTAGAAGGTGATAATTTATTATGTTAGACTGTCATATTCTAGGGAACAGGCAGAATCCTCTCTGACAGAGTTCTAAACAATTATACCTTCAAACCCTTAAAAGTTATGATATGCAGTTTTCCCATTTCCCTCTAWCCCATTGAGCATATATTAGTCATTCTTAGTATAAACTATTGAAATTATTCAGCCAGTTCACAGTGTTGTTTTTAAAATGAAAAATGCTATGATCTTTTAATGTCTTCAGTGTTATAATATGTACTAAATTAKCAGAACCCTGATGCTCTGATAATTTACACCACAATGTGCTATTTAAAACTGGAAGCCCAGCAGGAGATTWTATTTTTATTAATTTAGTATAATTTTAAACATTACAAAAATAGCTGTCTCACAGCTTCCCTGCTGAGCCCTAGATTGTTGCCACAGCCTGTGCAATACTTTATCAGGAGAGTAACATCACTATAAATACTGCATAGTTGATTCTGGCTTCAACACAGAATACAAAAGGATGCGGAAGACTGAAGAAGAGACAAAGAAAAAACAGGGCTTGCTTTGTTTTACATTTTGTCTGCCTTTTTTTCCCCCTGCTTGCTTCTAAAATTTCTTTTCTTACAGGTTTTTCTCTAAGGGTAGTTGTGAATTTGTAGTCAAAGCCAAAAGGCTGAAGATCCACATTGTAGTTAACTTCAGATGTATCACACAATGCTGCTGTAGGAAAATGAGTTTTACTCTACCTCCTTTGTCTATTGCCCTGCCATTCTTGTGGATTAAACATTAGTGGAATATTACTGTTCAAGTCTAACATGTATTATTAAGAGCAACCTCCTAGGAATTGCAGCTTTCCAGTTTTATGTACACAACTGGTGCACATCTGCTCTCCTTTGTGTGTATTTAGTGAACTTACATCTGCCTGATAAAAAAAAACAACTGTCAGTTACCATATCCCACCTCTCAGCAGCACTAGGGATGTCAGATCCAGTAGGCATAATATCTTTTGGCCCTTTTATGATGCTTGTCTCTTTGAATGAGCTGAGTTGACCAAAAACTCTTGCCAGGAATGCCACCTTCGAAGGAACCTCTGCCCCTTTAGCAACAGAGGAGTCTTGGCAATGAAGCAATATTTGAGTGCAAAACATGTGGTTTCAGGTACCAGCTGCACTGTTCATAGTGGAAAGCTGGGATGGACTGCTGGAGGGGAGAACAGACTGTGATTRAAAGTTATTTTAAAAAGATGTGAGCTTCTAAATTCAAACTAATTGTGAAACTCTTCAGTGCCGATGTTATTTATATTTATTTACTGATCAATATTACATTTTATGTTACAGAAATTTATAGATTAATTTAATTTATTAATTTTTTTACTGGCTGGCTGTATCTTCTACCTGGTTTCCAGGTAATATTCTTAAAGYAAAATGTGAAAACTGAAAAAAATTCAATTCCAAATGTTTACAATTTACCATGCAACTCTAGTAAGGCAAAGCATATTTCACTGGCAGGCAACAGATTTCCTTGTAAAACTCCTGTAGTTTTCCCAAAAATTTTGTGACTTGACAGTAGAAATGTGATTAGTGCGTAAGTCCCCCATTTGAACAAGAGGACCTTCTATTCAAAACAATTGGTGCTTAGATGTTAAACACYATATAGATTTTGATTGAGTGACACGTTGGCAATTCAGCTCTGCTTCGGACAGGAGCTGCATGTTCACCTTTCTGGGGCATAGAAGGCAGGCAACCTTCTTCCTTGATGAGCCACCAATTAACCCTAATTAAAGCTATWGTATTTTTCTTTGAATAATACTATTACTGACTAAAACTCCTCCTCAGCTAATTAACAGGCAATTGCYCCCTCCACCTGTATGGACTGAGGGCTGCTCAGGTAAACATTTTCATCACTGAAATATTTGTTGTTAAAAATTCTTTCTCTGTCCCTTGTGCTGTGATGTTTACACCTGTGTACACACATACAGGAAATAACAATTCATTTGCAACTCTCTTCTTTTTCCACAACTGCCAGGAGAATGTGAGTGAGGTAAGTCATTCCAAGGATATTGGAAGAAATGAGGCATGAAATAAAAGCCTTCCTGCACTATCTGCTGATCCTCAGGAATGTAAGGCAACCTGCTGTATTAAAGAGAAGCATTCAGGCTATTAAGTAAGGCACTAGGACAGTSAAGAGTGAGTCTGTGTGAGGCACTTGCCTGAGCTGATGACATCAATGTCCTCAGAACTATTGCTCCAAGTTCATGATTATGAGATTTGCAAGGTGTCTSACATGTTATTCTTGTTCTTGGCAATGTCAGGGGACTTAAAAACAAGATTTTACATTATTCCCTTTTTTKTTTTTAGACATTTTATTAACTGGATGTACCCACTGACAGTGTTAMAAATAATGTAGTATTGAGCAGCTTTCTGCTATTAATATTATTAGTCATACAAATTAAGTTAATCAAGTGAATCAATCCAAGCAGTGTTCCAGCTGTTTCATGAGCAAAATCTGAAGGACTGTGAATAGCTTGTACTGAGCAGTGTCCTGTAGAAAAAAGTGGGATTTTGCTACTTAACACTGGAATTTTCTTYTCACCTGGTGAAAAATTCTTCTCCAAATTAGTTATGCTGTTGACTCAGTAGGCTTGCATGACAAGGTGACTCAGAAAAACAYGGCCACAGATTGGTAGTGGAGGAGATTTTGGGTTAGGAGGATTTGGAGGTCTTGCTCCAAGGACATTGCAACAGCCCTATAGAATGATAACTCTCCTGAAAGGAATGTTGATATATAGGTATCATTGTATTTCAATAAACTGCAATAGGAAAGATGACACTGCAATAGTGATTGGACCAGCATGATTAAATGCAGGTTTAATATTGTCTTCATGTCGAGCCAGAAATTTTCATCCTATTAGTCCAAGTAGCACAAGTTCTTTATATTTCAGCAATAAGATCTAACAYTGCACATGGAACATCTAACACAGTTGTTCCAAAGCACATGGAAAATATGTGGTTTTGTAGTCTTTTTCTTTTCATACCTCATTCATAACACTGCTACAGAAGGCAAAATATGAGAAGATTTCTGATTTGTCTCTCCAAGAACAAACCTGCTGAAAAATAGATGTTTTGGTGTGGAGAGCTACGTACGTGGATATGAAAAAAAGCACATATAAACTTAATGTTTTTCTTGTGTTGTAAAATGGGGATTTTTGCAGCAGAATCGGACAGTAGGTTATGACTTCTGCTAAGAATACTACACRTGTATGTACAGATTGTGAATTCTATATTTTTTTAAAACTTGAAATTAAATGTGTTGTCTGTCACTAACATTAGATTGCAACTRTCTAAGATGAGTTAACAATTCACTATATTTTTATAAAGAGTGTACATATAAAATAGCTTTAAAGAATCATGCTGTTSTTTGCATAAATGATATTTTTAGTAATCTATACATGAATTATATATTAGATTAAAGGTACACATGTTTTGATCTATTCACATTTGCATGAGCCACWGCTTGCCTAAGACCACAGGCATTGCAAAAAAATATTCCAGATATACTAAAAACTGCTTGAACCTTTTTCATTGTTTCTTAGTAAGGCACATACAGCTTTTTATTAAATTATTTTCTAAATGTTATTTTGTAAAGAAATTTAATAAAATTTACTACTCTGCAATCCATTGAGCACTTCCTAATTTAATTTTCATATTCTGCATTTCCTGGGATTTACAATTAAAATCGTGATGAGCCAGACATTCAAAGTCTTACATGTGTGAGATTTTATTATTATTTTAAACTGAAAAATATCAACAGGATTTTGGTTTTATAAAATATTTTCAAACAAAAAGATGAAGTAAGTGAAGCCTTTTATACATAGATTACGAAGTTTTTACCAAGTTTCACAAACTTTTTTTCTCTTCTTCTTACTTCTTTACCCACTCAACCCATTGGAAAAGTAGACTGCTTATGCCAATGCCAGATACAGTTAATAGAAAATAATAGCTCTGATGTTTTATACTCTCCGACATTGATCAAATAAAATTCAAAAATCCTATTCTCCAGAACAGACACTGTCATTAAAATTCTTGCAGATTTATTTACATAAAACTCAGCATGTTTGTAACCAAGAATGAGCCATTGTGCTCAAGAGTTGGCTCATTTTACCACCATTTTATTCTGGAAAGTTCTTGGAGATCCATACAGATCAATACCTTTATTTCTTTTACAATAATAATGCCTTATTTTTATTTTGCATTTAGGACACATCTTGAACCTTACCAATATTGCCAAGTTTGCATTCGTTTCTTCACCCATTTTCTAAAAGACTACATKGTGTTGCACCACTAGCTCAGAAAAAGAAGCACTCCAAACAAACTTTAGGGGYTCTGGGTCACCTGGACTTTCTTATGATCCTGCTAGGTGGAATAATTTATCCTATCCTGAGCTTGGTGAGGATATTTTAACTAGTCTCTGAACTGAGTCTTTATAATCTAAAAGCAGAAAATGCAGGAATGTTTGCCAAAGTCTTCCACTCGGGACTCCAAGTAGCAACTTGCAATTTATGTTCAAGCTTTCACCATTTTCATATACATAGAACTCTTCTCAAAGTTTCATAGTACTTYAAATTGAGGTTCTTTTGTATGGTTTGAAAGTAGCTTCTCTTTAGGCTTTTTTTGGAACAATAATATACCTAGTTTATAGGAGGACACATTTAAGGATTGAGAGCCTTCTATAACTTCTACCTTACCAAAAAAAAAAACCTTGCAAACCCAGATTTTGTAGATGTCACTAGGAGAGCATGACAAACAATTGGCTCCAAAAACCAAAGAAGTACACAGGGCAGTGCAGTGCCAGAAGAGTTGTAGACTTAGAGGGCTTTGTAGTTTGGCTGCAGTTCTGAAATAACATTTGTCACAAAAAAMCCCCAGGTCTATTAATTTTCAGAGCTGAGGCTCTGCCTAGGCTCCTCTCAGCATTGGAAATCAGTGCCCTGCCACTGGATTTCTGTCAGCAGTGAGTTGTTTCCCAGGTGTTTAATTGGGAAGGAGCAAAATACAAGCGCCACCCACGTGATGACTGGGACAAGGGATGTCTTGGTATAACAGGATACAGCTGGTCCTCATGATGCAGAGCCCTGCTCAGGGTAGACTGGATTGGAATACATAATGGAAAATGGTGTCAGAATCAATAATATGTATGTGCACATAATGTTGCCCCCACTGTGGTGTTTCTAGACTTTCCAGCACTACTTCAAGGTCTCTTACAAGACATAAGTCTGCTGAATAAAAAAATSTAATTCAGATCTCAAGCAAAAATAGTGTATATGAGTTAGGGCCTAAGAAAACAAGTTATAATTTCAGGTGCMATTCTTATCAATATTACTGAYAGCAAACTGTTCTGCTTTTACTGTATTTTATTTTTATTTTTAAGAATTAWCTTTGAGTGGCTCCTAAACTTTGCCTAGAACTTAAAGAGCCGATTTCAACAGAAAGGGTTTGCAAGGAAGAAAAGAAATTATACCATACTTTTGCTAGAGTTCATCACTGAGTAGYCTTTTGGTCTTTTCCAACAGACGTATTTGTAGCACCTACTGACAAGATGCCAATCAATTATGGAGAATAAACGAGCCAGGGAAAAAGCAAGTGCTTCGTATTACAAGGAAAAGATCATTTTTGTCTATCTCTAATCACTGTCTCAGCCACAGTATTTTAAAAGGAGGATAGAGGACAGATGCTTCTAATATTCTCCAAGTTTTTGAGGACTTTTTATAAACTCAAAAAACCCCATGAATAACAATAGCACTATCTCTTAGAGAAGTTATGATCTTTAGTGTCTCTCTCAGCTTTCCATAAGCCTGCTTATACACATTCTCAAGGAGTTATACTCGTGTGCAATTAAAATGAAATACTGATTGCTATTTAAAACAAAAAGACTGTGCTTGCAGAATATAACTGTGTTCTAATGAATTTCATAATACATTTATTCAGTGGAGAAAAGACTTTTTTTATTCAGCAAAATCAATTTTCTGATCTCCAAATGGACATTTTATCCTCTACTCTTCTGATCTTCTGGTGGCATCATGAATTCCACAGACAGCTCTGTTAATCAGCAGAGTGCTTCAAAAGAGAGTTTCCTCAGCTAAATGTAGTTACTATTTCTCTTTAAACATCCATGCTTTAAGTTCCTGAATTATAACTTTGAACCTAACATTCCTACAGTATCATTGTACTTACAGTGTGCAAGAGGCTAAGGTAGGGTTAATTAGTTCTGAGAATACCACGAGTGGTTCAGACTACAACCATGGGGTTCTGGTCTGATGATGGGGACTATATTGGGGGTTTTTATAAAAGTTATATACATGTTATTAATTTTGTACCTCAGTATCCCTGTGCCTTTGCTGTCACTTTCACCACATTTTTTTTTCTGAAATTTCAAATTGTGTTGTGGCAGATTCAGACATCTAAATTATATTCCAGGTGTCAGTGGTCTTCAAAATAGGAAGTATTCTGAAATATGTGYTTCCATTTGTTGCCAACTTTATCTTTTTTGGGTTTATTTTTATTTGTTAGTTTGTTTTATTTCTCTGTTTTACTGTTGAATGCTGGTATTTATTTTGGTCTGCTTGATATAAGCGTTGACTTTTAACTATTCTAAGATAAATTGTTCAATTGAAAAGAAGAGAAAAATGTTCCTGCTTGAGAGCATCATGATAAAATGATTACACATGCTCACATAAAATGAAGGTTTATGTTATTCTGTCTCTGATAAGTTCAGTACTTCTGTAACTGTCACACAGGGTAAGACAGAAATCTTGTTAATGGTCTAGAGAACAAAAGTAATCATCTCACATATTCTGGAACCCTTCAGTGATAGCTGTGTCACACAGCAGAATAATCTTATGTGACATGGATTAAGGTGTACAGTGACTCTTCAGCTAAACTAGAAACAGGTTTTGAGTTAAAGTCTTAACAACCAATGATGAAAACATGCCAGCACTTCAAAGGATTGTTCCATCTTCTACTACTTTGTATTTCCTTGGTTTTCCCTATTGTGAATAAAAATTAAGGAATTGAGTTTTATCTGAAAAAAGTTATAATTATTTTCAAACACATTACATCCAGCTTTATCTGCTTATATATTAAACAATATTCCTGTTCTCTTGCAACATTACTGAGCTTATCTCTACTAACACATCACAACTATGTACTAAAAAGCATAAAATGTATATTGAAATCTATGCATTATGCAGATACCAGCAATGTTTATTTTACAGGGGTTTTGGTGTTCTTTTTTGTTCTGTGAGACTGGAATAAAGAATGAACACTTTGGTTTACAATCTAATTTGGGGGAAATGAGAAGTGATGAAATGTCATGAAAAGAAAACAAACCTCTGAAATAAAGCAGAACTATTACACAACACAAATAACTCCTCTGTAACTCGTAAACAACACTAATGTCCATTCCTATTATTCAGTTATTTGTAAATAACTGACATTATGGCTGTGCTTAAAGTCAAGCATGTCACTACTGCAGCAGTGTGGACACCTGTTGCTCCATACCCTGTAATTCCTCCACTATGCAGCCTTGTAAAAAGGATCCTGACTCTTTTGTCTGCCTCAAATCTGCACAACTGCCACAAGATGGGAGAGGAGTTTGCTGAGCAGAAACCTCCAGAACCACCCAATTCACACTGCAAGTAAGGGTATAAGTGTCGAAAGAGAAAGGGCTACAGCTGGCTTCTGTCCCCTGCCCTGTGATCTTTTCCTGAAGCACAACCAGTACCTTTCCAGGCAGTGGCATAGAAAGGGCAGCCAGGCTTCAAGTGTGCTCCAAGAAAAATGCAAATATTGCCACTGTGGGGAAAACCTGGTTGAAGCTGAYACTTCTCCAGGCAGATTGCTCAGCCCAGTCAAGAGTCAGCTGAAGAATAAGAAACAAAACTCCCTGACAAAATCTCTCTGCATCCTATCAAATGAGACACAAATCTGTCATACTTAAAAACTGCAATGACACCATTATAAAACAATGGCATCAAACAGCAACATCCAAGGTTTTATGAACACAGTTTGCAATGTCTGTGGCACACTATTGCAATTGCAGATGACCCATATAACAAGAAGGGAAAACAGGTTTCTTTTTATTCATTTAGGTTGTAGGTAAATATTGGTTAAATCTGTTCTGTTTACATGGATTTCCAAGGTATCAGCCTCAGAAATCATAAATCTCAATAATGCATAGGTGATGGAAACACTTACTGTGCCTTTGAAGAGTTTTTTGCATTTGAAACTCATTTGCATTTGAAAGTCATGTAAATAAATACATTTCCAATATCGCTCTCAATTTTCTTTGATATCTAAAAGTGTACATGTGATTTAATTAATAGAAAAATATTTCAAAGYTCTGTCCTTTTCAAATCAGTATCAATACTTTTATTTACTTCAATAAGGTAATTATTTTACCATCAAAAATATAATCATTCTACATTTCCCCAAATCAGCTGGTGAAAATAATTTCTAAGATTTCTTCTTTTCCCCCTTTAATGATTTTAGGAATGATTTCATAATAACTATACTTTCCTAGCTGCAAGAAAACATATATGTTTCATAGTCATTAAAGACTATGCATTTGTCTTTAATAAATAACTCATTTTCTGCTCAGTGGAAATTATGGCTCTGTCCTATAAGATATACAAAACTTATACTTGTGCTTTGGGGTGACATTTTTTACATGCGTGTTTTGCTTTTTAAAAAAATAGACATAAAAAATAGAAATCTATGTATCTGATGAGATGTAAGTGCTTGTGTCTCTTGGAAGTTAGTATTTATTTTTTATTTATTGAGTAAATGAATTAAAAATTTCTGTTAAAAAYTGATTTGTGGAAATCAGAAAATATSGACGTTTTCTGTGTGTCATGACTAGGTTTCACAATTGCCTTTTGAGAAGTATATGTAACACAATACTTCACTTTGTGATATTTATTTGTGGAGTATAATTTTATAGGATATTTTCTTATGAAACAAATTCTTGTCAATAAGGCTTTTGCTTTAAAATAGTAATAACAAATCCTTGTGTCTCGGTCAAATTGATTTTTCTGATGAGAACCTTGGAAAAAGTTGTTATTATTTTTTAATCCATCACACGGACACTATATGAGAATAAATCAATGCTGCAGTTTTAGTTTATTGTATATCTCTTTCTCATGGCCTTTCATTTTGTTCATTCCTCACCAAAGAACAACCAGTCGATCAAAATTTATTAGCTGGTGTTGACCTATTTGGATCTAGTTAGAAACTGTGGTCTCCTACCTTGGCCATTTAGTGAAATTTTCTATGTAGCTGACCAGAAATACTATTATGTTTGAGAATTTGCATCTACTTTAGTGTTCCCCTAAATTTAAGGGCTTGAGAATAAGTTTTAGACTTCCTGTATTGCTATTAAAGGAGAATGAAGGTCCTGTTTAATTTATTAAAGATTATGGACTTGCATTATTATTAGAGTAGTAGTATTTTATATAAAAGCCAAAAGAGGATGTTCATTTATAAAGCAACTTTTCCCAGAATTTAAATTGGTGGTAACAGATAATGGACAGTTAAAATGTGGTGTTAGTCACCACTTGACATCATGAGCTATGGCTGAAGTAGGTGAACACCTCTGAGTGCTAAAYGATCCTTGGGGTAGGTGATGGAAGAAACACGTACTCGGATTGGACTCCTCAGATACAAAGATATGGCAAAGTTCTACATTTAGTTTAAAAWAATAAGGCAGTCCTACAAGTGGTAGATTGACAAATTATATGATTTTACTCTGTCTTACAAAGCAAAAGCAAGAAACACTGAAAAATATTTTGCCTTTCCATCAAAGAATTGAATAATCCTTATAGTTTCCTTTACTGATACTGAGTGACTAGGGATGAGTCTCCCCACTCTTGTGATGGGAAGAGATGTCATATCTTACTTTCTCAATACAAATGTTTCTGAAATAGGATAGTATTTACTAAAATTGCCCTTATTTTAGAAATAAATTTTCTAATCTATTATTTATTAAATACCTTCTTAGATGATTCTGTGTATATCAGTGTATGCTCTAATAAAACCTGCTTTTTATGTGCTCACAGTGCTGCTTTTCTTTTCTGGATTAAAAAGAAAGGCCAGACAAAAAGGTTACTATGCAAGTGAAGTCCCAAAATTAATTTTGGAAATAATCACAACTTTGTATGTTATTAACACGCAAACAGAAGAGTTCTTAGTTCATAATGACCTTTATTTCATGTAATAGATACCCCAAGTCAAGACTGAGTTTTATCCCAAAAAATATATTAAACATTGTGAACTGAAATTAAGAAAGAATAGGAAAAATACAAGTACAATAATTTTACTCTAAAATAACCCCCCCAAATGACTCGGGGCACATTGATTACTTCTTTAAAAAAATTGCTTTGGGCAAAATGACTTACAGTTTTGCCTGCCTTGCATCTCTACAAATTTCCAGTTCMATGTCTCTGTTCTCAATATTGCATCTTTCCTTTGATATTAAGGATTTCAATTAGTGCTCATCAATATTTGTAATAAAGGAACCTGGGAGAATCTCCTGTTGAACAGTCTCACACTTCAAACTTCTACTCTTTCCCTTTTTCCCCAGTAACCACATGTCCTGCTTGAAACATAAAGCTGCTAAATCTGATTCCATTGTTGTCACTACCTACAAAAAAGTTTCTAAACTAAATTTTGTCCCACAACAGACCTAAATTAAGTACATCTATGTGCAAATGAATCAAATCACTACATGAACCCTGATTTTATGAATGCTATTCAAAGAAAAATACCTTTCCCTTCAAGTAGATAAATGCACATATTGTAGACGTATSATGCTGCATAGTGCAATATGAAGCATAAAACAATGACACACACACATGTAATATTGGAGGAGTATGGGCCTCTCAGGAAGGAGCAGTAAAGGGGGCTCAAGCAATGCCTCCCCTGCTCCTCTCAGAGGTTGCCACAGAGGAGTTCAGCTCACAGCAAGGCTCAGGTCGATGCTTTGCACCAGCACAGCAAGGCCCACTCTGTCAGTCTGCAATCTGGTTGTTCCTGTGGGCTCTGCAATGCCTAGGGAGAGCATCTGTATAATCTTAATATCCAGGAAAAATCACAGTGCATAAGCTTGAATCATCAAAAAAAATGGGAACCAAGTTCCAAAATGTTTCACTTTTTGTTGGGTTTATGTTATTAAGTTGTTGTCCCTAATTATTTTTCTTATACTCTCTTTATTCTGAGGCTTCACAGGAATTTTGACAATATATTTGTTTACTTGAGACTTCAAGCCCTTTGCCTTTGCTCAGAGGAACAAAGMAAAGTCAGAAGTTTAACAATTTTACCCTTATCCTTGGTTGCTATCTTAACCAAATGAACCTTTTGAACTTGTCTTGAAGACAAGAAAACTTAAGGAGAGGAGGAAAGATAATCAAAAGTAAGCAGGATGCCTAAAAATTGTGTTTCTTATTTCTTAAAGCCAGCAGGACTGATCTTTTACACACAATGAAGCCTCAGTTCCCAGTACAGAGATGCTTTATAAAGACAAGTTTCAGCGTGGTGGTTGAAACACACCATATTCAGCTCACTCTTGACCCACCTGCTGTGGTGAATAAAGTTATGAGAGAGGAACCACAGCCTATTTTTCAGCTTGTTATTTGCTGGTGAATATCCTAAAACACTTGTAGAGCTGTTGATTCTTTCGTGTTTTTTCAGATTATTATAAATCTTTTTGCTAACAGTACGACTCTCACTCTTTCTGCAGACCTCAAAACTTCTGGCCTCAGACATGCCGTGTGGCAGCAGGGTCCGAGGTAGCTGTACTAAGAATAAAACAACCTTTCCTAATTATTTCTAAAAGTGTTGCAACTGAATCTTATCCACTCTTTGCAGTTTGAAAGACAGTTAATACCAGGATCAGAATTTCAATCCAAATACAATGTATTATTTTATATAATTCTCCTGCGACTTTCCTGGTGTGTGTATATAAATATGTATATATAAATACCTGTTTAACTAGATTGCATCAGTAACCCCTAAATGATGTGAAAATTAAAGGCTTTTTACAAAAATGCTGGACTTTTTATGTACAAATGTATATGACTTTTTGAAGAAAACAACATATCGATAGTATGGTGGCCTAACTTCAAAATCCATTGGCACTAAATTTACAGTCTTATACCTGTGACAAAACATTTCACTCTTTCACATAGAGTGAAAGAATATTGCTCTGCTATCCCCTAGTTGCCAGCTAATTCTAAGAAATAGTTATTTAAGGTTCATGAACAAAATAAAACAAACTTGGAAAAAAAAGAAAAATGTCTTTATGTGTTTTGCTTTATGTATATGGCGGAATTGCTGAAACATTTAAAAATATCTTGAAATAATCATAGGAGAATGTATCAGAGTTCTTCTGGCAATGGCCCAGAAATGTGAAACTATTGTCATCTTGACATTCACAACTGATAAACACACTATGCACACTAAATCAAAATGGGTATAAAAGTGTGCCATGTGACAGGATAGCCTTTGCCAAATGGACTGACCTGCGATGAAAAAGTCAATCCTCTTCCTCTTTTTTTTTAACTGAAAAAAAATATAGCAGCAATAATATGGGTAAAAGCCTCAATAAAATCTGTCAGAATTGATTTTTAGTGACACATAATGTCTGGCAATTTAAAGCTTTATTTTGCCAACTGTTTAATCTGTACTACAAGTTAAAGTGTTCCATATGCATAACTTCCCATTTCAGTGATGATCCTGTTTAAAGATTTGTTCCAGCAGCATTTATTTAATGACCTTTATAAAGACTTCTCTCATTCTTCTGTGAGTTATATTTAAACTAGGGAATAATAAAATTAAAGTGCACAATGGGAAAAAAATCTCCATTACCCACTACTTTTTTGTTCAAAACTGTAATTACTTCTTAGGCAACATTAATGAGGAAGCRTGGGAATATAGGCATTCCAATCTTAGAAAAAATAATAAACCAATGGTCATTATTTGCATCCTTTTAATGCCAAATCATACATTTTTTGTCACGTAATACCTATGAAGAAAACTCACATGCACTGTAATATGCACTGCTATGGCTCCCTTATTCTATTGATTTAAATATCTTTTTGCTTCTCCCTACTCAACAGGAAGTATGAGGTCATTGGTATAGCTGAAGCACGTCTTGATAGAGCACTATTCAAACCAGATATACACCATACTTTATATCATATTTTGAATTATTTATCTGTCATGGGAAATAACAGGAGAGGAAGGAGTTAGCTGGGAGTTTGAAAGGAATGTGGCAAAATAATTAATGTGCAAGTCCAGCTGCACAAAATCAGATGTCAAGTCCTGGTMCAAAGAGTCAGAGTCAGTGATGGTGGTAAAGCTCTTGGTAACACCAGGAGAGCAAAGAGGGTCATAAATCCAGGGAAAGGCTATCACATTCTGTAAACCAGGTACAGGTGAAACAGAGTACTAATTTCCAATGGACTGTGGAATATGGCTGCCTGAAACGTGTTTAAAACTGACACGTGCACACAACCCTGCCATTCAGAAACTTTCATCTATCTCTATAAAGTACTGAGGAAAAGGTTAATCAAGAGTGCTGTATGGCTTAAGGAAATGCACAGAGTGGCTGGCTGACTTGATTCATGTGTCCCAGCGACAAAATTCTTTCCTGGAGATCCATAATGTATGGGTTCTTAATTATCTGGTCTTCAGTGCATGTATGTGTGTATTTAAAAAATGGCCAATAAAATTTCAGCCAAGAAACACACTGTTCATTCCTTTCAGGTTTATTTTAAACCTATTGCACTTAGGTTTCAGCTAAATCAATTTTTCATGAATATCTACCCTAGCAGATTACACCTCAAACCAGTTCAGATCTCCAGAGAATTAAAAAGAAAAAAAAATAAAATAAAAAGAAAAAAGATTTCTCAACAAGTAACACCCCAGGAAAAAGAAACAGGGTTTTTAATTGCTTTGTGCGCTCCATAATTGAAGGCAGGCACCTTCTTGAGGCACTCACTGCCAGGAGGAGTGTGACTCCACTTGGCCCTGCCTAATTAATCCTGTGATACAAACCTTCTGGCTTCAATTTTCACATTTCTGTCTCTTTTTAGAGGTGATAATAAAACTAAAAATTTATGTTGGTTACTGTATGACTATAACGGTGCCAGCAGAACACAAATAAACCCATATGGATGAAAGAGACCTTGTCTTCCCATCCCTGGCTTCTCTGTTTTGTGCCGTGTACAGGGACACACTTTGTGCTAACAAGAAAAGGTAGAGAACGATTCAGTAGCAGGAAGGAAGTACAGGTCAACTGATTCTTGTGATAGTCTGCCCTGCTCAGATGACTCACTGAAGCATATGTCTTATTTGTTTATTGACAAGATCTCAAAATAGAAGTACACACTCTGGAAGCTCGGTTGAGCTGGCTACAAATCACAAAACTGCACAACAGCTCTTAATGAAAGACAAATTGTGCAGCTTAGCCTTTAAAAAGCAGTCAAGGCTGTTTGTGCAGATGCCTTCAATCTTAATAGCTTGCATACTGTGACCTGTGCACACTCCCTTACCAGTGCCTAATGAAAGTAATAGACCATCTTTATTTTCCATAGAATGTAAAGACACCACTATTATTATTATTATTACTAGCATTATGAGGCAAGGATTTAATTCTTGGACACTGAGAAATTGTATTTACARACACACAGACACATATGTAGCAGTTATGAAATACAGTAAGATAAATTATCTTTTTACTAAATTGTTTCTATTTTCATTGCACTATATAGAAGGTGTACTTAGACCTTACTGTATTGAAGTGGGAAGGGTTTACCTTGGCAAGTGAAGTAGAGAAATATTCTTCCAATAGAGCTGCTGCTTTCATTTAGATGTACATTGCAGGTTTCATTCTCTTCATCCTACTCCCAGGACCTAAAAATGTAGTTCTGTACATTCAAATTCCTTTATGCAGTTGAGCACAGTAGGATTATATCATGGATCTGATCATTTTTGTTAAGAGATATGATGGAAGAAAAAGGGGATAAAAAGAAGAATTATCCTAATTTTGCTGCTGTTGTTTTTCTCATTTCCTCATCTTGCAAAATGTCACATGTCTCTAGAGATATTGTTTAAAAATAGGTAATATATTTTAGGGTAACAAAATGCCTCAGCTTTGTGATGGTGTGCAAGCTGTATTCCACACAGAAGTTGGAAGGATTGGTGTGATTGGAAAATTAGGATAATTTTGCTGCCAAACTCTAGCAAATTGCTACTGAGCATCTACAAACCTTTTTTTCTGGCTTCACACTTCAATGCGTTGTGACAAAATTTCTCTATGGATAGCAAAACCTCAGCCCTTTGCAACTCCTCAGAAATTTTAAGTGCGTTTTCCAAGAGGGGTTGATTTTAAATTTTTATCTGAATGTTTTGAACAATTCACCTTTGTTTCTGTAAACCCTGATTTTGGAAAAGGCATTGCTATTACAGCTGAAATTTTTACCCACAAACAGAATACCAAGAACAGAAAGCTCAATTGAAACACTTGGAACAAATGCTAAAAGAAACATATAGCACCAAGCACAAAGCACCTGTGGCATGGCTCAGTGTTGAATATCAGGCCATGCAGAATAGCTTAAGTGGGAGAGGTTTAGAAATGGAAAAAGAGACAATTACCCCACAATCAGTGCTTTCACTGGGCAGGTCTTCCTAGGGAACAATTGCTGCCCCACCAGTATATTTTGGACAAGGAATACAGTTTGTTTTAGCAAATGTTTAAGGAGCAGAAATGCACAGATACATAGATACACAGATAACTAGCTAGAGTTTTGTGGGGGCAGGATGGTGGGGAGAATCCTGTGTCAGTAAAAATACACACAAAAAGAGATGAAAAAATTCTTATCACATAAATACAGGATGTTCCAGAGAAAAGAACCTGTATTTATTAATCATTTAATGTAAGTGTATTTTAAGAGACTCCAGATTATTTAATCTCTTTTTWAATAATGTATCTGAAGAAAATATAAAGCATTCTATCAAATTCTCAAGCAATTTTTTACATAATTGGTTATTGAGCTGCATTGTAGCAGTCAGACCAGGTCATCTCACCTGTCTTGAGCTTCCTTTTGTWGTAGAAGTGTTTCATTTTAATTGACAGTAATTCTGTGTAAAAATGTGTGTGCCATCTGACTGTCCTGAACTCAGACTATTTAAGGCAAGCTTCATTTCTAGAGCGCAGCAGCAAATGCAGATTGTAGGGCAGAGTCTGCCCTTTGTTCAGTTCTGGAGATGGCAGGATGAGGCTACTTTCTCAGAATGGAGACTGCTGCTTTGTCTGCAAGAATGCCTTTCACAGCCTTCTCAAGAGTAATGCAAATATTTTGTAGTATTTTGTAGTTTACCACAAATAATTCCACAGGGAATTGGGTTAAACCTGGTTCACTGTAGTGTTTAGTCTTCAACAATTTGTCTAAATTGTTCTTTTGCTGGAAAACCTGGGGATTTCTTTTTAAACCTAAAATTAAATCTCCATCTCCCATGAGGAATTGTACTATTTCTAAAAAAAAATGTATATATTTCATTTTAAAATATTTTTCAACTAATTCCATTTCCATGCTCTGTAATTTCACAGGGATGTGAGATTTTRTCTGACCCTGATCAATAGCAAATTTGTTACCATGAGCCTGTGGGATAAATTTTCAGTCTTCACAGAGTATATCAGGTAAGTCCTCTCCTATCTCTCAGTAAGTTCTGCTGTGGGTAGACCCCACATCATTACACGAGGGGTTAAAGACGAGCAAGCAGTGGCTTTGCAGGCACTACAGGGAAGCCCAGCAGCTCAGAAGCAGCAGGAAAATGGGTCAATTAATCTAGGAAGGCAATCAGATCCTCCTGAAAAAAAAGTCCTATTGGTAGAAGTGCTGTCAGCTAAAGACTAACAATGTCTTCAGTTATGTTGATATGAATGTGTGAGAGGAAGAGGCAAAAGAATGATAAAGTGCATTTAGCATAGTCTTTTTGTCCAGGATTTTGAAGCCATCCTCTCTGACCTGGATTATGGGATATATTTGAAATATTTCTACTACCACTCTTTAAATGACTGGACTCTATGTAAAATTGTATTACAGGGCTTACATGTCCTGAAATTCCTGTAATTCCAATTCCACTTCTGTTAAGAAGTCTCACAAAATCTTTCCTTTTATGTCATTTAGCAAGATGCCTAATCAGAGMCAGAGGGCGAAGAAAYGGATCATTGTAAAARAAAAAWAARARAWRTRWAAMASWG
>JACDOX010000009.1:10197632-10226713 GCA_014549065.1 Cardinalis cardinalis
TMWWWTWWAWAWAWRTKTTWWARARWRTKAYATACWTACAGTTAAATGTCTGACAAAACTGTCATTGTAAACAGTCAAGAAAACTATATTATTTCATATWAATAAAATCAAATCAGGGAAACTTTTGAAGAAAAAACTACACTCAAAATTCTGGAGACATAGTAACTCATAGCAAAATGTATTACAAAGTAATGTAAATAACATAGGATAAAATACAATGAATCTGGGAAATCAGAGCAGAGGTTAAACTTTAATGTAATCYCATTACAATAAAATATGAAATCATACTGATTATCTCAGCCCTGTTGATGTTGCTATGCTGTGACACAAATGTAGTAAATACGATTATAACAAAACCATTTATGGTTTTTGTTCTCTTAGAGGATTGRAAAAAACCAAAATGACTATCTACTCACTTTGCTCCCTTCCTATTCCCAAAAATGCTGGCAAGGTTGATACAGTTCTGGGCAGGTTGAACATATGCAGATTATAAAATATTGCAGGGATCCACAGATGTGTTCTGAATTATGGTCCAAATTGTGACCCAGTTTGCATGGCTACGCAGGATAGGAGGGAGAACAAAGAAATAAAACTCTTCTTTATTGCTAATACCCAGGGGAGCTGTAAGAGGTGAATAAAAAGAATAACCACAATAGGGAATCTTGCACTGTATGACCTAGTTGCACCAGCATGTAAGAGCTCAGGCACTGAAAGGGAAAGCCAGGAGACTCATTGTCTCTTTGAGCCACAATTTGCCTCTTCGTTTACTTAAAGGCAATGCAAAAATAYGCTTGGCTTTAATTATTTCTGTGAAAAGTGGTTGATTTCAGTGTAGTATTGGTGTTTCTTTGAACAACCAAGTTAATAGGATTGTGTTATCCCTCATATGATGTTATCCCCGTATGATTCTTTTGGTTGTGTCATGCCTTCAACAATTAAGCCAAATACATATAGCTCATTCCCTTTCATGCAGCAGTCAGAGATTGGATCCATTTCCTGCCATGTCTTTTATTGCAAACAGTTCAAGCTTCAGTAGTCTTAGCTTTGCAGAGGAACAAATTACTTCCATCACTGTGAAATGTGATGAAGATACCTCAAGCTAAAATGCAGACYTGTGAGCACACTATGTACCAGATTATGTATAGAACAAATTATAGAAGCAATCAACAACAACAAAAAAAAACTAGTTTTAATCTACTTCATAAAGGAAGAAGAGCATTCTTGAGGTATGTAATACAGTCCTTTCTTTAAAGCAGAGCACTTAGCTAAAATTTGGTGCCTCAGAGTCRAAGATGGTGATAAAGCAATTTTAGCCAATCCTTAATCATAGTAGTAATCCAACCCAGGTCATTTAGATCATTAAGTTCTTAATCTTATTACTTTACTTTTTCTCATGTCCAGGTTCCCTGTGTTCTTCTGACAATATTTTTCTTCTCTCAGGGAGGGAAACAGAGTCTCTGTATGTATGCAGAGCCTTAATCATGAGATACCAAATGAAAAATAACTGTCTCTACTATTGAAGTTCCTAAGGGATGTTAGGAGGATTTTCTTTTTTGGACTGTGGAAGGTTTCTTTGGGTTTGGCTGGAAACTACCTTTGTTTCAGCTGTCCTTTAAGGGCCATASCTGTCTCCTAGAAGTGGACAGATGCTACTAGTGGTGAGACCCACCAATTTTCTTTATGTTTAATGTACCATCTAACAGTATACAGAATGTTTTAAAAATATTTAAATAAGTTAATTAAATTCCAAAACCATTGGTTGTTAGTACTTTTGCATCATCCTCCACCCACCGYATCCTCCACCCACTGTTTTATTTTTTCATATAATCAATAATGYCATCATGTGTTAGCATTAATGCCTTTCATCTGAACTCCCACTAATGACAGCTTTTAAATCTMCCCTGGATTCAGTGGGATTTTACAYGCCTCAGTGTTGGTGGAAACAGCACCCCACAATGTATGCAGWCTGATGCTCTAGAAGGCTTTCTGATATGATATTCTTGTGTTGTGATTACTGCAGAGGTTGTGCAAATCCTGTTGGGACTTCTAAATGAACTGTAAGGAACACTATAAAAAAATAATGTAGTGACTTTCATAAAATCACCATATTCCTTAGGCAAACCACTAAGTCACTCAAAGCAGAAAATATCTGATCTGCATCTAAACTTTAGCTGTGTTTCTGAGTTTCTGGTTAGAAAGCATATTAATGCCCTGCAACTTGCACTGGGCTCACTTTAAAATTTATATTAAGTAGATTGTTACATTATGGTAATGTACTAAATTACCTAAAGCAAAGTAATACAATGATTAACTGACCATAAACATTGGTTTATGGTCAGTTTATAAAGTATTACAAAGATTAACATTATGCATTTTCATATCAGAAGAAAATTGCAGGATGAAATATCTCTGGATGGACTTGATGCTATTAAGAATAATAAAACAGTGGTATAACTCACAACAGTCTCAAGTTACAGCTTGCAACTAAACTTTGGTTTAAATCATCTTTGAAAACAGCAGAGATAGCCATCGTTTTAAAAAATGCCCAAAGCTTTCCAAGCATAGAATAATGGTTTCCAGTATATGTTTTCTAATATATAATGTATTACATTTTTTTGCCTCTTTGTTATTCAGCATATCATGTCAGATTCTGACCTGGCATAGCTGCTCTGATACCAGAAGCATTTTACCACCTTAGCCAAGACAAAAAGGGATCTCTTTTTATCCGACTGTAATATTTGTCCTAAAAAGCTAGAAACAAAGTTCAATGCTTTTGGAGTTAAATTAATTTAATCATGCATAGGTAAAAGTGCTGTTCACCTGTTGTTCCAGGGTTTCATCTGGTGYGTCTGTGAGTTTAACCCTAGCAGCCCTGAGGGCTGTGGCAGACAGCACCCTGTGAGGAAGGTGAGCTCCCTGCAGAGAGGAAGGCTCAGTGCTGGCAGCTGCAGGAACCAGAGCACAGTCAGCAGCCCCAGGGAGGTGTCTATACCCCCCTGGTCAATCCTCATGCAGCTTTATCCATAGTCCAGCTTTGGGCTGAGTGATGCAAAAGAGATACTTAGAAACTGCAGAGTCCAGAGGAGGGAAACCATGATTCGGAGGGGGCTGGAGTGCTTGACRTGCACCTAAAAGCTGAGGAAACTGAGGGTCTGGAGGCTGAGAGGGTATCTGTCTGCCTCGAGGGGAGTCACAGAAAATGCAAACAGATGCTTCACATGGGTGCACAGTGAAAGAAGTCACAGTCACAATTAATAGAAAGAAAATTACAATAGGAATTAAGGACAAAATGCAGGAAGGGAACTGAAAAGCTCTGGAACAGGTTGTTCAAGAACTGTGGGAAACTGTCCTTGGAGATTTTTCAAAACTTGGTTGGACAGGTCCCTGGGTGACATGATCCAGTTTGAGATTAACCCTGATCCAAGCAGAAGGCTGGACCAGATGGCCTCCAAAATCTCCCTATAACCTAAATTTTTAGATGATCCTATGATTCTCCTTCTGTGTTCCTTCAGCCTTAAAAAATGCCCTTGGCTACTACTGCATTAAGATTTCGATATTCTAAAAGTTAAAACCAAAATTAATATTCATTTTACTCCAACATAATGAAACTTAATTTGTAAAGAATCTTTTGAAATTCAGAAAACTTAAATTAAAGTCTGCTTTCTTCCTTTTCAGGAACTTCAGGAATCTGATAAGCTCAAATGAACTCAGAACACTTTTTCAGGTTTTTCTGTGCAATTATGAGGTCTAGAAATATGCTTAGTTTTTAAAGAAAATATAAGAAATACCGGATCAGGAACTCTCAGAAAATAATCAGTTACCACAATGCACGATTTGCTAGAATTGGTAAATGAAATTTTTTATATCTATGTGGATCRGTTCCCTGATGTAATGTTCCCTGTATGTGAAGCAACATGACAGAATGGATGTTAAAAAAATAAAAAGAAGGCAGAACTGCCACTCATAATGATACATTTAGGTGGTTTCAATATTTTCTGAAATTTTAGCCTAAAATAATTCAGGGAAATTTGCTTCTGAAAGGGCTTATTTTCCTCCATCACTACTTATACAAATACAGTTAAGGTTATAAGGATGCTAAGGGCTACAGTGCTAAAATTGGTTGTAGAGAACCAAAGGACACTTAAAATACTGGAAAATTTCTCATAGACTGAAATCTTGAGAGAGAACCAATATTTTTGTTTACTCCACACAAATTATTAACATGGTAGCTGAAAGACATATTGAAGACGCTGCACTTTTTATTACAGTTGATTCCTAAACATCAAAATATTATACTATATTTATATACACACTTGAAAATAGCATATGTGTTATTTATTCATTATGGAATAACACATGAAAAGCATTACCTGGTAACAGCTGTAAAAAAAAAATAATTTAAAAATCCAAAATACTGCCTTCACTAGTTTTGTCTGGCAGCATTCCTGTCTCTTTCCACTCATACTGGCACTTTCAGGAAGGAATGCAAGATATCCTCAGCCACTGGGGCATTTTATTATTCTTACCCAAATTTTTTTCTACAAAAATGGTTTGCCCCAGAGGCACTTCAAAGTGCTCATTCTCCAATGCAAGCAACAGCATTCTCCAGCTCCTCTTAAGAAGACACTACTTTCCAGACCATCTCTATCAAACACTTTCTTGATATGCAATCATTAAAATAACTAGAACAGGAATTTTTATGATCTAATTTGGCTCATTTTGTATTTCATACTGGATGACTAAATTATCTGGTAAAATGCGCCTAAAATAGTTAATGCAAGGCTGCACACAGTGCAAGTACAAAAACAGGACAGCAGTAAATAGAGACCAGAATTCACAGAGAATATAAGATAAGAACACCTGGTTTTAAGGTGTAAGAACAATGAAATTGATGAGAAAGCTGTCAGCAGCACAGCAGACAGCTGTGGGCACAAGCACCAAAAGTGGCGAAGAGGTGCCATTAAAAATGGGGACTTAGAAATTTGTATCCCAATTTAAAGTTGGCACAAGAGAAACTAAGAAGGAATATGACAAGGAAGGCTCTGTTTGAGAGAATAAAAAAGGCATCAAGAAGATACTTCCATCCATCAGTGTCTCTGTCCTAATACATGAGAGTAGATCTTGCCAAGGGTGAGTGCAAAGTATGAGAAGATGCAGGTGGAGTTATTGACTTTCAGGTGAGAAGTTATAAAATCTTGTTACTATGATGACTATTTCCCAACAGTTCAGACTATATTTCTTTGTTCTCATCTAGGAAAAATTTACCCCACTTCCAACTACCTCATCTATAGGCATGAGTGGGTGTCTGAAGGGCTGCACTCATCACATTTCCTTTCAGCTGAGTGGGACAGATTCCCACGGCGCTCAAAAAAAAGTTAGGCACAGATACCGCACTAGCACCACAGAAATCAATCCAGGAATAGCAAAATTTTCTGACTCTGGAAGGGATTCAAACTGAAATTATTCTAACAGTTGATAAGATAGATATCTGAGGCCCCTGAGTACAGTAGAGTCACTGTGAAGGTTTACATTTCAGCCTCCTGGATACGTCCTATCTTTTAGCCCTACCTAAAAGACTTAAATATGTCCAGAAAGTTATTTTATTGCAAAAATTAATGTCATCACAAGTTTTTGAGAACTACTGCTTTTAAACTGCTCTTTAAACGGCTAAAGATGGAACCGAGATTTTTACCCAAAGAAAACAATGGTTTATGAATGTCTTACCTACAAAGCATGGTAACGTGTCTCCTCTTGTTATGCTGCCATGAACATGGACTCCTGATATCTCTCTGCATTTTTAACACAGCTCATGATTTATCAGTTTAGTTTAGTTTAGTTTAGTTTAGTTTAGTTTAGTTTAGAAAATAGATTTTTGAAGTTGCAGCCTGCACCACTAAGTATTGGAGAGCCTTGATAAAACTGAAAAAATAAATGTTCCAAGCTTTCTTTCCGGCTTAGACTTCAGCAGCATCATGTCACTGGCTCTGAAAATTGTCTGGCAACAGAAGGATGATGCATGCACAGAGGTTCCTTCCCTAGGGTACACCAGAGAGGTTTATGAGTTAGCCCCCACAAGACTTACTATTTTTAATACTAAAAGTATATGCTTTGGTGACAGGTCATTACTTCTGCCAGCGCTGCTGTGCTGAAATCTAATTTGTTGCCACAGGGAATATTGTCACAACAAAAGTGGGATCATAAGAGGTAAATACTCTATGCTTTGTTCAGTGGCATTTCATGTTGACTTGTAA
This sequence comes from Cardinalis cardinalis, assembly GCA_014549065.1. Taxonomy (NCBI): domain Eukaryota; kingdom Metazoa; phylum Chordata; class Aves; order Passeriformes; family Cardinalidae; genus Cardinalis; species Cardinalis cardinalis. Next base: position 10,203,884 of record JACDOX010000009.1, read on the forward strand.
GGCCTGAGTTTCATGTGTTTTCCCACTGATTAAGGAAAAAACTCTTCCCTAGTTGATGCTTACTTTTCAGAAGCAATTTAAAACCAGATATTTTGTGGTCACTTTTTTGGTGGTATGAAGGATGGACACAAAGATGACAGAGCCAAACTCTTCTGTCAGAATGAACAAGGAGAAATGACCACTGAGTGTCATCTCAGAGATTTGATTGTAGCTGTGCCATTTAAACTATTGGCACAAGAACGCTGGCTTTCACAACCTGTTGTTCAAAGGAGCAGGTTATGACTTATGTATAGAAAAATACTGCCTTATTCCCTCTGAATTAACTAAATTCTCCTTTAATTGAAAGGGGATCTGAGTTTTAATCAATGTTTTAATCACTGAAATGAAGAAAGGACAATAATGAGTGCCTAAACTTACTTACAATTTTTATAGGCATTGTCTGTGGTTTAGATAAACACATGCTATTTTATATTTTATGTGCTTCACTAGGCAAAATTTCAATAGTAGAATATGGAAAAATCATCCATGGTATAAGCAAATACCACTAGACTGAGGACACTGGAGAGCCTGCATGAGTTTTGCCTGGAAAGTTTTCGTGACATAACATTTACATTTGCAGAGAAATTTTCTGTGGAAATGCAGTTTCCTGGAGGCTTCCTATTAGCACCAGGGCAATGACTAATTTTAATTTTTTTTTTTTCAGGATCAGTTCAGCTGTGGTTTTGCCTAGCCAAATCTCACAGTCTAGTCTTTTCTCCTTCCCTGAAAAAAGGACTTTGACCAGGGTTGAAATCTATACTACTGTACTAAAATTCAATTAATTTTAAAGACAAAGGGAGATCACAGGCACACACCCAGAGTCAAGGTGACTGCATATCTCATCTTTCCTTAGCACCATATCCTTGGAAATTGATTTGGTCCCATATCAACACGGYTAAAAAATCTACTTCTTCCTTGATCTCCAAAAGCAATTTCTGTACTGAATGTTCTAGATATCTAAATGCAGTGACTCCCTCTTATTTACCTGAAGTAAGGGGAGGCAAGGCATATAATAAGAAGTGTTTGTGAAATTCAGCTGAGTCTAATGAAGCTGATATTTATGGCTGGCATTAAAAAAAAGTGTTAACATTGTTCTTTCTCCACACAATCAATGCAAAATAGGAACACTGACACACAGGGGTAGCCATGACTCCTATKACCTTCTCTCATAACTTCTTCTCTACAGATATATATCTCCTTGGTCATTCTGTTCTTTGCACTCAAAATCCCTCACTGCTGAGTGCTGTACTGTGTTATTGAGATCTGGAATTGTCTCATGTTGGTCAGGGCAGTGTGGGATTCCATGATTTTCATACCTTTCTAATAAATATCCATGACTTGCATAACATTCTGGAGTCCTACATGACAGCCAGTGGACTGGGTGCATGGAGTGAGCCTAACTGCACAAAATGGAACAAATACAATTGAGAGCTGTAAATTTGAGCTAGGCACTGTTTGGGAGGTAAATAGAGAGGAGGAGCTCAGCCTGACAAAGGAGCCCACTGGCCTGGCTGACTCGAGCTGAAGGACTGCACATGATTGCACACAGTGGAACACATTTCATTACAAGCCTCCACTAAAAGCTTAGTGGAATGGGTCAAGTTCACAAGTATAATTTGGTTACTACAAAAACATATCCATGACAACTGACACTTTTTATGTAATCATAGTATTTCTGTCCATTAAAGTCCCAGCCCTGCTATGACATAGTTGTCCAGGTTCACTCAAGTGCTTACTGTGCTTGACCAAAGCATCTAATTAGATGGACTAATGACTGACTTTATTCCTATGGTTTCAACACTCAAAAATTGCTTTCTGTGGGCCACAAGAAATAGTAGAGGAGAAAAAGCCTTTATTTTTAATGAACTGAAGGAATTTGTGGTGGATTTGAAAGGCAAATCTGCAATCAAACATTCCCCATTGGTTTTGAGATTAAAATAGTGGAAGATTAAACTCAAATGTGATATACATGTATGTGAGTGTATGTATGTATGGATGCATGTATACATATGTATGTCTATAYCTCTCTACATAAATCCATGCTTGTTTGCTAATTATTTCTATTGGCATATGAAAGGCTAGGCCAAGTGATGTTAAACTCTTTTGATTCAGATACCAACATTTCCTTTTCTTTTCTTAATAAATATTCTTTTGACATGTAAGTGCAAGTGCCCTGTGAATTTCCTCTTTCAGTGATTGCTTAATCAAGAACATACCCTGGTTTATGGAATATGAAGGATCTCAAAATAGCTGATCTTGCAAATCACAGCAGGTTCAGCACTACTGGTAGTTATTTTAAAAAATAATAATAAATAAAAGAGATACAAGGCAAACCACCAAATATTACAGTGATGCAGACTATTTCTTTTGCATTTAAAAACCTTCTTCCAAGCTTTGCTCTGATACAGATTATGTATAAAGCATATTGTCTTGGTAGGGAGGGAATATTTTCTCTGAAAATGCCATATTAAATAGAATAAGCAAATTCCTCTGAAATTATTTATGTAATCATTTCTCATAACACTTAAATTTTCTTAAGAATGCTAATATGCACGTTTTACACAATTTTCAATGAAATAAAATAAAAGACAGAGAGATGTTGTATCTGTGCAAAAGTTTGTTGCGTATTTACAAATTTGGTGAAAAGCAGTTCCAAAGAGTGGGATTTATAAATTTACAAAAATTATCTAGTGTGTAAGACCCTAATACTTCTGGGAGGCATGGAAATTTAATTACCCCCTTCTACAGAATAAGAGCTGAGGTACTAACCTCAGGTTGGCAAGTGGTTACTATCATGACTAATCATATTAAAATCAATGACAGTAGTTGTGCATGAAACTGCTCACCAAGCTGAATAAAAGATTTCACATTCTGACTTCAAGAGACAAAGTGGTTTGCCCAAGGTCTATAGTCTGGGACTTAAAAAACACTTAAGCTTGTCCTTAATTTGTAGCACATGTTTTAAGTGTTTTTCTGCAGCAGAAATAAATAGGAAATTATCGATAGAATTTAAATCCGGGTCTCTCAAGTACTAGGTCATTTCCTTAATCATAAGACCACTTTGACTATATGTGATAAATGTTAACGGGAATTAAGTATGTCCTATGTCTCCATATTTGCTGATTTTTGTTTTGTTTCAGAAATCTGACTGCAAGGGCATAAATCCTAAATGCACCTTATTTTTTATGTGGAGGTATCTTGGCTGAAGAATGAAAAGCTAGCAGACACAAGGTAAGACACGCATATCCCTAAAAATGAGAAGATGAAAAGATTGCTCTTACCCCAGGAGGAAAATTCATACAGCATAATTCATAATCAGTCCTATCTTTGTTAATACTGTGTCATGGCGGGTTCCCACAGGAAGCTGGCAATACAGGAGGTATCATCCATTCCTTGAAATGCATTCGCTGTGCATATCTGGAATTCAGTATATGTTTTGTAGTTCCAGCAGAAACATTTTTTAGACTTGCTCTCCTAGAGGCATAACAGTCTCTGAGAATGGAAGATGTAGAGAAAAACAGTCAAGAACAGTTTCATACAACATGTACAGCTTATTTGTATATGTGAACCGAAAATGGGATGTCTCTTCTACAAACACCTGGCTCAATATTGATTAATCTACATTTTCACTTAGTGTACAGCAATCTGTAAACATAGCCTAAAACTCATTTATAAAACTCACAAAAGTATAACTGGTATRGGATAAGGCACTCAAGGAAAGGTGAAGAAGGAGATATGCTGAACCACTAAAAATAAATGAAAAGAAGACAGTTCACTGATGTGAACATCAAATCTCCCCATCTTGCGGTCAGCTTCTGTCTTAGGGATTCTCAGGGAATGCATATAGTTTGACCTATTAACATTTTAATATTTGTTTTCTTAAAATTCTGTGTTTTCTGAAGCTCATGCTAAAAGACTTACAGATTTTTAAAGACAGGTTTACTTGCTATTCAAGGTAAATTGCACATTGATCAAGATATCCAGGAGAACATGAAACGCAGCAGAGGTTGTTCCCAAGGAATTGCTTGCTACTCTTTGAAGGTGTATTGGAGAAAAAAAAAAGACTAAAAAGCAGCTATTGTAATATAAATATTATATTGCAAGCATCTGGCTTGGGAAATCTACTATACTGTGCAGGCCAGAGTCCCTCCTGCTGAACTGAGGCACCAGCAAAACTTGAAACCCTGGCATAAATGCTACATTTCACACAGCAAGGAAAAATTTCTTTGATATACAATAATACTAGAAATAATAAAAATACTTCATGTACTTTATTTTCCATGTCATTTAACTCCCTTTCATTGCTTCATATGTGTACCAGAGACTGTGCACTTAAGCCTGAGATTCCTTGGTAGGAATTAGATTCTCTGGGAGGGTGGGACACTGGGGAGCTTTGGTGTTTAAGAACTCCCAGGAGCTGCACACAGACTATAATGGGTCTTTTGCACACACCTTAAGCAAGAGGTACCTAACAAATGCTGCTGCTGCCACTTTGTATTCACAAAACTGTGGATGGAATGCTTCCATTAAGAGCAAAGGAAGAAGGGAAAAAACTCGTATTGGAGTAGCTCAGCTGTACATTGTCCCCCCTCAGTATGTAGGAATTTGTCTTTGTGGCATAGAGAGTTGCTGATCAGTGACCAACCGTGCTGGATTGTTCTGTAAACTGAAATGTTTCAGAAAACTACAGTTCACTCCTGGACCACTGTTTACTGCTGCATCTGCTACATCAGATGTAGTGAGGAACCAGATTCATGGGAACTTATTTATTGAAAAAAGACAGGGATGGCTCCCACAGAGAGTGAAATTGTTTGCTGTTACACAGCCTTTTTTACTTTGCTCATGTAAGACACTGCTTCAGTAACAGACTCCATCCATCTATACCTCTCTAGTAGAATTTGTGAATGACATCATCACTCAGTCTGTACACTGSATGTAAAACCTTCCTTATGGTGTAGTCTACTACAAACAAAAAATTATCATAACACTTCTAAAAAACCTAGAGACTCATGCCCAGAAAACATTCTTTCATCCATCCTTTGGGGAGAGAGACACTTGGATAATGTATATGCCTTGCATTCATTTCTCTCCCTAAATGCAGCAGCCGGAATGAAACCGTCTTTGTAGATAAAGTTGATGTTTTAATTTTTTTACCCTGAAGGACAGCATATAATGTAGCTTTTCAATTTTCATTAACTATGGYTCAGGTTGCTATAGGCTAAGCTCTCAGCTATGAATTAAAGAAAAGCAAAAACTCAGCAGAGGAGCATTTCAGCTAAATGCCAACCTTGGTGTTTTGTGGCAATGCTAAGCTTGAATGGGACCGTAGTAATTATGTCTCTGTCCTGCTCTTCTAATAGCAAATTCACCAGGAAGGTTTGCTTTCTTCCCCTCTGTTCTCAAACCCATGCCCCTAGGTAGATACAATGCTGGGGTATCTTAACTGAAAATATAAAAGATTAGAATTTATAGATTTAAGAGGATTAGGATGACACTCAGAAAGAAAAGTTAAAGCAGTATATATAGGATGGTAGAAGAATAATTACAAACAACAGAATTAGAATAGCCTCTAGAAAAATTGTTACTTTGGTAACTTAACATAGCTCCAATACTAGAAAACATACTGACTGTATTAAGGCAAGAGACAGTCTCTGTAACCAATAGAGTCTTTCCTACTCCAAACTTGAATACTGATGCCTCTGTTGAATTGACTTCTGAGCATTCTCCTTGAACGGTATACTACTCACAGCCTTGGTTGCAGCATTTCTCAAAATTAGGTAGTTAACACTGTCTGCTGCCAAAGTTTTATTAGATGCTAAGCATAAACTTTCAAATTATTAGGAAGATGAGATTAAATACTGCCAAATCAGAGAGTCCTAATACATATGTTTAGAATGTCATCTGATAACTATTGTGCTTGCTCTTTAGGTCAATTGATTATAAAATAAGGAGCTTTATAGATAAGCATACGATGCTTAGAAAAATGAAGACCATGGTTTCCATCTAGTCTCCTAAAAACTAGCTTTAGGTATGTCAGACAGATTTCATAGGCTGAAATGTGTCAGTTTTTAGGCAAGCCTTCAAGCCATCAATAGTCCTCACACAGCTTGCTAAAGCAGAACCGAGTAGGTTTTACTTGCAGCCTAGTTGCAAAATTGTCAAAAATGTAACTAGATATTATGACATCAGTGTTTGTATAATGTAGAAACACAGAGACAAGTTTATTTTCCCTATTTCTGGTTCTTCCTCAAAACTGGGAGAAGGGGAAATCTCCCATCTTGAAACACAAAAGAGTTTTCAGAACAGACTGGTAACATAAAGAAATTAGCTCTTAAAAACAGAGAACTGATCTTTAGGCAATACCATGTTATATAATCTCTCTTCGTTGATTATGTTAAAAAATCAGATGTATGGTACAGCAAGTGTAACTCTGCTTTTCCTTTGTCAAGCCATTACACTACATCATACATGGCAAGTGAAAAAGAAACTGCAGCTCGTTCTCATCCAGTCTGGCTCAAAGATAACATATTCAATATGAGATTTATGCAGAGAACRTATCTTTCCTTTGATGCAAATAAAATTAATTATTTTTCTTTAGTCCTTTGGATTTGAAGCACTCATTTCTCTAATGCTTCAAGACATCTCTGTGCTGACAGGGGAACGAACCAGGAAGATACGATCAGTGATCAAAATATTGACATAAACTGAACATATATTTAAAACATAAAAATTGGAAAAAATTACTGYGAAAATATATCTAAAAGCAAACATACTGTCACATACATAAAGCTATTCCTAAGCTTAAAAGATTTCAAATGTAATGTTTAATGGTGATCTACCTTGATCAAGACACAAGGTACCATTTATTACTCTTTCATCCATCCCAGTGTCAAGTAAAACTGTATATCCTTGAAGACTTGCTACGGCAAGGATTCTTTTGGAGTGTCTGGAACTCCCAGTTATGGTTCATACTGTCACAATCTGGTCCAAAGGGCTCAGCATCTCACAACAGCTTGTCCATGAGAATGTCCAGTGCTAGTCCTGTCAATCCACAGCAAAGGGAAGGTGAGATAACTGAAATGAAATCTATTCTCCTGCTCCTGCCCTACAGAGGTCTTCTGTTGAGCCCTTCAGTTCAGTTCAAAGTCCTTTGCTTCTGCCGTGTTATAAGTATTCACTGGAAGGGCTGGAATGGCCACACATGGCTGCTGAAGGGTACCCAGCTAGCTTTGATTTATTACAAGGCTTTCAAAAAGCATGCTAAAATTCGCTTGCTGGATGCTCAGCTTCTTTTCTTGTTGAAAAGCAGAAGCTGTAATCATAAATAATAGTACCTTAATCTATTAGTGGTCTTACTAACAGTTGCATAGAACACTTAATAACAAAATAACATTTTAAGCTATAAATACTAAATCAAGATGGAAACAGATTGTCTTATACCTCAATATAAATTGCAGGTACAATACAACCTAAAATTCAAGCTGAGATTTAAGATCATTCCCGTATACTTAAATTCCAAGGCATAATTTAATATGGGTTTAGCTAAAGTACTAATGTTTAATTGCTCCTTACAAGAGCTCTTTCAACAGAAGACTTGATTATGCCTAAACTAGACCAGAATGATATTAAAATCATGCTGCAGAGCAATATAAATTTAACCTATCACTCATGCAGTTCAATAAAGAATGGCACCATCTTCATGGAGAACCATTTATTTATATTTTATTTCGATTTTGTACAAACTTGATAGCTTCAAGGAAATAAGCTCTCAGAAAGAGCAGCTGATATACTGTAAGCCTGAGAATTTGTTTAATCAATGCTTTTCTTTGAAATTAGATAACATGAAAATGAGCAAACTTGAATATCTGTTATACAGATAGCCCTTTTAACAAAATGTTGCAACATTCAGTTATATTTTAGAATGTTCAAGCTGAGTCAAGACAGCAATCACAACTCAGCAATAAGCAGGGTCTGGGTGGATCTCAGGAGACCATAGCCTGCATCCTACTCCCTTGGACAGAAAGCACTCCTACCTTCAACACTCACCAAGAGTAGCAATTAACCCACTACCACCACATCCCCAGGAAACATGTGTGGATTTATCATCCTTACAGGACACCTGAAAAACCTGATTAAACTAAGTATTTCTTGTTGAAGTTTAAACCTACCTCTTGTACAATCCTCCCTAAGGATAAATTATTTTCTTCCCTAAGGATGAACTCCTTTCTTCCCTGAATCAGTGTGAAATTTTTTGCCGCAGTCTCCCTCTCCCCAAACCTTCCTAGACCAAAGAACTCCATTTTTTCATCCCTTTATTTTTCAACTTTTAACCAGTTTGTTTGGACTTGTTTGGACCCCCTATCAATTTGAATCCTACTACACATGGGTAGTTGAAGTTCTGTCAGTTCCAGCTCCAAYTGGTGAGCAACTCACTTCACATGGTCTGCATACCAGGGACAACTCAACATACAGCCTGCTGTGTGCTTTTCCTCCTTCAAAAGAAGGATATTGTTGACCAGTGCCGAGTGTGTTGTTCCCAGATATTTTTCAGAAATGTTCCTCAACAAGTTCCTCATTCTCTGTTTGCACAGTTGATTATTTTTGCCTGAGGGCAATATTTTGCTGTTAGTTTTAATCAATTTCTTATGCTCTGCTTTTCCAAGCTGCTTCTCCATTTGTCAAGTTTGCTCTGGTTTGTAACCCTGTACCCCACTAAACTCACTGCTACACATTGTGGTGCTATGAGCAAAGGTCAATTKTATGCTCTGGTCCTTTATCCAGGCTATTAATGAAAACACTGAATGCATTCGTAACTAAAACACACCTTTGAGGAACAAAAGCTTTACATACCTTCACAAAATCTGACAACTATTTTCTCAGTGTATTTATCACTCAGTTTTACAACTTTTCTCCAGKAATGAAATAAATTAGAACGCCTTGTCTAAATAATATACAAACCCATGTCAAAAAGCCCTACAAAAGTTATCTACTGTTATGCTCTATTTGTGCAGCCAATCACCAAAAACAGGAATATAGGAATTATAAAAATAGCAATTAAAAATTWAATATCCTATGATATATCAAAATTCTTATTTATTGTAACTTTCTCTTTTCTCCCCCTTCCCATTCCTGGCTACTTTACAAGGCAATTTCACCTTCTTTTTCTTTAAATATATGTCTACTCCCTTAAAGCAATACAATTTTTTTCTACAGGACAACAGGACATGAAGAGGCCTAAGGTGGGAGTACTTTTCTCTGGCCCATGGAGCAACTTTCCCAGAATGATTGAACTCAGTGTCTAGGGAAATACATGAGTGGCCCAAGCATGAGATTCCAAGTGTACATAAGCCAGTTCTGTAATATCCTATGTACAGCTATTTTGAATGCTGTAGGATTAGAGGACCTTGCTGATATACAGGAGAACACCAAGGGTCCAAAACAAAACTAATTTATTTAGATATCAACATGATATCCAGAACAGGCTCCCAATGTCCTTCTGGTCATAAACCATAGGATTCTTAGGCTTTCTGCTCATAAAATGAAGACCTTTTTTTATACTCTGAACCCCACTTTGTCTTGAAAGTGGGTAACTGGGACAGGTTATGTAACCAGAGGGCATCCCGCATTTACGCACACAGCCTGCTCCACGTGTTCCAGAGGATGGATGGAGGCACACACCGCCCAGCAAACTGACAGGATGGGGACTGAATGTACAGCTTGCAAAGACTTCCAGATATAAAACATCTTTCATTCCCTTCCTCCTGCCCATAGAGAAGAGACTATTCCAGGTAAGGAATAAAACAAAGAAGACAGGATAAGAGAGGTCCTATGAGAATCCACATGCCCCGGAAAGGGACAAAACTCAAGCAAGCTAACAGAATTCCCATATGAAGTTCCACCTTCAGACAGTGGCTAGACTCACCTCAGCTGGAGCCAAAGCCATCCTTTTAAACTGTCTTCCAATTCTTAAGCCACACATCAGGGTGCTTCCCCAGGTAACAAAAATCTACTTGTATTAACAATTATCATGGTGCTGTACTTATCTGGAATTGGTGCCATATGCAAATCATTCCAACACTAACCCTTTGAAACCAAGGTAAGAACCTGATATCTCACTAAGCAAAGGATTCAAAGGAAAAAATGTCATCAGTTCAGAGTAGAATTCTGCCTAAGAAGGAGTTTTGGGCTCCAGAAAGAAGAGCTCTACACGAGACTTCTCAGATGTAGAAGACTGAAAAAACCAAACCACAAACAACAARCCAAAAAACAAACAAACAAACAAAAAACCCCAAACAAACCGCCCAAAAAACCAAACCACGACCACCACCACCAACATAACCCAACAAAACAAACAAACAAAAAGTAGATTTTGAAATTACTATTTAGCTCCATGCAGTGTAATTCTACAGTATAACAGAAAAACCTTGGGATGGACTGTATTCCTCAACCTGGGGGGTTGTTTCATAACTTTCCAATTTGTTAAAAATATTAAGATAATATCAAACCAAAAGGATTTTCYCCCTAGACATGTATCATTTGGAGGAATATTCTGCAACAGACTGTGACTTCTGACCTGAATCCAGCAGAAAATCAGCAAGTCTATAAAGATGAACCTGGAACCATCCAGTCTAAAAACAAGATCAAAGTTAGGGTTGGAGAGTTAGTTTCTTAATTAAGGCAATTTGAGTAAAAATAACGAAGGCGGAAGTCACATTTCTGCAAGAGCAATTTGGCAGAAGGGCTAGTCCTCTTCTTTATAGTCCTTCAGATGAAAAAGGAAGACGCTATTAGTTGCTTTCTTTGTTAAGTGTTTGAATTGAAACCTTGGTGCCACTCGTTTACTATTTGCCAGTAGCGCTGAGTGAGTAATTCTCTGCCTGTAATTTCTTCTACTAAATTAGCCTCTTTTTCTTCCCATGCAATATCCATCAGCAGATCATGATTTTCTCATTTAAACGTACTCAATAAATATGTCTGAATTTTACCCTGCAAACAGATTGCAAATATTTGAAATTCAAGCTGCATCATTTATTCCTGATTGGTAAATCAGGTCACACTGCTTGTTCTCTCTGGTGAAGTAGTGTGAGGAACACTACTTCCTGYGCACACAGTTGTGTGTTCCTCCTTAAAATCAGACTTTCATAAATGCTCATGGGAAAAAAAAATTGCATTATTGCTTTTTATATGCCTTTCTGCTTAAAGTAAATCTCAATTGATTGTTCTTTCATCAAGAAGCAAATTTGAATGGACTCTGTGTGACTATGGGTAAAGAGAATTCATTTAAGAACRTCAATGATTTCTTGTGGACATTTTTTTATATTATTCATACCATGTTTGTTTATTTACAAAAGATGAATTASATTAAAAAGGCCTTCAGTCCTTAAAACATCTTTACAAAAGACAGAAAAATACCAAAAATAACAAAAAAAKATAAAAATAAATATTTCCAGTATTCTAAGAGGGGACTGCTGAATCATACAGCAAATTTGGCAAACGCAGAAAAACAGGAAAATCCCATCACTCCATTTTGCACCATTAATCAAAAAACACAATTTAACAAGCCAGGAATAAGCTCCAATCTACAGTTTTTGTTTTCTTTCCCCAGAGCAACAGGATTCTGGTTAAGGAGGTTCCTTGTGGACCATAATTGCTATGCTGTTTGCAAATGTTGGTATAATTTGGAAGTGTAAAATTATTGTCATGTGATGGTTCCATGGATTCAGCTAGTCCACTGTTGAGTGGATAACAATCAAAAAGAATAAAAGAATATTCCAAGATGTGGTCATTTATTTTTGCAGGAGTTTAATTATTATAAATATAAGCATGCATTTTCTAAGTACTTTGAAAATTCAGAGAAACAGATTTTCTGTGAGAGAACTGGGGAAGAAAGAAGTGATTATACACAGCTAGTGAATGGCATCATGGAAAAGCTCATAAATAAATAAAATAAGCATGAACACACACMGGGCAGCTGTCCTAGTTCCCAGCTTCTCAGATGTCTCTTTTCTACAGGCCTTCTGCCCTCCTTTACTCCTCCTGACCACAGTCAGCTCCTTGCTTTACCTTTAAAGCAGCCATTGTTTAAGCCATCTGACACATCAGCCTAACCAAGATTTTAAATAAGCAAAGGCAAACTTGACCACTCTCCCTTATAGCCTCAAGGGCAGACAGACTCTCCAGTAATTATGCCAGGCACATTAAACCCATATAGAATACGTACTTTTCAAAATTACAGTCATTGAGAACGTCCAACTTGCTCTACCAAAATGCTGACCTGATGTAGACTCCCACAATATAATACTGTGCACTAAGGTATGCATTTCAGCATCCTTCACACAGAATTCTATGGGCCAAAAATTACTCAAGTAGAAAACTGCAGTTCTTAGTTCTTATGCACAAAATCTGTCCTGTCCCTCATTCAGGAGCAATCTTTGACTCGATATCATTCAGGCTCTGTGCAGCTTAAGCCACTCATACAGGCACAGACCAATTCATGGCCTTTGCCTTTCGGTATTTTTATTTAAAAGTTGCTATTTAGCGGTTGACACATATTATATTTCAATATTGTCCCATTCTGAAGAACCAAAACTGCCCCAACTCCACAAGCACCAACACAAATATTGAACAAACCTCACCTCTACTCAACACCAAAGCAATTGTCTAAATATAAGTGTTTTAATGAGCAATATCCCAAGCAGAGGTTCAGAAGAACAGATAGGTTAACAACAACAACAATAACAATAATAATAATAATAATCATATTTTTGCAAGTTGTTTGATTAGCACAGCTTTGTTCCTAAAATAAATCGATAAATAAATCCATGAAATGAAATGTCAGGTTTCTATCTGCCTATAATATTAAAAAAAAATCCACAGAACCGGAAATACATAGAAAGTCAGAAGGGAAACACACACATACATACATATATATATATATATATGTATAAATATATATATATATATATATCTATAGCTAGATATCTCTATCTATCTATCTATTGATATATATCTATCTTAGCATTTCTGGCTTTCACATGTTTTTGCATAATGATAGGGCTAATATAACGTAACAAATCCTAAACTGTTTTCACAAGGAGTGGAAAAAAGATGTGTAAAAGTATGCTCTGTCTTGCTTCCTTCTGTTCACAATGTATCTAAATACAACAAATGGTGTTCTTGCTCTTTCTGTCTGTTTCTCAATCTGTTTGGAAAGTAGCCATCATTCTGCAGCCAACCATAATATTTGACACTTCCTGACATCATGAAAGCCACCATCTGTCTATCATTGAAGCCCTGTACTTTTTAAAGACTGCTTGGCTTGATCTTTAATGAAGATTCACTGCGAATGCACAGATCAGTTTAGATAGAAAACTGGAGAAGTCTGACAAAAAGACTGTGCAAAATCACGTTTTAGTTAGATTCAGACACGGAACAAAAGGAATAACAAGACCTTCTTGTAGATACCAGTTAAAAAGTTCAGTTCACTTTCAGTAAGTTYGAGGTCCAGATTCATAATGGAAAGTTTGGAACATAAAACTGAATTGAGAGAAAAATTAAAAATTATCCAAAAAGCAGTTTTCCTACCTACACTGACTAGTTTTCAAATATAGACACACCTCCAGTGTTTGTAAGAGGCATAAAATATGTAACATGCTATTCACTGGAAATCATCATGCAATTTCATATTTAGGTATTATTACTATTTTCAACATCCAAAAATCAGGTTTTTTCTATGGTTTTGGCTTGATACATAAGTTTTAAAGATCCTTAAATACCAGAAATATAGAAATCTCTGTTTTGTAAATATGTGCAAGATGGAAAGCATAGGTTTGGTTTTTTTTTCTCCAGGACATATCTTAACAGGGAAATTTATTCTCTGTGATATTTCAAGGCATGGGTTTTTACCATACTTTTTCCACAAAACAGTGACTCAAGGTGTAACATCTCTACTTGCTTCACTTAGAACAGATTTAGATGCAAGCCTTTAGAATTCTGACCTGGAAAACCATGACCTTTGAATACCCCATTCTCTGTTTCCTTCATCTAAAAATTAATTCAAGTGTCTCCACATGGCTACAGAGGCCGAATGCTCCATACAGCCTTCAAATCTTCTATAGCCCTACTTATCTACAGCTCCAACACAAACCCATTCATGGATGGAGGGCCAAGACCCTTGTCCCCTTTGGCTACCAACTCCCCTCTTCTCCTCCTGCACCAGTCTGCCCTCCCCTTTTCTGATGCTGAGAATGGAGATGAAGCATTTCCTGTGCTTTTCTCAGCATGGCAGCAGTAAATGTGGCTGGTCCTTCAGCAAACAATTCAGGTAATTCACTGTGTACAAGCTGTGTGGGGGCTGAGCACCCTGCAACCACCACCAGTCTCACAGGCTGACAGTGAAAAAGCAGCATTCAACAGGCCAGAAAGCTGCTTGAGGTCCCAGAAAGAGCTTCTAGAAAAGAGATACAGTGCACTTCTTACCACTACTACCTCTACAAMACATTGCTGCTAGGGTTGAAATTAATGGGAATGAGGGCATGAAAGGAAAATGTCTTTCTTCTTGACAATAGATGGCAATTATAATAATTATTATTTTCATTTTGGTAATTATCCCAGAGCTAACCATAATAATTCCCACAGCAAGCATTGAAATGTGGTCCTGAATTTTGCAGTAAAGACAAATAAGAARTAATATGGTCTGAGTATGTGTCCAAATCCTATTTTTAGTCCAATGCCCATCCATTTGTGCACCCTCCCATCCAATGCCACAGTGCCTGGAGGTTGTCCCTGCATCCCCTGTCAGTTTATTCTTCCTGCCCTTCTGTCATACCATCCCAAGCCACAGCTGCAGGAGATGGTCTGCATATGCAATAGGTTTGCATGGCAATGTTTTGTCAGCTGGGAGGCTACAGGGAGTGGCTTCTATGACAAGCTGGCAGAAGCTTCCCTCATATCCAACTGAGCCAGCCCGTTCTGAGACAGACCCACTGTTGGCAAAGGCTGAGCCCATCACCAATTGTTGTGCCTCTGCGATAATGTATTTAAGAAGCAGGGGGAAAAGAACTGTTTTCTGTTGCTTGTTTGGAATATAYGGCCACCAGGATTCTCTCTCTTTCACCACCTCTCCCTCCTTCTCTTCTTTCCCTATCACCATGATGCCTGAACATCTCAGAGTCTTTCACTAATTTACTCAAACATTGCTCCTGTGAGGCTGGAAAGTGCTATTGCCCTGTCTCATTCTACTATACTGATGGCACAAAGGTGATGAATGTGCCCAGCACAGCACAGCGGGAATCTGAGCACAGCTTTCCCAAGTCCTAGGCTAATTTCCTCATCRCTGGTTCCCATTGAGTCTTCTTGTTCACATTTCTCTTTATTGTTTTATCAACAGCTTCAAGTTTACTGCTTAAAAAACCTATGTGTTATGATTTTAATAATCAGGTTTTTTCCATAGATACTTTCGTCCTTTCACATCTTTTTTTGCTACATATTTTTTGGTTTATAAAAAATGGCATTTTCTAAAAATATTCTCTTGCTTTCCACAAAAATATAGAGCATTGGAAGTTGATTTGGTTGATTAGAAGATGTCACTAAAAGCAAAAGTGGAGTTGCTTTGGAGCACAAYAGGCAGAAGAGTGATTATTTGTTGTAAATTAAGTATCTTACAAGATACAGGTACAACCCTACAGTGTGGAGAAGGAATGGCTTCATGTTACCCAGAATGATAATGATGTAATTGGAGTACCACGAACTTCAATGTTATGGAATTTGCTTCTTCAAGCCCTAAAAAGGCATTCAAGGAACGCCCCAGACATTTTTTTAAATGTAAGCCTGAGAACAGGGCCTTATACACTAATTTAATTCAAACCCTGCTCACAGAGAACTTTCTCCTTACATGTGGCAGACTACAGAACAGACACAAAACTCAATCTGGATTTTTACCTTTCCTTTATGAAATACATGGAGTTGCTCAATAAATGATGTGTAAACAGTGTTCATCTATCACTGAAATGCAAAAAAGAAAAGTAGGAGCCATTTGAATAGTGTCTTCACCTTAGAAAATRGGAAGTGAAGAATAATCCTCTCTAGCTGACATTGCAAAGTGGGAGCAAAACAGACTTTGTCCTTGGCACCTTTCTCTCTGTCTTTGAGAATATTGCTGGATTCCAAATCAGCAGCCCTGATCCAGGGCTCTGTTTTGGATACTCACACCAATGTCACCAGCAGCAAAATGATCCGTATCTTGTCTCTTTACTGGGAAAGAGAGAAGGGTGACAAATAYTCCAAATAACAGTGTTGATACTTCCAAACATACCTTCATGCTCTAGCCTAGGTGTATCCAAGTGCAGGGATAAGAGGGAAGGACTGCAGTCCAACAAAAAGAAACAGGTGAAAGGATCTAGAAACAACAAAGATAAATGTGACTAAGTAAGAAAGCAAGTAAGTGATCCAGCCACATACATAATAAATACTTTCATCCTCTATACATGCCTCATTTCTATTACTCATCAACATTTACCAAACAACACTACATACTACTAAACAACATTTAGTGGTTTCTAAGTTTTCGTGTACAAACCAAAAGTGAGATATGATTATCTATACTGCTTCCATTTACTATGGATTTAAGACAAATGCATTTAAATATGGGTATTAAAGGTTTTAAAAGAGTAAGCTGCCTGAAAAAAAAAGTTGCATATTGGTTAAATAAAGAATAAATTATTTGGAGCAGCTGTTCTCGTTAGAACAATATTTTTCCATATTTATTACAAACCTCTTAGTTTGTTTTGTGTGCCCAAAACACAGGCAGTCTAATCAGTATAAATTCAAGACTATTTTGTGCCGAAATYTGTGAGGACTTACAAAGTTGGTCAAGGCCAAAAACATCTAGGAAGACAACAATACATATTTTTGTCATGGCCTTGATCACAATTTTTCTCGAGTYATTCTCCTGTGGACTGTTATCATAGGGGGGGRAAAACCCAAAACCAACAAAATAAAAGGGAAGCCAAACAACACCTGTTGCAAATAAAGATGTAAAGTTTGATGTATTCAGCCTTTGAATCTGATGCAAAGAAAAGTTATTGTGAGTTAGTAATGGATGCCATTCTTTCATTTTAAAGGAATTTTAAAGAAAATTCAAAATACAGCTCTGCTGAAATCATGTTGCATGCCAGTAATGATAGTGAATCTTCTTGTCTAAAGTTCTATATCCTGTCTACTACCAGATGCAGCACAAGACTTTTCTGCTGGCAAATTTTTCAGATGAAATGAATARTTGTAGAAAGGGATTTGATGGAAAGTCAGGAGATCTAGTTTAAATCCTACAGTTGCCATATATTTCTGCATGACCATGTGCAGAATGCTGAAAATCTCCTTCCATTCTCTCAAACAGGGATGCTGATATTTCTTTTTCTCTTTCTTTGAATATCATGTTTCCTTAGAGTATAAAACCCTCACAGCAAACACTCCTTCTCCTGTATCAAATAAATTATTTTATCCTTGGTAGGATATGTTATACACAGTTGTAAGATAAATAACCATGTTCCAGCTCTTAACTCAACCTGGGAAATTGTAGTTAACTCCTGAGAAGACTAATTTGAATGGATTATGAGAAAGATTAAAATGACAACACAGTGACTTGGGCTAGTCCTTTTAGGYGGAAAAGTGTTGCTTTCAATGTCTGCCACTACATCTCTTATTAGACGCTGAAAAGATCTGTACAATGAAAATTTACATCTAAAACCATCTTCATTTATTCTTAGAGCTTCACCTCTAGAACTCTTTTCTGAACTAAGAGGGTAAGGAGAGTATAGAGAGAAAGGAAAGGAGGAGGACTTATTGAAAGTTAAATTATTTTATGCTAATGTCTGGGTACTTTCTGGAGTTCATCCAGGCCCAAACTGCTCTTCAGTTCAGTCCTGCCATTCTACTTCACTGTGGTCAGACAATGAATCAATTCTTATGCTCTTTCTGTCCATTGTCTGTTTTTCTTCCTTTCTCTGGGTAATTAGACATGTGAAAGACTCTTCTATTAACTCCCTAGAAAGGACTTAAAAGATAATTGACCTCATCCACAAAATGGTAAGAAAATTTTATGTGTAACACAGCTATCTTCACTTTGCCTGAACATTCAGCAGGGTCTGGAGATGCTGCCAAACTGCTGCTTCAAATGATCAGGACCATAAAATGCTCAGTAGTTTGTATTTATGCAACAGAAGCTATATACTGAGCTAGCTAATCCACAGTATTCCCTATGGAGGCATCCCAGCATCAGCTACGTTTGCTATCTCTATTCCTGTTTAAAGGTGTCAGCCTAAATTCAAGCAGCTGTCAGCTACCTAGTGGGCTTGGCTCTTTTCTAGTAGTTAATTGTGCAGACACCATTGATTGAGAGGATAGGGCAGTTGCACAGGTTCTGATTTGCAGGAAARCAAAGAGGAAGAAAGAGAGGAAAATAAATCCCTTTATTATATACAAGCCAGACATAACAAATATAACCTCAAAGCTATTTGTAAAATTAGCTAAGCATGCATTCTTAATGTGCAGATTATTGTTCATATCTTGATCATGCTATGGCCAAGATATGCTGCAGAAACAAATATGAGATGTAAGCAGTTTCTTTTCAATCTTGTATATGATTTCAGTTATTTTATTTTATAATGTTYTGAGGAGACAAAAATCTTTCTGAGAAAACCAAATCAATGAAGTTTGCTGGCCAGAAGGGAATATTAGTATTACCTTTGTAAAACACAAGCCACTTCATCCTGTTAACTCCATATCAATAGTGTGTTAATGTTTGATCATGGCAACCATTCCATAAACAACTAATAATTTTAAAAGTCAGATAATGGAAAGAATAGAACAGAATAAAAAGAAATCTAGGCTTGTTTTGGAAACATTCTAAAGAGATTTAAGTTCCCAGAAAGATACAAAATACTTTCATGATTTTTCCCAGCTAGTGTAGATATGTGAGACATATTCTCCTTTTCTACACCATGAGTAAAGACTTTTATATGGAAATAMGGGATTCCTCAGCATCTTTACTGAAGTTGTAACCAGTATAGCTTAACACGTGGGCCATTTGGGGCTCTGCTTTCATGTCCTGGCATAGGTTTGAATAAAGGTTTAAGGTACGGAATTTTAAGAATGTTGTTCTGTTAATATGCAAACTTTTCAGCATTTATTCTAAAAGCTGTACCATAGAAACAAGCTCTTTCTTTTCTTGCATTGCCTACTTTAAAATAAATATGTACGGACATAGATGTGCCTATGTGCAAACTAAATTCTAACTTGAAATGCTCAGCTATGAAGAATCACAACATTTCTTGCTTTCATAATGAAAAGCATAACATACACATTAGACAAAAATTCTTTGCAAATCAGTGCATACCCCTTCAAAATCACTGACCCTCTGTGGGATGTCACTCTCCTCTCAGCAGTGACTGACTGAGTAGTCAAATACACCTGACATGCTTTGGGGACTTAAATCCAATAACACTGAAATGGATAAGGCAATGCAATGATCTGAAAGGCGACTTGAAGAATGGTGGATTTGTTAAATAGATCAAGCTCAGTAGCAAGATTTATCTAACTCTTCCTCCCCTCACTTTTACAAGTGCTGACTTCCCTAGCTTTTCTTCTCCAGTGACCCTTAATATGTTCAGTTGTGATGCCTCCAGCAAGGCCTTAACCTGTATAATTTTCCACTACCATCACCCACGCTTTCCACATGTTTTACCCACAGAAGGGTATTTCTGATACAGATTTATCAGTATCCAGACATCAGTATCAGAGCACAGTGTTTGCCTCTAGAAAGATTCAAAAGAATTTCAATGTCCAAAAATTTTAGTAAACTGAAACTTTCTATCCTTAAAAGCTGACTAAGCCAAAAGAAAAAGGTGAAACAAGCTTAAAGGATCTGAGAATCCTATTCATCCCCCAACCCTGTTCTTTTTCATTTCCCCTGGAAATATKATATTTGTTTTGGTACACACAGAATCTTTTTGAAAATCTGACTGATTGCATATTGAGCTTTGTGTGCAACCACTTTGATTTGAAAGAAACTGCGTTTTCCAAAATAAAGCAAGGAGCGCTGAGAAGGGAGAGACACAGCTGTATGAAGCTCCATGTCCCAGCAGTGGGTGTGTCAGGTCCCCCCCACTCCTCCAGATGCTTGTTGCTTAGCTTCTGTGTTTTCAGCACAACTTTGGGGGAGTTTCTAGCTTATGGTTTCTGACTCTGCCTAGCAACATTTTAAAGATTTTTTTTCCGTCTGGAATTTTGTCTGTGAATCATTTCAAAGACCGTTTTTCTGGTGATATATGCTATCAGGCAGAATTAGCAAAATTTTGCCTGACACAGGCAAACAATATTTGAGCTGATTTGCGGCATCAGGAAGAACATCCACAAAGAAAGTGCCACTTTTTGTATTGTCTAAACTCTCCTTTTCAACCTACAGGCAACTGGCACCTAGGCCTCTTGAGAATGGTGTCCCACCTTTGTGGTGGGCACAGTGCCACCCTAGCAGATGGTCATGASTGTTGGCATGCTGAGAATCAGTATGTGCATCACGTTTGAGTACAATAGGTCAGCCTCCCATCCAAGTACGTGGGAATGAGAGTGTCTGTGCTKGGCTTCTGTGCCAATGGTTAAAGGAATATACCATCATTAAGCTAGCTGAAGGAGAAGATTAATTTTTTTAAGATTAAGTCATGTTCTCTATAGCCATTTGGGATCAGCATTTCTGCTGCAGTTCTCTGGTTGCTGGATCACTGAGAGAAGGCAGAATGCATGTCTGCACACATGCACACAGATAGCCCAGCCAGGGAGACACCTTCTTGTTTCAACAAAGAGGTATTTTTGCCCTATTTGGTACCCCTGCTGAATGGCTCATCTAGGTACAAAAGCCAGATCCATAGAAGCTAGCATATAATTTGAGCTCAATAGATCMCTAAGAGCACTAGAGTATTTGGCATGAAATTTGCAATGGAGCCCTTGAAGGGCCTTTCTCATCCTGGAACCAATGGAGCCTAATTTTGATTCAGTAATGAAAAAAAGCACCTTGCTGACAGAACAGAATGGACCTGTTCAAGCTCCTTTTTTCAATCACATTTAGAAAGTTACTGGTAACAGCAGGCATGCTTTCCTCACTCTCTTCTACCAAAATAGTAAAAATTCTTCACAAGTAGTGTGGCGGTTCAAGGCATTTAGACTGAATTGTCTTATAACAACCTCTTTTAGTGTAAAATGTGGTAGGAAGACTGCCATTGTTTGTCAATGGCTTCTCTAGCGCAGGGCATAAACTAAGAGCAAGCCAGGAGCATCTGCTTCTCTAGAGAGATGATGACCACTCAGACTTATTGATGTTCTTTGGCCTTATGCATTTGGAACTACATCACAAGATGCACTGCAATTCATCAAATTTCTTCCTTATGTCACTGAATATTCTGTTTGTGCTTTCAAATTTCACCCTTATTGGAAACATAGACCGTTTAGTCCACATTGAATAGATATGTCTGTTGTCATCAATTTTAAGTAGACATATTGAAGAGAGGGGTTTTTTTTTCCTGGAGAGTGAACAAAACCACCTATATATTTTTATCAAATCTATAATCATTGTATGATATTTTAAAATTAGCTTTATGATGTCATCAGGAAGAATAATTATGAAACTTTTTCACTACCCTACTAGTTCTTGAGAAAAAGAGAGACTGATTGTAATGAATAAGTGAGCAATTGATGTGGAACAGCCAGAGTTAAATTTCAGACTTTACCTCACTTGAAATTATTTGAGTTATTAAAAATAATCATTAACATCATCAGCTGAAATCAAATAAAGGACTCAAGTCCACTTTCAGTATCTGAACTCCTTGAGCCTGYTCCCTGGAGGAAGCTCTGTTAATGAAAATTATCAAAATATTTTAGATTCAGAAGTATATTCTTGATTAAAGCCAACAATAATCAGGTTTTATAAGAGTACGCCAATTACACCTTACATAGGTAAATCACTCTTGGTTCTTGTATCATCAAAAAACTAACAAAATTTCATGGCACCATTCTCAGAAGATTACCTAAATTATTCTCATCTTAATTTTGAAAATTTCCCTTATACCCTCAAGTTACCAATAACAGCTAGTCAGGGCTCAGAATCACAGAATCATCCAGGTTTGGAACAGATCTTAAAGGTCATTTAATCTAATCTTCAACCCAGTACGGCTATAACCACCCCCACACAGTACCTCTAAGTGCCCCACCCAGAGACTTCTTGATGCCTTGTGAACATAGCGACTAAAGCACGGAGGCTTGGGAGACTACTGGGAAAAAAACAACACCAACCCCCTGAAGAGATTCAGCTTAGGCCCCGGGCACTCCTCAGAGCTCAGAGTGAGGAAAGAAGCTTCCCCCATGGTGCTCTGCAGCACTATGCTAATTTGTCCCAGTTCTGTCCTCCCCATTGGCCTGTTGTCCTTCTCTACCCCTTTTACCCTTATGTGTTCAAGTTCTAGTAAATTCTCAACTCCCTGTAATCCCATTGGTTTRTGTAACCCCGCCCATCGASCCTGGCATTCCCTGCTAGTCGCTTCCCTTGGTAGCATGCCTGAGCCCTCAGGCCATTGGATCTCTTGTGCTGTCGTCTGCCCTCTCTTTCCCTGCATTTATACCCTAGACTCTCCTTTGTCTTTGTTTTTGGCCCTCGACCCTTTCAGTGTTGCCTGAAATAAAGCACATTGGAACTCCATGCCTGGACCCTCCCATGTCTTCACTGCCAAGCTGCTCTGTGTGTGTGTGTGT
>JACDOX010000009.1:10226938-10266377 GCA_014549065.1 Cardinalis cardinalis
TGTGTGTGTGTGAGTGTGTGTGTGTCTGTCTGTCTGTGTGCTGGTGCTCTCACGGCTCCTACCCGTTGGCACAAGCTGTTCTCAGGGAAGGTTGTGTCCGCCACCACCGCAGACTGCAACACTCCAGCATCTCCCTGGGCAACTCATTCCAATGTCTAACCATTCTTTCAGAGAATATTTTTTTTTAAATCTAATCTTTACTTCCCCTGGTGCAACATTTCCTCTCATCCTTTCACTTGAGACATGGCAGGAGAGACCAACCCCCACCTGGTGACAATTTTCTTTCACAGAGCTGTAGAGAATAAGGTCACCCTATAGCTTCATTTTCTCCAGACTAAATAACCCCAGCTCCCTCTGCCCCTCCTCACACAAGAAGTTTTCTAGATCCTCCACCACTGCATTACCTTTCTCTGGACACATTGCGGCCTCTCTCTGTCCTTTCTGAAGTGAGACACCCAAAAGTGATCACAGAACTTGAGATGCAGCCTCACCAATGCTGAGTACAGAGGYACAATCACTTCCCTAGCCCTGCTGGTCACACTATTCTTGCTACAGGCCCAAATGCCATTGGTGTTCTTGGCCACCTGGACAGACTGCTGGCTCATATCCAGYTGCTAACTACGTCTGCTGCTCATCCTCCTGTGCCTGCTTAGAGCAATAGGAAAACAGTTTCTGTGTGGTCTCCCATATTTTTCATAAGGAGGAAAAGAAGCAAGCATAGGAACTAATCGCCATTAACGCCTACGCTTATTCATCTCTGTGCTCTATCCACTTGATTATTAAAAGCTGCATAGGGATCCGCAGGAAAGGAGAAGTTTCTGAGTCCATTCTGCCTGCRTTCAATGACAGGGAACTAATTATATTAAAAACCCCAAGAAACTATTACATAAAGAAATAATTAACGTTCCAACTACAACTACTGTTTATAAGAATATTACATGTATAAATATACATATAATTTATAACCATATATAGTGATATCATTTGATGCAGTAAAATAGTAATATATTGTATACCACAACATAATAATTAGAATGCTAACCGATGCTAGATAGTCTTCTAAAACTAACAAAATCACTAATTGAAAAAACTAACAAATTATTCAAACCCTTCAACAACACTGAAACATCAAATAATTCCTTGGGAAGCTGAGAATTCTTCTTTGTGTGTTAATTATGCAATGGGCAGATTAACAAAATGAAAACTAAAAAGCTTTTACTATATCATTTACTTAAGTCTTTGTATTTCAGACTTTACACAAGTGGAGAGCTCCATCTGGAACTTATTTTTAGTAGTGCTAACCATGCAATAATTTTTTCACCATATAAAAATAAAAATTGTTCCCAGTCTTTCAAAAAATCACTGAATATCAATAATTTTTAAATAAATAAAATTATAATGTCAATTATGTTTTTAAAAGTATCTGCACTAGTTCAATACACAGCTTGATATGCTTTCTTCTCTTTTTTTTAATATCTTCCCATGGTCTTGCAGATAATTGTTTTGGTACTTACAATAAGCCAGTAGAGAAGGAGAGGACTAATTCTACCATGTCTTCTTGGGACAGTAAGTGACACGCATCTCTGTGCCCTCCTGGGTCTTGAGAAAGAAAAGGAGAGGAGGATAAATTCCAGGCTGTGCCCTAACTTCCTGTTACAAGTTAGGGCAGAGCCTGGAAAAATGGGAAAACTTATGCAAAACATCTTGCTGAAGTGAAAAGAGCAACAGTAATATATTAAATACCCTTTTATAAAACACTTTGAAAACCACTAGAAAGGCAGACCTCACCCCTAGAARGCCATTGTGTAACATAGTTTATTTTATAGAATAACAGGGAACCTGAAGATTCTAACCTGAGTTAGAAAGGATGATTCTCAAATATGACCATGACCATAGTATATTCTCCAAAAATAGGAAGACGGATTCATCCTTGCATCAGTTTTCTGTTCATGATTTTATTTTACTATTCTGCAAAGAACTCCTCAATTGAACGAATCTGGCCTTTTCTGCTGTCATTAGTGACTAAAAGAAAACTAATGAAACCATTTCTAAGCTGAGAGTGTAAAAGTTGAAATTTTAGCAATGATAAAGTTGTTTTCTTTATTTCACAGACAAAGCTGTTATTACTACTTCATGTATTAAACTATCTCTTTTACTTCTGCCTAAGAAACATGTAAATCAACTTCGTATGTTAAGCAGCATAACAGTCAACATGCTTAGTTTTCTGTGAAAATTACCTACCCTCCAGAACTGGCCATCGTTTCTGCTAGGCAGTCCTCCAAAGATTTAAAATAGCTAGGAGAGTGACAGAATAGTAGAATGCATTGTCAGAAAACATAGCCAATTTCATTAATAAATTATTAAGTTAATTAGTATATTTGTGTCCCTGGATAGTTTCTTTCTTTCTTTTTTTTTTCTCATTAAAGGTAGCATCATACAACCTTCAGTTAAGCACATGACATTGTCATACTAGGTTCTGTAGTATGTGATCCCAGGGCTATCACATTATGCATGAACAGGCATCCATGAATCACRTCTCAGAGAAAGAAAAAAAGAGATTTAGTTGTATTCCCACCAACCACTGCCAATAACATGGTAACTGACATGATGCTTGTGCTGGTTTTTGGCTACAGTAGAGTTAATTTTCTACATTACAGGATTTATAATCAAGTATATCAAAGAGTCAGCAAATTTTATCAGTCATGCTTTTCTTACATTTTTCTGCTTCTGAAAGTTCTAATTCTCTTTCAAAGTGTTKTTTTAAGAGTAGCATCAAAAAAGAGATTGTGAAATTTGAATTTTTTAATCAGAAATATTTTTACAGAAAATAATCATTCATGATACATCTTATCTGCCCTGTATGACAGTTAAATCTGTGGAGGATTCTACAATTAAGCACCTTGTGCTGCAAACACATTTGACTGATGTAGAGATATCTTTAGGTAGCTTAAGGCAATATGGCTCAAACAGCAGGTAACCTAGAGAAGGTAAGTTCACCTATCATAGGTGTACATAAGTACACCTCTCCCAGCAGCATGACAAAATGTTATTCCATGAGAGCTTAGCTTTCTAGACTCTGCCTGAAATGTGGAGGCACTCAGGCTAAACAAGCACTACTCAAAGCCACAATGATAAATAAAATATAGGCACTTCACTGGCCAGGAAGATGTTCCACTCAACTCAGGAGAGTAAGCCAGAGCACACATGCACACTCTACACTGAAAGGAGGTAGGTTTAGATTGGATATCAGGAAGAAATTCTTTCCTGTGAGGGTAATGAGGCACCAGAATAAGTTGTCCAGAGAAGTTGTTGACACTCCTTCCCTGGAAATGATCAAGGCCAGGCTAGTTGGGGCTCCAAGCAACCTGGTCCAGTGGAAGGTGTCCCTACCCATGGCAGTGGGGTTGGAACTAGATGATCTTTAAGGTCCCTTCTTCACCCCTGTGACTGTGTTCACAGGGGTCTCAGGTTGAAGGAAGAGATGAGGATTTGATTCCATGTTTCAGAAGGTTTGATTTATTATTTTATKATATATATTACATTAAGACTATACTAAAGGAATAGAATAAAGGATTTCATCAGAWGGCTAGCTAAGAATAGAATAGGAAGGAATGATAACAAAGGTTTGTGGCTCGGACTCTCTGTCTGAGCCAGCTGGGCTGTGATTGGCCATTAATTACAGACAACGAACATGGGCCAATCAAAGATGCACCTGTTGCATTTCACAGCAGCAGATAATCAATGTTTACCTTTTGTTCCTGAGGCCTCTCAGCTTCTCAGGAGGAARAATCCTAAGGAAAGGATTTTTCATAAAAGACATCTGYGACACCTTCCAACACAAACCATTCTATGACTCTATGATGCCCAGCTCCCTGTGTCACTTCTGAAGAAAGCCAACATGTTTACAAGGTTTGGTTTAGAAGGAGTCTGGTTTACAAGGCAGGGCGTTATGCAAACCCAGTAGGAAACCAAGACCTAGGTGCAAGGCTGGCTTAAAATTTTATTTCTGAAGCTTTCGAGAACAAGAGACCATGGCCAACTGAGTTACAGCAGCCCTGAGAATTGCCCACCTGGCTAATACAAAATTACTGAAAAGTCTGTTTCTTTGTCATAGCACAGCCTATCTTTTTGCTCACAGTCATGCCTATAAGTCAGTGAAATTGTGTTTCAAATCCCTTGGCAGTTTTTGAGAGGTTCAGGTGTAAATCTTCATCTCCAGAAGGAAGACTCCACGCAGCTGTGCTACCTGGCTGGGGGCAAGAAGCCTTTCAGAAGCTGCAGTCTGGCTCTGCAAGGCAGCAGTGGTCCTTGGTGGCCTCTAATGGTGCCTATCTGAGCAGAAGTCAAGGGCCTTTTCTCACAGTCTGGTCTCGTTTTTCTCTTTGTTTGTTTTTCACCTAAACCATTGAATGTAATAAGGCATAAATAGTCCAGGGAACACAGATCAAAACCCAGATCTCACATACACTGTGCCAGCATCCTTAATCAATAAGATAAAGATTTGCTGTCCCACTTATCTGTTTTCATTCTGGCCATCAGAGTTAGGCAGTGATGGAAAGTAGACTCTCTGACTCCCTCTCTTGAATTTAGGTATCTATGTTTTATCAGACAAAGTAGCCTTGTCTGTACAAATGTCATTAACTGTCTCCATTCATTGGGAGCGAGGATTTCTGTATGTGCCAGCGATGCATACTAGCATCCCTGAAAACTATCTGGCTTCTGGGGGCTTCTAGAAAACCTGCCTGGTTCCCAGKGCAGGCAAAACAAATCTAACTTCCAAGGGCAAGATCATTTATATGGAAAGAGTGGGGAATGAAAATCCACTGGGAATTTGCAGTTAATCCTCCTACTTCTGTGAAATTATTGTGGAATTTATTCAAGTGACCAAGTCTGYTTTGTTTTAAATGTATATACTTTATCTAAAGGAAAACATTCATTATTCAGCACTCTTACACTATTTTTTCTGTCTTCCTCATAAATACATTAACATTATTGTAAAGACTGGAGTACAAAGAGGTGAGGGTAGTACACTGAACAATCTGCAGTATTGTGAGCCTGGTTTAGATGTCATCTGATAAGTATGTATTCAGAAGTCCAAGAAGTCAAACTGACCTAAAACTGGTGCAAGGCCTTTGGTTGGAGACTTCTTACCTATGAAATTACAATTGTGGTTCTCTGGCTGCTTTACAAAAGTGCTGTGCATTAAGGAGAGGTCACAAATTTATGAATTCAGTGGCTGCCATATAAAGAGCTCAGTCATCAGGGTGAGAGCAACCTGACTTTGTCTAATAACAAAGTTAAAATTTCCCTGTATTTTAATGTCCTCCTTCTGAGCCCTTTGAAAAGAGTCATAATTTATCAGATACAAGGTAATTAATAAATCAAAGTGAAGATGGAGAGTATGACCCAGGGCATGAGCCTCTTGCAACTATTCCCACTATTGTTCATGCCAGGCTCACGTTCCCACAATTGTTCACGCCAGGCACCTCTAACCCCTCAGTGGAGTCCCAAGAGCTGAGCTAGATACCTAACCTCTCAGAGCCATTTACATGAAAAATTAGGCACCACCAAAACATATCCTTAACAAAATAATATAGTGAAGGGAAGCTTCCTAAGGAGCTGGGAATCTCCCATGTCTAGCTAATAGGAAATGTCAATCATGTCTGCAATCCCTTCTGTCTCCTCTGGAATTTTGATTTTCTGATCTGAGCYGTGAGCAGACAGACACTCCTTCGCACTTGGGATCCTCAGTCCCAAATGCTGTCCTGAAGGAAGCTTTACCAATTGCTCTTTGTGCAGAACTCATTGTTTTATTTCAAAAATAAATCCAATGGAGAAGCCACATGTAATAGCTCAGTGGTTACAAGCACTCCCCGAGGAGAGTGAAGGGGGACCCTGCTCTCTTCAGCCTGAGGGGGCATCAAATTAGCAGCTCCAGGAGCTGCTCCAGCCAGGGAGCCCAAGGGGTGTCTCCTTCCTCCTGCTCCCCTGAGCAGTGTGCGGCTGTGGAAAAGTCATCACAGCTTCTGGGGCCAGCGCTGCACAGACGGGTCTGACTGCAGCTAGGAAGTGGTGACTGRCCATGATTTGTACTGCCAATTTGTTTTGTCTTCCTCACAAGGAGAATTAATACTACTACACCATTGTCCTGCTGTCCTACTCCCCAGCAAGAACTCCTGTAAATATAAATTTCCTATAGCAATAGTCAAACCTGATTCACCTACTAGTATTGAGGAGAAAAAAGAAAAAAAGGTAGCAATCTCTCAAGATTCCTCATATAATTCCTTTTATGTGCTGTATATTAACTCCTGCAAAGACTGGTCTAACTACATTTCATCATATTCTCTAAATTCATTTGTTATGCATTATGTCACATCACAGGTCACAGTAACTTTTTTCGAACTCAAGAACAGTAGTTTCTAATATCAAATATTTTTTTCAAAGAAAAAGCAGATAATTGGTGGATAGAGTAAGCAGAAGTTTTATCTCTAGAGAATTCACTCCTCACAGATCTCTAATTAAAGCAGAAGAAATTGCATGATGTGCATATGCTGTTAAGCGTTAGCACAAGCAAACCTTGAAGAGGGCTGGTACAAAGTGATATAGGATATTTTACTTGCTTGTTTCTTAACACTTCATGCAGACAAGACCTCTACTTTTGCTTCAGCTGCTAATCAGCTTGTCTGGTTACTGGATTTTTTTTTTTTGTTGGCATTATTGATAATTATTTTCATTGCCCTGGTACTTAGGAGACTTATTTACAAGCTGAAATTATGCTACTCCTGCCAAAAAAGCAGGCTCTGCTTCAGCAAGATTGCAATTTAAGGGTACATCTGTACTGTACAGGAGACTGCTGCTCATGATAAAGTCATTTCATTTAAAGATATTTCAGATATTTTCTTTCTATTCTGCAGCTAGCTCCATAAATATTATGGAGATGGTATGATAAGAGGTAACAGATACAGACATGTGGGGAAATACAAGGGAAAAATGAGGCGATATTGGTCACTAAGATTGATAGGGGTCAAAGCAATGCACATCATAATTGCTGTCAGCTGTTCACTAAAATTTATGGTCCCAAAGAAGAGGGTTTTAAGGAGGGAATGAAAAGGGGATGATAAAGTAGCTGTGTATATAGTAACAGAAAGCTTTTCCCCAGGATGAAGAGCAGGGGGAGAGGAAGTTCAGAGGTGACTGAAGATAAAACCAGTGAATAGTGAAGACTCAGGTGTGAATAGGAAGGATATCGATGGTGGAGACAGGGTCTGGAGAAACTTAATGGTGAAAGCACTAAGTTTCATAACAGATGTGGGAAAAGATGCAGAAAAAGGAAAAAAATCAGTCYTTTAAAAGATTGAAGAAAGATGGTAATGAAATGATTGTAACAGCATTTTAGATGAGACCAGACTCTTGCAAAACTTGGACTAAGACATCCCACAGTACTAAATTGTTTGTGGTTATTAAATATTCACAAAATTTAGATTCATAGTGACTTTAAAGTTATATTAAGCCAGTGGCTGAAGCTRTATCTACAGACAGAAGAGTGAGATTGCCAGCTCAAGAAGATAATTCATATTCTACTCTAAGAGAGCTCCTGTGAATCTCCTTTTGACTAATAGACACAATCAAAATCTTTCTAAATACATTTTCAAATTACTTTGTTGAGTTACTTTTTTTATTCCATTTTTTTATGCACCGTCTCAGTTACATCCAGGCTTCCTGTCTCTTYCTGTTCTCTAAAGGTTATGAAGTTAATTTATCAAAGTGGCTTTAAACATGAAGTGGTAATGAATATTTACACATGCTATGTCTGTCTTTGATGAGATAAAATGTGAGGATTTATTAAACAATTTTCCAATTAAAGATAGTCTACAAAGAACAAAAGATACATCATTGGGCAAAGTAAAGCAGCACAAATGAAGCTGTTAAAAGCTTATGAATTTTGGGAGTATTGACCTGTAATAATACAGTGCTTCTAAAAAATCCAGCACTGTTTTCTCAGACACTATTAACTTTTGGTATGCATTGCCCTTTCTAGGATTCTTGGTAGGTTTGTACCCCATGATGCAAATTCCTTAGGAGGCTTCTGTCCTAACATCTGTTGTAACCTGTGGATAGTTTATCACATAAAACTGTACTTTCTTGCAGACCTGTAAGGTATAGCATGCCACAGGAGGACAAGTAGAAAAATGGTATTATTTTACTTGTGTTTGGGAAGAAGGCTGTTTTCTTTTGGTGGTGGTTGTCATCATGTACAGAGATGTCAAAAGCTGRATAAACAGTTTAACTTCTAAACAACTTGTTTTGCTGGCTGCACAAAATCTAGGGAAAAGTGCTGTTAAGTCCTAATTATGTCTGGTTTATACTGAGAAAAATTCTCATATACACAGAAATACATAGGAGTCTTCAGTCCTCCCACTTGTAAGAAAACCTAAGTAATGTCAGTAATCCTGAAAACCAGTGGGCAAATTCACAGAACCACTGCCAAGCTGAAGAGCTTTCTCAATATTTTTTCTTTTGTTATTCCATAGGTCCTGAATGTAAAGGGTCTGTCATTTCTCTACATAACTACATTATATTCAGTTCAGCTGCTGGTAGGAATAGAAGAAAAGAGCATTTCTCTTTGAACTCCAAATTGCACTCATGTTCAAGAAAATGTTTATGTTACACAATCATCAGATCATATTTACCTTGATCTAAAACATTTTCATAACATTTGTCAAATGACAAAAAAATAATTTTGTCCTTGATTTCTTTCAAATCCAGCCGTGTTCTTATTACTAAGAGGGTTGTAAGTGCTAGTTCAAATTCCCAAACCTTTGAAATAAATCCAACAAGTACAGTGAAAATTACTTATTTTTTAAACATCACTAACACACTTACACAAGGGCCAATATGTTTTAATGTTAGGAGYGGGGACAAAACCCCAAATTTGTTATTCAAATAAAATAAGCTCTAAATATAATCAGACTAGATTCAGCTTCAGGTTYAGCTTACCTATAGGCCCTTAAAATATCAAGACATGTTACCTCATACAGGAGAGTTCTTGCTGGTGGGTGATCTACCACCCACGTGTGAAGGCACAGGAATAGACACGGCTGACGGGTTACCAGGCATTGACAACATACTACACGTTGCTGCTCCAACTCAACCCCCAGTAAAGCAGTATTATGCTTTTTATACTTCAGTGACAATCTCAAGACATGCTGTGTTGTCTCAGAAGATGATGCGGCATGTCAAAAGGGAAGATCAACTGTGTTAAAATGGAGAAAGAATTTTTTCAGCAAAATGAACACCCTCCCATTAGAATTTTTCTAAAATCAGCTGCTAGGGTTTTTTCCTCTTTTCTTTCACCTGCCTCATTTCAGTCAAAAAAGGCAAAATCTCAGTGCCAGCTTTGCACATACTGTCTGCAGCTGATGCAAATGAAACTAGTTATTAGCTTTGGATAAAGGAAATATATCTTGACAAATAAGGTTTTTTGTCAACTGTGTATAAAACCTTTGATATATATTCACAAAACTGAGCTTGAATCTAGATACTCTATTCTTCTTAAGCATATATGGTAGAGCACAAAATGAGGTTAAGATTTTTAAGGGGTAATTTATAGTAGAATGAACAATTGATGTGATTTTACCTTCCAAAATATGAGGGTGATATCAGACTTTTGACTTCATGTGGCCAAAAAGAGCAAAATTGTTTCTACTGTTCCTGTCAGTGAGATGCCAGCTGTCAGCCTATGTTTGAATTAAAGTAGTTCTTAGTGCATAGATCCTAAAATGAATTGCTGCATTCAGAAATCTCTTATTGAGCAGGATTGATCCTTGCTGTAGGTTGAATCAAACAGAATATACATTCACCTGTGATTCAGTAACATTTTGACATTTCAGACAGAACATTTCCAGTCTGGTGAAATCTCAGCTGGGGCTGAGAGCCTGGTCCATGATGATAGAGATTGTTGGCATCTTGAGTCAGGCAGCCCTCTGAAACCTGTTACAGGATAGCTTTTCATCTGTGGGATAATTTCAGGTTGCATCTGTCATTGCAAGTTTTTACAGTAAATCTAAGAGGCAGTTTGGCCTCGAAATATTTCACTTCCACTTTGTTTAATAAATTGCCTTTAATTCATTAATATACTTAAGAATTAATAAATGTAAACATTATTTATATTATTAATTATAATTAATTAATCAATTAAGTAATAAACAGATATAATAGTAAAAATGTGATTAATGCCAAACATTGTTACTGGAAAGTACTTTGTAGTTTTTCATAAACATTAAACAAATGAGAATCATAACACATTTTAGAAAAAATATTGGCAGGTAAATTCAAGAGGGGATTGCCTGCAACTTCACTCACTTCTGGCATTTTGGAAATTGTCTCTACTAATTATGTCACAATCTTTCAGGTTCTCCATGGAGATCTTAGTTGGCAGCAGAAAGATAAATATGTACCAGATAGTATTATTCTAAATTAAAACTGCTGTCATTGTAATTGAAGGAAATGTGAACACAGGCAAATTCAGCTCCCTGAAATTCAGAGCCATCGCCTATTCAAGTCAATGGGTCAGCATTAATTTTAATTTAAGCTTCAATTGCAGTACATAATGAAATTTTAAAAATCAACATAGAAGAAGATTATATAGTTAAAATTTTAAATCCAAAGAGATATGTATCAGTCCAGTCTCACACCATCCCTGCTGCCCCTCCCTACTCTGTCCATTCTCTTCCTAGAGAATGTATTCACTGCTGCCTTCAGTGCCATTGCCCCGGCAACTGGATGGTCTTTGCACATAGTCCCACCCCAGACATCTGCACCAGATCAGTCCGTAACAACTGCTGACATGATACAGCCCCAGGAGTTCCTGAACAGAAGCTGACATCCCACAGCACCTTGAGGGAACTTCAGAATAAACTCTTTTCCACCTTTTGCACTTACAGATTCACACACACCTTCTACCCTTACTTTGAGAGAAAAATGTAGTAATCAAGTCAGTTAACCTTAAATTTATTGTTTGTGAGACTAGCTCTTAGAAAACTTTATCTCTTCTCGTCATCACTCCATTGTTCAAGAAATCCAGCCCAAATCTAAAAAGAGTACAAGGAGGCTAAATCCAAAACTTGGTCCCAGCTGAATAGGATGAATGTTGGTGGATGAACTTACATGCACAAATGCATGACTGGGGAGCTTGGGGGTTGGTGTTGAWGTTCATTTCTTAATATACAACAAGGATCTTTTGCCATAAGAAGAACAAGAATAAGGCTCAAATCATCTTGATACAGCAATATTTGTCTCAGATTTCTAGTTCTGACACAGACCTCCAGTGGAAGCATGGGCAAATTCGTGGACCAGATTCTGCTTCAGTAGACTGTTCTTAGACCAGAGGCTGTTTTTCTTTGCTTCTGAAGGAGTAAATCTTTCAAAGCAATGCTATAGCTGTAGGAGAGCCAAAGGAGATAGACATTCCACATTTACTTTTCAAAGCAAAGTAAATTGGCCAGGATGAAACTTGCAGATAGAATAACAGAATCATTTAGGTTGGAAAAGACCTCTGAGGTCGTGGAATCTACCCAGCACTGCCACGACCACCACCAAACCACATCCTCAAGTGCCACATCTACACATCTTCCAAATACCTCCAGGGCTGGTGACTCAGCCACTTCCCTGGGCAGCCTGTTCCAATGCTGGAAAACCATTTCAGTGTTGCAGCTCAACTGATCCTAACTCCTTCTTTAGGGGTAACTCAGTATTGTCTACATAGTGCTTTATATTCACCAACATTGCTGCACAGGCTGCAGAAGCAGCAAACCTATCCTGCTAACAGCTCATCTCTGGCTGGCTGTTTGCTTGTTCCCAGCATATACAACACTCATGTGTTTACATTGCTTACAAGCAGAGATGGCCAACCCCCAGGCAGCAACAATGCAGCCAAATCCATTGAGTTTAATGGAAATATTTCTGTTCAGGTCAGCAAACACAGGGTCAGACTCTCTTACATTCAAATGAGCAATTAACAAGCAAAGAATAAACTGACACGTGCTCCTGAAGGGTTCAAGAAGAATGAGGAAGCATTTCTTACAGCTCAATTATTAAAGGTTAAAAGCTTAGGACATCTGATTATAGGACTTCTAGGCCTCATTGATCTAGGACATACTTGCACATTAAGCAATGACAAATATTTTAATTGATCATCATGATTAGCCATGAAGTGTAAGGCTGAGCCAGCTGGACACAGAGCACTGTCCAGGCTGAAAATCAGAAGTTATCTCAAATTTAACTGGACTTGGGGGCTTTCTTGGTCCTGCATTTTACTTGCACATGCTGTGTTTATTCCTATCTGCCCAAAGTCTTAGCTCCTCTGCAGGCTAGCAGCTCGATCTCAACATTAACCATTCCAAATTCAGACAATGCAAAATCAATTTTGCAATCAACATTTGCCAAGACACAGCATATGTTTGTGTCAGCTTTTTGAGTTACCTTTTTCCCCCCCATTGCCCTGTTTGCAACAGTGAGTAGCTCAGCAATTTTTTAAGGTAAGAGGGTTTTTTCACTTTGTGTTAGTACAATATCTTTGATGCAGATATCTTCAAATGTTTTACAACCATGCAGTAACCTTACTGCATATCATGGGGGTTGTATATTTGTCTAGCTGTATAGCTAAATTTACACACATTATGTAAAATCCATATAGTACATACACATATGTATGTGTACATATGTACATATCGTACATATGCACATATGTACAAATATATAAGTATTAGAAAACATTTTGCTTTATATGATGATACAATGCTACAATGTGGTTGTCAGTTAGACATATGTATTCCCTCAAGGAAATTATGGAGTAAGATATTTAGGCGGTTGTAAAATCTGTGAGTTAAAGATCCAGCATATACAAAATCATTGTATATACAATCATCATTGTGTCTACTCATGTCTGGATGAGCTATTTGCACATAGCAAATTCTCAAGATCATTCAACAAATCATGAGCACAATTGGGAATAGGCGACCCTACCCATGAGATACAATTTATTTTCAGTGCTGTGTATTGAGAGATAGAAAACATTAGAGAGAGTACTGATGTACCAGTGCTAAACAAAACAGAGTTTCTTTCTTCCCTGACTTCCTCATTTTTTGGCAGAAGCAATTTTATTTTTGAACATTTATATTCTTCTTGTAATATAGTGCTTCAAAACAAGAGTGTCAGAATGTTAAAGTGCAGGAAGATCAATGAAGCTTTTTAAATGGTTTCTAAAAATGTGATAAATCTTTCTCCTAGTTTCTTCTATAATAAGCACAATGTTTAGCAAAGTAGTTAAAGCAATTTTGGACTCCTGTAAATCTGACTTAAGCTGTTCTAGCATCAAATTGGAGAGGAACCTTGAAGAATAAGAGGCCCTTTTGTTAGCAGCTTTGGCTGTAGCAGATTTACTCTCAACCAATAAGCACGTTCCAAGACACTCAAGGTATTTCTCTTTTGTCTGCTTAAACCACAGGTAAGAAGACATATAATTAAAATAGTTCTCGACTATGATTCATAATCAATATTCAGTAGGGTAGCACAGAGATTTCTAAGGCTAAGTCAGGGATACATGGTGCTTTCTCAACAGAATGTTAGTGCACATTAAAAGAAAAAAGTATTATCACATGTTGGTGGCCAGGGAATTACCAATCGTCTGCATTACTTGCTCCTCACAATGTTAGCACCATGGTTTTCCAGMAATCTTTTGGTCGCTGCATGCACAGATGTTCCTAAATACAGTTAAATTAACACTACTTGCAGTCCATGTCACATGGTCTCTGTAACAGCAAATCACTTAAGCAGTATGAATTGGTTAACATATTTTATGACTGAGCCATATTAATGAGTATTAAGCATATTTTAACAAAATGAAAGAAAACCAGCCCAACATGTTAGATTTAATAGGTAACTTGGAAAACTAAATGCTTTTTTTCCTGCTTGAAAATAAGAGTCATCTGGTTTTTTGTTACTGTGTGAATATGAATATTCTGATGAAACTGGTGTAGCTGTTGCTTTCTGTTGCTCTCTGTTACTCAGTGTTTTCAGAGCTTGGGAACAGATGGTGCACCACCTGACTCTGCACACTCTAATGTAAGATTCATTGTGCTTCACAGGAAATCAAAGATCAAGCAACATTGCAGAAGGTGAAGCAGCACCTCAGCAACCAGCAGCACAGTATGATATAGTCAAGTGGTGGAGCAGGAAAGCAGAATGAGAGAAGGAGAGAGGTAAAGACATAATAGAAGAAAGAATCCTTTTATTTTCTGCCTTTTTTTTTTTTTGCTTTATTTTCTTCTTTCTTTTCAATCTCTGATCTATTCTTTGGAAAAGGATCATGTGATTTCAAATGAGCAACTTTAATACTTAGGTTGTCAAAAGTTCAGACCTGCCAAGCAAGATATGAATGCTTAGAAGCAAGAGAGTTGTTTGATTTGGTTGTTGGCTTCCATTTCASTGGAACAAATTCCTGTTTGCAACATTAACAGCTTTAGAAATTTTTAAAAGTTCATTCCAAATTTCAGAGTGTCTTATAGCCGCAAAGAATGACAGGTATTAGTTACTTGCCTCTCTTCACTTGCTACCCATCCTTCCCTCCTTTTGCCCTGACTTCCCATGCSTGGACTTAAGCCTGGGCCACTCCTTTAAGGAAATCCAGAGTTCACAGAAAAATTGTTGCATGCCTAGGCTATGTGATACCAACAATTATACACATAGTCAGAAACTAAAAACCCTGCCTAAACCAGATGGCATTTTGAGGTACCCAGGACAGCACCATGTAGAACACACTGTGCCTTACACTTCACTCATAAGAGGCAGGTAACTACCTGAAAGGATCATSCCCTACTTTCTCATTACTCAAATACAGGAATTTGCATAACTCTATATCCTTAAATATATATCCCATCCCAGAATCTAGGCCTGACCTAAATCTAAGTGAAGTCAGTTGGAAAACTGCTTTATGATCAATTTGAAGCTCACCAGAGCAAGCTTTACACTAAAATACTGTAKGGCTGTCTGTTTGCAATATGCAAATAGTGAAGCAAAATAGATGGCTGAAATCTTTACCATAGTAAAGAAAGTAAGGAAAGTCAAGGATTGCCTAAAAAGGAGGGCCAGGGGAGGGTACACAGTGAAAAAAACCATTCACTCAGCCCTCAAACCTATTTGAGTGTCCAGCTTGCATCTGGGTATCTAATGTTCAATGAATTAAAAGTGAGGTGGCCATTGAGGATCTGATCAAGAAAGTCAGCAAAATTATCAAAGCCATTGAGAAATACAAAAACTATGTTATTATTACAGAGTTCTKATACTATAAAGATCAGATCTAGGCATAAATATCCAGCAGCAGACTAGAGCATAACTGCACTTCCTCTATGGCTTATGCTGAGTCTCAAGAAAGCCAGGCTGGTACATGTCACTTAGAAARTTTAGAGCCTATCTTGTTAGTTTTCACTTTTAACCCTTCCAGTAAGAGAGTTCTGAATCTTGTAAAGTCCCTGGTCCTCATCCTTGGCACAACCAAGGAAGGAGGTAAATATTAATTTTGTTTATAGAGGCTTAAGATAGATCTACCTAAGACTTACAGTGTCTGGACACTGGTAAGAAGTGCAAAACCAAAATTAAAAAGCTTGATTGTCCCACAGGGAGCAAAAAGAAACTCAGTACATTGCAGTAACAGGTGAACAGAAGTTACACCAGTCTTAAATACAGTGAAACATCACAGAAGACGAGGAGCTGAAAGCTGCACATCATTCACTGCATCAGTGCTTCACTGTGCTGCATAGACAGATGATAAATCTTTGATGACAAATCCTCCTATGACATTCACTTTTGAAACCACCTGATTGC
Source organism: Cardinalis cardinalis (assembly GCA_014549065.1). NCBI lineage: Eukaryota > Metazoa > Chordata > Aves > Passeriformes > Cardinalidae > Cardinalis > Cardinalis cardinalis. The sequence goes on from JACDOX010000009.1 coordinate 10,242,818, forward strand.
CTCTACCCATATGCTTTCCAGTGATATGTGCCAGCTTTACTGCATACTCTTCTTTTAAATTTCTAACAGACCCTATATTTATAGGAATGATGCATAAAGTGATGTTTTTGCTCCAGCTAGAGCAGTGCAACAGRGAAGTGAGCGCAGCTGATGTGCTGCCAGTTTCAGTTCACTGCAGTGAGGCTGTATCTGAGAGGATTACAGTGGTGTAGCTGGAGAGATTAGTTTAGTTATCCTACCCATTTTCTTTATATGAACAAGGTGGTACCTASTCCCCTTGGTCAGGCACGCAGTGAACAACAGCTCTGATGTTGAAGCCTCAGGATTTATAAAGTATCTAGCACAGGGGGGGTGCAAACAAAGTTGTGCTATCGGTATGCTAATCATAATAAGAAATTTCATTGGTTTCATAGGTTTAAGATGACCTCTTTACCCTTAAGCATAATAATAACAATAGAAGTTAYAAATTTTAGTTATCAGGTTTTTTTTTTTGAAATCATGATATGCAAGACAGCTTAAAGCAACTCCTTATTTGCAGGTGGATTATTGTTCTTTGACATACAGAAACTGAAACAATATTTTTGTGCAAAAACAGCAGGCTTGAAACTCTGCATGTAGAATCAATTTGATRTTACTAGTATACATTACCTTACTGTAAGCTTTATTTTTTTCTCTTTTTTTTCCTACTTCAGACAATTATAGTGTAAGCTTTGCAAGTAATCCTTCACAAATCACTGCCCATGTAGGTCTCTACATTGAAAAGTGATGTGGTTGGAATAATGATATAAAGAAATAGCAGGCAGGAAAAAAAATTGGCATATATACATGGCATTAGGGGAGAGATATCTAAATTTCTCTTKGTAAAATCCAAAGCAGCTGAAATACAAAATTCAACAATTTTTTTAATCTAATCAATTTTATATTCTTACAATATTTGCTCACATTAGTAACATAATTTGTTACTTCAGAAGTCACTGCAGTAACTTGGTTTGACTCTTGTAGCTGAGCATGACACAGAATGAGAAAAGATACTTTAGCTTCAATTTGTCCATGATATTTGAAGGAAAATACTTAAACTCTTACAACAAAAACCTAAGSGTGTTAACCAAAGAAGATAGTAAGTTTGAATAGAAAACATCTAGYTATCAATATGATTATCATTGTTATTTATACTGTGTTCTACCCTACTCTGCAAGTACAATTGACTATCTTTAAAATTCAGTAAAGATATCTTAATATTTTTCTTATTTAGATGACGGAGGCACTTTTTGGACTGAGAGATAAATCAGCTCTTCACCAATGACGGGAATAAACTGTACTTCATATTTTTCCATAGATTTTTTCAATTCTCCTCCTTATGTCATTTGTGGCTGTTAAGTCATACTTGAACACAAACTACAATAATCCTGTCTACTCCTCATCTCTGCCCTGGCCATAGAGTTTCAATCTCTCCTTGTCCCCCATGCTGGTGTTTCTGTGAGTTGGCACTGAGTTCATGGAGCTGAGTCAGCAGAAGATCATTTTCTTTTTAAAGGCTGGGGAAGAGAGGAAGAGCTGTGACTTTGGCTGGTTGTGCACCATTGTAAGATAATGTTCTGAGGGTTGGGGCAAACACATGCTCACACCAAAGCTCTTGAGTCCACTTGTGAGTTTTTAGTGACACATTGTGCATGTTGGTGTACAGCCTGCTCCTTCAGTAACAGATACAAAGGGGAATGGGTGGATGACTTCTAGAAACTCAAAAGGGGTCATTTTTGGAGATATTCAAAAGGTGTCTGGGCACAGTCCTGGGCAACTGGCTCCAGAGGGTCCCATTTGAGTGGGAGGTTTGAGCCAAATGACCTCTATAGGTCCGTTCCAACCTCAGAGATCCTGATTATGTGAAAATTATCCAGACTGATACTGATCTGGCTTTTTTCCAAATGTGATGCTCATAGCATCTTGTTTCGTTCCAGCTATACATCTGAGCTCTATATGCATTCTATTGGGATGTCATATGAATCAGTACRCCCTCTTGAACCAGCATCATTGAAAACCTAGGTAGACAGTATCTTAAAGATTGAGTCATGGGTCTTGAATCAACTTCCTAAAAACCCAGAATTTAGACAATTACTGTGTAAGCCTGAACTATTCATAACAAGCTCAGCTTTCAGAGGAAATTAATTTACTTTTTCCCCTTTTACCAATATTGTGTTAGTTACCTCTGCAAAGAAATTTGCACATATCAGCTTTGACATGARTACAGAAGAGACTGGGATTTTCAGGAAGAAGCTGGGAAATTGTCCCAAGCAAGGCTACCATTAAGCCCATACTGGTCCTTCTGCATCGCCTTTCCTAATACACATAGTAACTCTGAAGCACGGGGTCAAGAGATTCCACTTTTCAAAAATCCAAGCTGTACATTGGCAAAAAGGTAAAAGCCATCAATATAACAAAAGTGGCTCTTTCTTGCCACAGAAATGCAGCAAATATTTAATCTAACCTTGGTGCTGGAGAACTGACTTTGCTTATACAGTTCTTTCTTAAGGTACCTCTGTACACTGTAGAATCAAAATAGTGAAGAATTCACAATGAGAGGATTCCAGAAGCTTTATTAAGATATAGCATCTGGTYCTCTTAATCTAAAAATATTACTTTCTTGCTTGAACAACATAGCTAAAAGTAAGCATGAGTGCATCAAAATCCAGATCTGTATTTCCCAGTCTTCAAAAAATTATATATTTTGGAATAGAAAAGTGAAAATTCTTCTCAAAATGGCTTCTCTGGGAACAAAAAACTCCCCCAAAGACCAAACAAGCTAACAAACAAAAAGTAAAAAGCATTATTGSAGTCATGTCTCTCTGGTTATTAGATAATTTGCAGAACAATAGCTTGATCAACCATCAATGCCTTCTTTCTCAGTCAATTATTACCTTTCTATTCCTAATGTCATTAAAAATACTGGAAACTCCTAAATTTTCATATTCCTTTACCTATAAGAACTTCCACTTGTACTCCTCCCTTCTCCTATTTTATGCTCTCCATCCTGTCAGCTGTTGACTGCTTTTTTGTTCACTTTCCTTGGCCTACCCACCTGTCCTGCAGGACTTCCAGAGATTTCCTATCTTCTTTCATACGTAACTCATCATCCACACCCTATTTGTCTTTCTCAGTCAAATATTATCTCACTCCAAATATTTGTCTTTCACTCTATCAAGGCCAAATAGACTTTCTGTTATCCTGGCCAAACCCAGACAACAGCAGTAACCACACACCACTACTCTCATTCAAAGGCTGGGTTGAGCCTGTAGGTCTCCACCCCTGCGACATGTCACCATCCAGGTTGCCTCTCTTGTCCATACCATGTCTGCTCCTGTCAGGTTTCATCATAGCTCTTTGTAGCCATCATTTATTCCTTCCCAAAACATCAACCAAACAGTGGACACACAGCTTCAGGATTGGTTTTTTCAGACCCCCAAAGGGCTGGGTGAGCAGCACTCTCTACCTCCTTGGAGAAAGCTGGGATCCTGAGCACTCCTGCTAATGCTGGAATTGTGTTGATCTTCATAATAAAATGCAAATGAGTAGAACCACGTTGCTAGATACTGGCATATCCATCATTCAAGGATCACATAGTCTCTATTGCTTGAACCAGGACTAGGACTAGCAAAATTTTAGAAGTCTCTTCTGTGCATCCTATTTACTTATTTCATGCACTTTGCAAACATTACTGTTTCTCCTCTACATTTTCCCTCCCAGGAAGATTTCTTCCTGGTAATTGAATACAAAGGCTGACAGCCAGCAAAAGGCAGACCAATGTTTCAGGAGCCTCTGGAATATACCTACTGTAGCTGCATATGAATATACACAGACAGGCCTCAAAACCAGAAGAATGGAAACACAAAGGARTTGCTGGGTTCCCTGACTCAATATTTCTCTACAGACAGCTTGAAAGTCCTGTCTTTGTGAAGGTGAGGGGTGTGAGGCTCTGAATTTTATCCAAACAGAATTAACTGCAATCACAATACCAAAAAGGGTAAAGAAATTAATACCTTGCCTCTTCGAGAAATTGGAACTTCTTCAGGGTACATCCAGATGTTAGATTCCGGTTCCAGCTTCTTCTCTTTCTGCCACATTAACAGCTTTTGCAATTTTATATTACTCAAGAACAAAATTGTTCCACAAGGAACTCCTGCTTCATGATCTCCAAGACATGGCGGTACTACAAGCCTGACTTGCATTCAGATTTCAGACAGACTTGAACTATAGAGAATGGATATTACAACACAAGCTTATAGGTCATGGTGACTTCTTGCTGATGTTGCTGTTATTTTAAAAGTCATTTTCATGCTGTCCTTGAAAGTTAAAAGCAGATCATACTAACAAAGAAGTCATTTTCCTGGAATCTTAAGGGCTGTGAAAATCGTGATTTAGGCCTTGAATTTTCTTATGTTGTCACTGTTCTCAGAGCAGAGACCTTGCCAGCTTTGCTTCTTGGAGAATACTGAAGTAAAACAGCTGAACATCAGAAACAGCTCATGATGAGCTTGTCATTTGTGTTCAACAGCAGGGGCCCCACACTCGGTAACCATTACCACTGCCTAATCTACTGCATGTTTTCTTAGTCAGTAGAGATTACAGCAAGGGTACTTCAGACATCTATTGGGAATAAAGCTAAAATGGAATAATGAAATTTATGTGTAAAAATAAGAATGTATAATATAAACAATGTTACTTTGCTGAATGTTGGCCTAATAAAAATGCTGCTTGTTGCCATGCTGGAGTCCTACCTTTGGGAATTGACTGCAGACTCTAACAACAAAACAAAGAGACTATGGGCTTTTGAGGCTTCTATAAATTTAGAAACTCATTGAGAACACTTGTCCACACAGGGGGAAGTTTTCTAAGTTACGTGCTTGGGATTGGGCTGTGTGATTGCCAACAATGTTAATGGGAGTTATTCTTGCCTCTGAAAATATCAGCCTAACTCTGCAATAAAGTAATTTCCTCCACTATTGGTCTAAGAGCTTTTTGCCAAGTTTCTGACCTCAGTTACTTATTTGAAATCCAAGGTTGTTTTCTGGATTGCGTTGTAATGAATCAGTGCCTGCAGGCAAGAGAAGCAATTGCTCAATAAAATTCAGAGACTACAAGTACATCTAGGACTAATATCGGCTGCTTCTAATACATACTTTTGTACCACTATCCTCCACGCATAAACCACCAGYAGGGGACATTAAATGCATTATAAATAGAAAGCCTGTGAAATATCTTCACAGATTGAGGAAAAGGGTATCAGCTGAGAAAACTGCCAGAAGAATGAATCCAATGCTTAACCAAGGTTAGTTTCTGGCCCTTCTCCTTGGGGCAGGCAGAGCTGTTCGGTGCAATGTAGAAATGCCAAAATGTKCAGTGCAATGTACAGGAGACTAAARTGACAACTGCTAGCTTTGCATTCCAGAGAGTCCAGTATCTCTTGAGACATTGTGGCTTACCACTGCATTGCAGTGAAATAAGCACTGGCCCACCACAGCAATCCAAATGGGCTGTGGGAGGCTGTTTTGCTGGTTTAGGAAATGTTCACTAAGAGGCAATAGCTCTGACAGACCAGAAATAAAGGTTTTTGAGACCTAGGTAGGAGTGGGGACATGCTTTACAGGCAATAACCACACATCAATATTTATCATTATTTCAAATTGGGGTGACAACTTAAAACTGAACTACTCACAGCGTATAGTGTAAAAAAAATAAAAATCATTATACTAAAGGTGAAGCAATTTGCTTCTGGCCATTTCAGCATCAAACATGTTCATTATACCAATTAGAAGTGAAGCTGGAAGACATTTTTCCTTGTATGAAACAGTGAATCTGGTTTGAATATGTCTTACATATTCATGTGAGCCATGTGATACTGTTCCACTCTTTCTGGATTTCCAAAGATGCTATGAAAAGTGGAATTTTCCTTTCCAATGTACTCAAGRCAATGCTCTAAACAACCCAGCCCATGTAAAATTGAGTTACTTGAACAATTGTTCACAGAAAGCTGTCAGAAACTACTGTTTAATATTAAATTTATCTAAAAAGAAATTAATTTAAGTTAATAAAATAAATCWTTGTTATGACATTACATGTTATCACACTATATTGATAGAAGTATTTTTTTCTTTTTCTRCTTTTTTTTTTTGTGTGAAAAATCTGCATTTTTGAACAGAATAAACATGTTAATTGAAAATAGTATGACTAGCTCTAGTTTAAATGCTATAAGCCCTTTGAGTTTACAAAGTGCTGGGCATCCTGGCTTTGGCATAGTAAAGCAGAGTAAAGTATATATAACTTTAAACACAAGAACAATCCAGCATTTATACTGCACCTGCATCATTTGCAATTCACTGTGGTTTCTAGCTGACTCCCATCAGTGGAAACTCAGTGGGCCACCACACACCTTGGTCTGATTATTTACACCAAAAGAACCTGTTGAAGTCAGAGATGCTTTGTTATTCCCTGTATATTAGTATTTGTTTACAAAGAAAAAAGGGACTATGCCTGAATCCCATCCCAACATTTAGTCAGAAGTATGTTGACTAAGGCAAATACTTGAGGAGGAGAGTGGTTTACACCTTGTCAAGCATTCACACCACACCATAACACATCCAGAATGTAAAGAAATTGTACAGTCTTCTTCAGCTTGGCTTTGGGGTAAACTACACTAGCATAGGTGTCCTTTTTTATCAGAAGCAATAAAGCAGATTGTTGCTGCTGCACTTTGGCAGATGCTGACAAGGGCCACTYGGGTGTTCTTGCAAAGGTCAGAAAAAAAAACCAAATTGGAAARCATACTCTCTTAGTCACCACAACCAAAAAGCCCAGGTAAGAGCAACACAATGCAAGGGAAGGRATGGACTTTTAGTCAATGCAGCACTTCCACTACTGACACTAGGTCCATTGCAGTATGGATTATCACTGTTTTTAAAGTGCTGCTTCACTTACGTTAATCCTTTGCAGCAGAGACGTATTCCAAAAAAAGTTCATTTTTCCCAGAAAAGTGATTTTCAGTCTTTCAGTGTGTGCTTTACATCTCTCTACCCTAACCTAGAAGATCAGATGAAGAAAAGCAGTGTGACTCAGACAAGGAGGCATCAATCTTATGCCAAATACAAGAAGCGGTTAAAGGTGTGGTGTGGATTATAATCCAAATAGGAGAGATCAGTCTGGTGTTTACACTCACCAGGAATGTCAACAAGATCCTGTATTTATTATCCTGTTCAGCAAAATGTCAGTTTGAGAAAATTAGGGAATTGGCAAAAATTAGAGTTTAGCAGCAAGTTAGAAATACTAAATTTGTCTGCTGGGAAATTTGTCTTCTGTCAATTTCCCAGATAAAAACTGTGAAAATGCAAGTTGAGTAGATTGAGTGAAGAACCACCATCATTTCCAAAAGAGAATGCTGCCTTATATCTGCTGATGAAAGCCTAGATCTTTGGTCTTCAGTCTTTTTACAGTATGTTATTTATGGTGTTCTCTCATGTCAGTCCTTTTATCTCATCAGGTTTCACATGAATAATTCACTGAAACTCTGGCTATATGATTTGATTGCTCTTCTAGAATGTATGTTAAATTTAGTTATGCTGCACTTTTCTTAGTGAAGCCTTATTACTGAAACTCACAGTTTAGCAGGATACAATCCCCTCCTCCCACCTTCCAACTGTGGGTTTTGTTGTGGGTTATTTCTTTTTTTTTTAACAGAATGTCAACAACACAGTGCTAGACAGATCCTCCATTTATRCTCTGAGGCTGTATTTTCATCTGGGTTTTCACTTCTCAGAAAGGTCTTAAGTGTCTTGAACTATGTTCTATTCAAGTGTATTTCTTGTAGGATGCCAGCTGCTTTCCTGGCACTAGCCATGAACGTCACTGCTAAATTATGCTCTCTAACACTGTCTCTGACATCTTGAATGCAATGTTTCTAACCCTGACCCCTTTTCTGAATTGAAAGACATGTTGAGGATTATTCCTGTTCTGGCCCATTCTTTCTCACTTCCACTTGTATTGTGTTAGATAACTGAACTAATTGCTGTGACTCAAAAATGTCACATCTTTGCATGTAGTGGCTTGCTATCTTCCTCCCAGAAAACTAACAGCATGAATAATGTTGCATCAGCAAAGTTTTAAAATAAAGATGATTTAAAAATATTCTTTCTAACTGTGCAACAAGAAGATTATTTGGAAGAGATCTTTTCTATTGTCTGCCTAATTAAAATTTTATATTGACATATAAACCCTGTGCATCTCTTACTCAAGCACTGAATTTACCAGGACTGAAAAATCTGAAGGTCATGGTCTGAAATGAGAGTGGTCAACAAATCCTTTTTTGTGTAGATACTGATTTAATCAGGTGTTCTCACCTCTGCTTGACTGTTCTGCATACTCAAACTCTGTACAGGCATAGCCCTGAACTTTCCTTTCTGACATGTTGGGACCATGGCTTTTCACAACATTCAATGGGAATGATGGGGAAGGGCAGAGTTACGACACAGTAAGGAAGTGAGCAGATCTTATTAATTGCATACATGTTTCAATACTTTAGAAGCTTGAGCATGAAGGTCTARACTATGAAGAAACACATAATGCTCATATCAGGAATACCACCTGCATCTAACTTTCTTTGAAATTATTTAGTACAACTTTTGTTTATAATTCCAGTTTGAAATCAAGAACATCTACAACCCSAAGCATCAATGCCCTTCAATATCTAATTTCACAGTTTTCTTAACACATATCTCATGTTATTTATTATAGTCAGTGTCATCCCAACACCTTTGTCTGTTCTTGCTACATTTTAAATGGTTTAGCTGGCAAGCCATCAATCATAAATCATGAGACATATTTTAAATTCAACTAAGATCAGTTTAGAAAGAAAACAAGTCTTCAATGGCCTAAATGTGTACATTACTCACATCTATAAGTGATAAATGCCTGTTCTGGAAAATTTTTTTTTTTTTAGAGTTTTGGTATATATCTATAGAAAGAAATAAATTTTCCATTTCTTTATGGCCTGGAGCAACAATATTATTGATAAAACTAAGGCTTTTAATGCGAAGAAGCCTCTGCAGACATAAGTTTCAGTGTTCAGAAATACATCCATTRAACACAAACTTTCTTTCTCCATTTATATTTCAGTCACTAGCTAAAAGGAGAAATGATATAATCTTAGGAATAACTGCATTTCCTCCTCTGGAGACATAAAGGAGCTGGAATCATTGTTTTTATTTACTCAGTGTATTTTAATGTTTTCCTTCCTGTAAGATATCTTATGCAGACTAGTTCTTCTGTTGTTCTCTAACTTCTGACACAATAAAAAACCAAAGATTTTTTAAAATATGAACCCATATGGGAATTGGCCATGTGTTTCTGTGGTTTTCTCTACTTGGTGTTAAAGAACAATATGACAACAATAACAAACTCACAATAGAAAATTATGAAAAAAACCAAAAACATTCAGTTTTATAGTACAAAACAAACAAGTATTTGGAAAAGATAGCAGTCTTCCTACAATGCAATTTTAATTCAAAATAAAATAGATAATTTTGTATATTCCATCAGGTCTGTTACTAGCCACATTAACCAGGTGATGCTCATTTCATTTTGCAGGTAATTTATTGCAACTGCAACACTAACTCCAAGGCAGTTCACAAAAAATAATTTACCTTAAGTAAACACCATTTGCCACTAATGATGGGGCAAAACAAACTTGCAGAGCATTTATGAACAGTAACATCTCTCTCTTTCAGTACACATTTGGAAACCAATCTCTGTTGTTTGCAGATGAATTAAGCATGGCTTGAAAAATCATTAAAGCCATCTGCTTTGATGAGAAAAAAAACCTGCTGTGATCATTTTATTGCACTCAGAGAGGCTAGGGCCCATTTTACAATATTTTTTAGCATCATTTACCCTAAATTTGACATCCTGTCTAAAAAATGATCAGTATTATCATGTCATGCTTATTTAGAGCTACATGTACAGAAAAAGCAGTTTATACAGGTAACTCAAGGTATTTGTTTTGCTGGTCTCCAACAGATGGGTAAGCCTGTTTTTCAACCATTAAAATCTGTAGTTACAACAAACTAAATGTTTATGGTTTCTGTAGAAAGCTTAATCTCCCTCCTAAATGATAGAAGCTAATAAGCATAAAAATATCATCAGTGTTTCAGTTACAAATTAGTTCCCATGGTCCATTTAAATGTAACCTCCTTTTTTGGTTTGTTCCCCAAGAGTGCTCTGCAGTTATTCTAGGTATAATAAACTAGTAGGTTAATATTGCTGGCTTTTTTGCTTTCCAAATACATACATTTGAGACCAAATCCATCTCATTTAGCTAGAAATAACTTTCAGAATCTCAACAATTCCATTTTGAAAATAGTATTTGAACTCCTATAATTTGATCAGATTTTCCTCTCAAGCAGCTTTCAGCAGTATTTTACTGACTGGATTCTGCCACGACTGACTCCCCTGAAATAYGTACAAGATGTACAATTGCAGCAATGCTCTACCAATAAAAACACTTTCCTACTCCCTGTTTAGCTTTTGTACAAATAAATGTACTGCACATATGGAAGTTGTTAGTAAAATTTGTGGCAATAATGCCTCCTAACATTAAATGAATCATATTATGGTGCTTTTTTCAATTCCACAGAATAGTCGTGAATGGACCACCTAGAAATGTCATTTATTGCATCAACATCCTAAACAGGATGAGCTACATATGACCTAAGCTAGGAACCAAGGAAGAGGAGCCAAGGAGCCGTGTGACGCAGAAGCCGCTGCCTAGAACCACAGAAAGTATTTACAGGTACTAATAGTACTTCCTTTTCCTGTACTCATCTGAATCTTTTGGCATGTAACAGACTCTCCAGTCCTGGGACCAGTCTAGAATAAACAGGCCCTGGGTATTCCTGTCAGTGCATTCATCACAGTTATAAGTCCTTAGGGATGTTCAATCCAAGCAGATAATCAGCACAGCACAAAGCAGCAATGGGACTGATGCATTTCAAAGTCTGACGGTCATAACTTCCTTGATCCAGTCTAGAACCTTATCTGCTTTTTCATGACCAGATCACATCCTTCTGCAGTAGGCAAGAACATCTGTGTAAAATCTGCTTGAAGGCTAGATTGTTCAGGAGAAACTTAATAATATGGAGTCCTCATTCAGATGCCACTGACTCTTTTTCATTTATGACTCCCCAGTTCTCTCCATTCTAAGTCTTTTCTAGATATTCCCCCTAAACTCTTATTCCTTCTTCAACAACCCTCATTCTTCATATGGCTTCAGTCACAGAATGATCATTTCCTCGTTTTCTCTACTTTCCCTCCACTTCATTTCTTTTCACTTTRCATCTCACTTTGTAATGCCTAGAAAAGTACAAACATACATTTCTCTGTTCACCCCTTCCTTGCTAGTCCTCTGCCTTTCCCTTGTGGTTATATATGTATGTGTGTCCAAGGGATGTCAGGAACCATACTCCAAAAATCAGTCAACTTACTGAGTTTTCAGTACTTCCTGAATGCTTAGGTGTTCTTCTCTCAACCTCTCCTGTTGCCATTTCTGAAAAAGCCTAATCTTTGTAACAGGTGTCCTGAACAATTGTTTATGCTTAACAATAATATTTGAGTATATTAAATCCATGCAATTACTCCCATTTTGAGGCTGGAGAACTTGAGCACAAAATATGAAGATGGTGACCCTCCTTGTAAAGTAGTTCAGGTAAAGATCTGAATGAGCAGACAGGTCTCTGGACACATAGCTCTGAGGTTTGTTCATTTTCTCTAGTGCATATGACAAATATTTGATAACAAATTTTAAGCATACTTTCCCCTGATAAACATTAAAGTCACCCACCTGAAATCTTCCATGCCAAGGTGAAAACGTATAATCTAGAAACTAATTCCACTGTTAGATATGGAAACATACTTCATCATTGAGAACGTCATGCAACGAAAKGAGTTAAATTGACAAGGAACACAGCAAACTCATCATACATGCCCATATTTCTGGGTGAAGAATGGAGCCCGTGGGCTCATTCCTTTCTCATCTTTTCACAGGTGGTTGACCTGTAATTATCATCACTCTACCTCCCTTGTCTGAGAAATGTATCTGCTGATACACACAGAGATCTTTGCAAGGTCCTGAAAGCAGAATCCAGCTGTATCTCTAATGGTGGAGTGAGACTGGAAAGAAATAGCCAGGAATTTCTTTGACTATKTAGAGGATCATGTGAAATGTTTGATGACTGCATAAGAAAATAGTTGACATCTATCTTATAGATGTAACAGTAGCTGTTAAAGTCTAYGCAGTATCAACTATACAATCACAAGTCATTACCTTTCTCTCATTATCTATTCCATGCTAACTCTAAGAATAAAGCATCATATTTGCATAAGAATATTATCTCAGTTACTCAACATTGTTTTTAAAGGCAGACTTAGAAGTTAAACAATGATATTTTTAAAACAGTACAATGAATATTGTATGAAACAGTCACATAGCAGAGAAATGAGTGAGATGATGCATCTACAGTATTTTTCTGTCTCTAATAAAAGATATTTACAAGCATCCGTGATCAGGCTTCTATACTCCTTGAATGACAGAATTGTGCAGTTGATCCTTGAACATCTTAAGCTGCCTTTTAAGATCCATTCTTTTAATTAGGTAAAGTGCCTTGGATCTCATTGCTTTTATCCCCAAATGTTCTCACACAGCACTTTTCTTTAAAAAACTTCTTAGGTTGTGTCACAGACACACACACACACATACACACACAGAGAAAAAAAAAACAAAACAAAACAAAATTCTTTCAAAATTAACTCTGAGGCGGAATGTTCTTCTTCTAGGTTTGCATGGGAAAAACCTTGTCATTTCAAGACTCTTCTACTGTTTATCTAGTCTCTTTCTAATGAATTCATCCTTCCATTCTCCCCCAAAAAGCTGCTGAAGACAAAAATTACACTATAATRGAAGACCTACTACCATCTTAGACTAGAAATTAGGATTTATGGTTTTGAAGAAGATAGCTGTTCCCCATGTGCAAGATGTAAAATGTATAATATACAACATACAGCATAGAAAGAATTTTACATGTATATCAGATAATCTTATMATTTCCTTCATCTTCAAACAATTAGTTAATATATTTTCTTTTTTATTCCGTTATACCGAAGAATATAAATATTCTGTATCTAAGCTTACAGTCAGAGCCAACTTTTCCCAGCTGGTTAAGAGTTTAAGGAGCACTGCCAATACTTGCTGATTCACAAAGTCATGTTACTCATTCTCTCTTTGTCTGTCTTCCACATTTTCTCTACTCTTTTCCCTATTTTTCTGATCGGTATTGTCCAAAAGATGCAATCTTTTCTTTGTTTGCATTTTTGTTCCACAAAAAAATAGTGTTGATGGTTCTGATAATGGCCAGAGTGTGATTTATCTTGATAAATTCCATATTCATGTTTTATTAAAATTAAGACACGGTTTTTTTCTGTCCACTCTYACATCTTCTATGTTCTAGACAAAAGAGCCACTAAAAGAAGGTTTTCTTCACTTATTTTGAATAGAAGCTATCTTTATGTCCTAAGAACCATCCAACATTTTCCATCATCTCATTTCTTTGCTCTTTACTTTTCCCAACACTCAAGCATTTGAGCTTTCTTCATCCAAATATGCAGGTAGAGTTTTGACAATTTGCAGCTATAAACTAGAAAAAGTTAGAAGCTACAACTCTAGGTTYCACAGTGAAGCTCAGTATTTGCAAAGTACATTACATCACTGCTATTTTTAGTGCAGCAGCAGTAAAAAACAGATTCCAGACCCCACTTCACAAAATACTGCATGAATATATAGCAAAGAAAAGCTTTTATTCAGAAATCTTATTAATTCTGATCAATCTACTGTAGGTTTTGGTGGAAATAGTCCTATTAATTTTACTTACCTCCATGTTGATTTGGGCTTAGTCTGTAATTTGCATTATAATGGTTGCAACTCACATACAATCTCCTGAAAATTCAGAAGACTTCTGTAAACACTAAGAAAAACAAAACCAAAGCAGCAGAGAATATTTTCCCTGATTTTGGGCAACTAATTTAAGCATGTGCATTGTCAGTGCTGCTTCTAAAAGCCAAACCAGAAAGCAAAGATAGCTCTACCTGTTGGCTTTCTGGCAAAACCTCAGCTTCTCTTCAACATCCATAGTAAGAGACATGAAGAAAGAAGGTGGGAATTATACCTGTGGGAGGGATGGAAGAAGAAAATGTGATATCTGGAGTTGGCATCTGGGATACAGGGCTCAATACTTCATGGCATGCTCCATGAGGACATTCAGAGAATTTAAAAAATTGTTTTTGGTTGAAAAAGACCTCTAACATTGTAAAGCTCAACTACTAACCCACACTGCCAAGTCCACCACTAACCATGTCCCCAGGTGCCACATTCACTTGTGTTTTTAAGCACCTGCAGCAGCCAAGCAATTCCAGAATTTCTRTTACTACTGGCTCAACAAGGGGCATCACCTACTGTGGTCAGGAGAAACCACAAATTAACCACTTGCTGTTTGGAGCATCTACAACCACCAGTGCCTCAGCTCTGCTAGAACAGAGGTTTCACTGCACCCCAGCAGAGGTGGAATCTGATGGCAGACTGGACATGGATTTATAAAGGATTTCCTCACCTAATGGAAAAGCTCAATAGATGAAAATAATTTTTTTCTGACACACCTGTTAAAAGTTATTATAGTTCTCACATCACTGAAAAGATTTTTTTTTAAATGTACACATAATATTCTGTGTTCCAATTCTGGTTTCAGTTCTGTTAAATTCTCTATGAGTTWTCCAAATGAAGAAGTACTATTGTATTGATAGCAGTGTCAATAATCTATGATAAAGCTTTAGTAATATTATAGTCATTTGACCTAGCCTACACAAAAAACCTAGGCACTAAAACCGCACTCTCTTTTCTGTGCTTTTTCTGTCCAAATTTTAAGAAGTTATCTAGCTAGTCATTTCTTTGCTGTGAATTTTTACCTCAGGAAATTATAGAGGCATTACATTTCTGAGTGAAGTAACAAAAGAAAAAACTCTAGGAACAATTTTCTATTCAATGACTCAAATGATTGCAATTAACAGCTTTCACATTTTCATGAGTTTAAGAAAGAATTTGACCTTCTTAACAAAGAATCAGAAACTGAGTACTCTTTCTCTTAATCGCTCTCTGAAGCTGAGCTAATTTAATTCCTGGATGATGCTGATTTCTTTGCTATAGCAGAAATTTGACCTTATAGCTTATAAAAATTGGTTTTTGGTAYAAGTGCATTGGAGATGTTTTTATACAGTATTAATTGATGCTTATTGCAAGCTGGATGGCTGATCATTTAAAGCTGTGGTGTCAGGCATGCCTTGCTTGTGGGTCTTTGCGACATGACAGCAAGTACAAAGACTATTAAAATCTCTTTGTGAAAACACACAAAAATCAATCCCCTTCCAGAAGGAGGTGCCTTCCAGCACAATCAATACAAACTGGTACAACAATATCTTATSGTGCTTGTCAGCTGCTTTAAACCTTTTTGCTCAGCAGAGCTCACAAAGTGCTGCTGAGTTTCATCTCTGCTGGATTGCGGCAAATGAAGATATATTTCTAAATGAGTTGCAGGGGCAAATGCTGCCATCAGTTACCCCTGTGCAGATGGCTTTAAATTTGGCAAGGTTGTAGAAGACTGATCTCAACTTAGATTTCATCCACTAGAGTTAAAGAAGATGAATTTGTTTACTGCCTTGAGACTTTTCTTTCCTCTACTTTAGTTATATTACTGGTTCTTGATGGAAATTTTTGTTCCACATTTTGATTCTTGCATGCTGGAGAGGCCAGAACACAAAAGGAATCTGAGTCATGGCAATCTACAGGTTCTTTTACCTTCCTTCTGTTTAATCAATGGTATTAGCTCTAATTACAAGGCAACTGGTGGAAATTAACATCCTCAAGATCTGTGTACCTTGATCAGGTGCACATCTACCAACTGCTTTAACTTTGCTTTGTTTCTTTGGGGTTGTGCATTTGTCACACCTCTAACACATGGCTGTGAAAATCTTAGGATTTCTGCAATTACTTTCTTGCAGTCAAATATTTTCCCCAGATCACTATGAACCCATGGCCTGRTAAGTGGAACTGTTTGGTTCCTACTGCCTATCATCTACTTCAATCAGTTTTATCTTCTGATACATATCCCTTGAAAATAAGCACCACAAAAAGCAGAGTGATAAAGAGCTCTGGCTTAACATAATRTTGCTAGACACAGTAAAATACTCCACCAGCCCAGGACAACATACCTTGCACACACATTCAATACAAAAAGGCTTGTGCAGTGAAAAATTCAACAGTATTTTGTGCTCTTGTGCTGTATTTCTTTATGTAATGAGACATCAAACACCACGACTGAAACCAAATCCCCTAAAATCTTGTCCAAACAAGCTCAGTCAAATCAAAATCCCTTTTATGGAAATTAACCTTCTGTGAGAAGAACAGACAACTCAACCAAATAGCCAGCTGCACGACATTGTGAATTAGTACATTAGCCTTTCAGCCTTGGGAGAACAGAGTTTAAGTTCTGGCATTAGGCACAAAAGCAAACAATTTTTGAGGTCTCATATGAGTCATGCTCATGATGTACTTTTGATAGTTCATGTTCAAAGAAAGGTCACTGTGATTTGAATGGATGTCAGAATAGATCTTTAGCCCCTGTTATTGTTAGCTACTTATTTAATTTATTAAAAGTAACAGTCAATAACAAAAAACATCCTCCCTGATAAATAAAGAATAYGGAGATGAAACAGATCCTAGTTTGTGAGACAGGGAATGGTAGTAAAAGTGTTACTTTTTCATTATTCATCATTCCTTTGACAATACAAAATACCTTGRACATAGATGGAAT
The DNA here is from genome assembly GCA_014549065.1 of Cardinalis cardinalis. Classification (NCBI taxonomy): domain Eukaryota; kingdom Metazoa; phylum Chordata; class Aves; order Passeriformes; family Cardinalidae; genus Cardinalis; species Cardinalis cardinalis. Next base: position 10,259,764 of record JACDOX010000009.1, read on the forward strand.
TGGAAGAGGATAGAAAAATCTCCTAGTAAGTCCAGAGTGTAGTTGATACACAAGCACGTTGATTGATCTTTTCTCTTATTGAGATTACAAAGCCTCCAGAATCTCCAACTTTATTCCGTACTTTTCAGTTGAGTGGAGCTGCCATCATGGGTCCTGGTTAGCAGGAGATGCCTGTGCTGACAGCACTTCTGCAGAAATCAGGGATTGGCCCTTGTTTTTTGAGGCTGCTGGGGGTCCATCCATGCTGGCCACATTTTAAACATCACCTCCTAAGGGCACTGGAGCTGACAATTCCCAAATGGCAGAAGCCAAGCAGATGAGGCAAAAGGCTGGCTTGGCTGAACAGGGAACTTCATTTGGAAATAGGGCAAAAAAGGAAGGTGCATGTGCACTGGAAGCAAGGTCAAATGACATGGTAAGAATAGAGAGATGCAGCTTTCTACTTGAGGGAGAAAATTTGTGTGGCCAAAGCTCAGCTGGAGTTCAAGCTGGCCAGAGGACAATAAAAAGAGGGTTTTTTTCAAATATATTGATGGCAATAGGCGGTGTAAAAATAACATCATCCCATTACAGGATGATGGTCACCTCAAAAACAGGAACAGGACAAGGCAGAGTTGTGTAATGCACTCTCTGTGTTTGAAATTGCTCTCTCTATGTTTCAGCAAGGAAACTTAACACTGCATGATATCCTTCTATAGACTTACAGTGGTCTCCTTTTAGTAGGCAATGCTAGATTAGTTAATACTCTAAGGCAAAATATTACAGATACTTGCCTTTTGAAATGTTTTTCTGCCACAGTACTCCCAATAAGATATGTCAACCTGTCTGAGTATGTTGTTATGTCTGCCTTAGTTTCCTGAAAATGGGATTTTCACAATGAGGGAGTATGAAACACAGAAGTGCCTAAGCAAATGGAAATGCATAGGATAAAAAGAAAAAAGGATTTTTCTCATCTGAAGAGGTGAAAAAGCAGATTGCAGTGTTCTAGTGCTGACAGAGATACAGAACAAAAATAAATAATAGTCTGTTACTGCTAAAAAACAGAGGAAGAAAAACTCTTTGTATGGAGAAGATAGAAAACAACTGGATGCCACAGCCCAATTCTTTACATTTTTATCTTCATTTGCATTTGTGCTGATTGGTTTGACCTTGCTCAATTCACACCCTCTACACAAGAATAAATGTATAAAGAAGGGGCAGAGGCAGAATGAATCAGTCTTCTCATAGCAGGCATACACAAAAAATGTGTATGCATACACATCCAATAAGATATACAAGATTAGCTTCATCCATATGAAAATGAGGTGCAGTAGGGAAATCTTGGGCCCAGCCCTATTGAATTCAATAGACTTCTGAGTTCTTGTTTTAACTAAACTGTACAGAAAAATTCATAGAACTACTGTAAATGCTGAAGAACTTACCAAACCATTGAGTGGAGCTCTGCTGCCAGATGATGTTGAAAAAAACCAATGCTTCTGCTTGTGTTTGGCCTTTGAACTCTGTTCCGTCACAGTTCAGAGTTTCATCTGTGCAGAGAATGTTCATGCATTCAGGAAACCATACATCATTTACAGGTATAAAAAAGGCAGAGGGACCTAAAGCCTGTAGGCCTCAAGGCAGACTCAGAGAAAACACCTCARCTGTGTATATTAAAACATTGTGACTAAATATTCGTCTCTTCAACTTATTTTGACAGAGCTGGTTAAATTTCAATCCTAAACTCTCTGCTACCAGCTGTAATTATTATACTTAACCTTCAACTCACTAATTATTTTTCTTTTTTTTGAAGTCTTGTGAAGTCATTCTGTTTTACAGTTCTCAGTGGAAGGTGAACATTTTTCTATTGTTATGCAGAAACTTGCAAAAAATAAATGTGTTATCTAATGCCAGTAATGGGAATCTGCTAAATGTCATTCCTCTCAGAACTGCTCRGTCCCTTTCTAATTTCCACGGTTATTTTGAAACTGGACACAGGAAAACCAAAAAGTTTTCTATTTGTAAACTTTGAATATATATCAGTGCAGTCCTTCCTATAGCCTTTTTTTACAGATCTGACTATATTTCGAGACCTGAGTATATTTTATGTCCTCCTTGATCCTCTTCCCTATCTTTTCTGCCCATTTCACAAAAAATTGGCCTGTGTGCGTCCTTTCCAGGGCAATTAGACTGGCTACTTTCCTAGGCTTTCATTAGAAGACTTTATGTACTGGTAAGACTTTAATGCAGCTTTTTTGTCTTAATTCTGACAGACTAGAATAAATACCTTGCGGGGATCACACTAAGTTGTATCTTACAGCTTCAGGATGGCAGAATCATTAATGACATTCCTTAATAGAAGCACTTATATATTAATAATGTATACATTAATTACATGGCTATTATATAAAGTGCCTATAGAGTCTATGTACATGAATAGCATCCATGTAGTAAATCACAAAGCTATATGTCAACTATAATTATCCATTCATTTTTAACTTCCTTTTTCCTGCTCCATTGGGCAATCTCATATTCCAGCAATCTAGAAAAGTTAGTCTTCCTTTCTTTTATTTTCTGATAAAGATTTCCTTCCATTCTCACAAAATCTGAAGTTTAGGCAAGATAGGAAACACCAATTTCTATCTTATAAACATCTGAAATAATTGACAGCTTTTGTTGAAAGAAGTGGTTTGAATATGTGTGTGAGCACATAAATATTAGCTAACACGTCTGTGCTACTTCTCTGAGATGCTATATTTTGACCTCATTTTCAAAATTTTTTGTCAAGACTCTAGACTTTCCGTCACAGTCATTAGCTCTTAAAGCAGAAAAATGAAGAAACTTGTGCCACTATTAAAAAATTTCTAAACACTTGAAGAATAGTTTTCTTTTTCTCCTTCTTTTTTTTTCTGTTTTTTTTTTTTTTTGTTTTTTTTTTTTTTTTTTTTTTTTTTTTTTTTTTGTCTTTAGCGTATGGTGTTCAGGGGGAAAAAATTGCTTGAGATTGTGGCTATAAAAGCTTTCTTTATTTGGGCAGGGGGAAAGCTGTAAAATGTACTTCTGTCTCCAGAAACAAACAGCATGGAAGTAACAAGCAGTTTGGGCACAGTAATACAATTCCTTCATATCCATGTCAATAAAAACCCTCTACCACATTGCTCTATGATTATTCTATAATTATGACATAGCAACAGCTGTATTCAGTAGAGTGGGTTGGAGGCTTTAGCTTTAAATCTGAATTTTACCTTTCAACAACAAGGATAAAGGAAAATAGTAGGAATCTTGATAGCTATTGAGTTTTAAAGGGGAAGCTTATTTTTCCTTCAAAAGCAGGGTCATGAGAAAAGGAAGCTACCCTATACTTATCTAAACATTTTAAAACTGAGGTACTGGAGAAGCTTGCTTTTCTTGGTGTCCCCTTTTGATATGTATATAGGCTCTTCCAAGGGCCTTTTCTTTAACAATAATGTTACCATCCACTAACTGATTCAATTTTTTTTTCTCTTGTCAATCTAGAGGTTCATTTTCTTACATGATGATTTTTTCTTTATCACGTCTCATTGAACACTCCAGATTTTTATAAGCAAATTTGAGACCGTTTCACGTAATGCAAAACTTCATTGGCTTGAGTTACTTACATGTCCTAAGTGTGCAGTCCAACAGAAGCTGAACTCATCTGTTGTCCCAGAATCAAAGGTCTCTTAGCAAGCCATTCTAAGCAAATTTTTGTTTCTCATTAATTATAATTTACAGCTTGCAGTTGCCAATTTGCACCAAGACTGAAAGTTTTAATCTTTTTTCCATATGATAAATGGTTTTAGGATCCTTTCCTTGATCTTCTCTACTGGATACAGCTACGACAGCCTGTTCTCCTAATGTATGGAGCTACTGTCTGTCCCATTTAGGGCTGGTATGAGAATTCAGCTCACATTTGCAATGATATTTTAGACTGATACCATTTTGGGACAATGAGTCAGCAGGTCACACTTCTCTGGCTAAATCCTCTTATATAAATTTTCAGAAATACTGACTTCCTGTTATAGTTTATGCACATGGTCACCCCCAAGTAACACAAATCAGCCAAATAAAACTGCCTTTAGTCTTCCAAAAATATTACTAACTGAAGACATCACATACACAGTATTTCCAGAATTTTTTGTATTATTTTACGTGAGAGATTTTGGTCTCTTGCTGTCTGTGTTTGTCATAAGCATCCCATCAAAATCCAAACCTTCTTGTCATGAGAAATTTGGTCTTGGATCCACACCTGCTTTCAGAGAGTCAGATACACTGTTCTGTTGATAAAATTGATACAAATGCATGAAGTCACCTGAGGTTTTAAGGAAGAGTCCAAGTCTGATGAAATTACAATACGTACTGCTTACTGTTATCTGTTGAGGCTGGAACTCAGAGCATCATGGAATATGGAATTGATAAATTTAGAGGCAATATGAGAATGGAAAGACATTTATAAGCGTGTTTTTCTCTCTCTCATCACTTTTGGGGGTCATAACTTCTTAGCCCTACTTCAACCCTTTATGTTACTATATAGCCTTAGCTTCCTCTATGCCAAAATGCCCTGCAGAGAGMAAATATTATGGTGAAAAGTTAGGTGTTAGTGGTAGTGTTATAAAATGAGTACTACTCACTAACTGGTCAAATTTTATTCTTGTGGGTTTTTTTTTTAATTTCTTCTTTGTTGAAAGACATACAGTTCCCAGCTAAACATAAATGCAGCAACATTTCTCTTTCCCCTTTAAAAAAAGCTCCAACCCAAATGTCAGCAGCTTTGTAATCATGCACAGGCCTTTGCAATCTAGTGTTAAGAAGTCCAGCTAGTTAGGTGAATTGTGTTACCTCCTCTTCAGTTCAGTTAGAGGACCCAAACAAAATGCCATACACAGAACTACCTTGTACCAAGAGACATTATGCCTTCATTTCAAATACTCATGTCCAGGTATATGCAAGTCATCTGTAGCCAAAGGCATATTCCTTCGCTGGTCTAGCCTTTCTGGCTAAATCTGAAATACACCTGATTTTTGCTAATATAGAGGATGGCTGGAAGCCTAGTGCAGTCCTTAAAACTTGTAAATGGTCACAAGGTCTTTGTGACAAGCTGGGCAGGCAGCCTGACCCTGCAGATCCCAGATACCTTTGTAGAGACTAGTGCTGAGCCACCGGGAGCAGAGACTCCAGCACACACAGTCTGCCAGCATTGGTCAGGAAAGTTAATTGCAASGATCAGAGGTGTGTATAGAGCTCCATCAGAGAGCTTTATACAAAAGCAGAATGACTTGCCTACATCAGCAGAATTCAGAAGACATGTGCTTTTGTTTAATTTCATGTTTTATTGTTGGTCTCATGCTACGCCGCAGGTCTTGATCATTTGTATAACTTTCTGAATAATGCAACAAGTAAAAAAGTCCTGTGTATATACTACGCTAGACAGGCATACACATTACCAAATACAGGCTATAGGCTCTGTTAACATAAAGCTACATAGCTGTTTTGAGGAAACCAAGCTGAGTTATACCAACCCACARTCTGCCTCATTATCCTGAAAGGTATTCTTTCTTCTTTTGTGTTTGCGGGTTTTGTTGGGTTTTTTTTTAGTATAGTGGGATGAAAAAGACATTACATTTACAGTCCCAAACACTCTCTGCATATTCCAGTATCTTGTTTTTAACAACTACCAAACACTGTGCAGATGATTTTACTAAATAATCAACAATCACTCAAAAGCCAGAACTGGTATTGCTGTCCTTGGGGATATGCTACCAGGGCCATACACATCCCCAGTGCAGCTCTGAGCCTAACACATTTGGCCCACTGACCACAAAGTGCACTGCCTCCAATTACCTTTTCTTTCTTGCTCTTATCTCAGTGTACTGACTCTGCACTTATCTTAGTCCCTTCCTTTTATCTAAAACACTGCAATCTTCCAAGTCCCTTAATGCAGTTCATGGTTTGACTCCTGTTCTCATCTAATATTATCATGCCTGTGTTTTACTTTCTCTCTTCCTTTTCCTGAAGCACTCCCACAAGCACCAGGGTCTTAAAAAATCACTGCTGTTTACAGAGTTTATTACTTTCCATAATTTCTTATGATTCTCCTGCAGCATGTCATTCAAATAATTATCTTTGTGATTTACTGCATCGGTCATATAACCTCCTTCTTCCTGTACTAATCAGCTCTGGAGTAGCTGCTTGGTAGGGCCAGATTGCCCCTGACAGACTTTTTCCCATCTCTGTGCTTCCTCACTCAGGCATGCTGGGATAGTGCTCTCTCTGGTCTTCTACATACACACTGAGTTCCTTGCCAGATCTTCCAGGGCAGACTCACCCTGGCTGGCCAGGAATCAGCTTAAAACTGCAGATTTCAGCAAATGTCTCAAGCTGAGGAGCTGGTGCCTCTGCAAAAAATCTCTCTCTGCCTCTATTTAGGTGGCATAGCCATATGGCACTGCCCATTAAAGATTTTTGACTGAAAGCCACCATAGAAAGCTCTTTGCAGTACATCTAAAATACTCAACACTCTGTACCTGAGCTTCTACAAAGTTCCACTGTACTGATGAGCAGATTGTTCACTAAAATGGGTGAGAGAAGAATTGGCTTGAACTTTCTTCAGACAGATCAGC
>JACDOX010000009.1:10266437-10329848 GCA_014549065.1 Cardinalis cardinalis
AAAATGGTGAAATCTCCTCAACTCTTTCCTTTCTAGGGCAGCAGCAAGGAAATACCATAGCCTCTATTGTAAATTACACAGCAAAAATTCTAGCTTGGACACCAGTTCTCTACTTCGTTACTTGGAAAGTCACTGTGGAAAGTAGTACATATAGACATTCCTTCTGAAACAAAACCAGTCGTAGATACGCAAAAACTACCAAGCCACCCTCACCCCCAAATCTAGCCAGTGGCTGTAATTTCCTCTCTACCACACAACTAAAAAGCATTTACATGGGCATATGTGCCCACAGAGCTTTGTAAGAGCAAAGACAAAGACACAGAGTTATGGCTTACCAGATCCAAATGCTTGATTGTAACCCTGCCTCAGGGTTACCTTCCTGTAACTCATTTAAAAACTCATTTAAAACGAACAAAATTTCAAGGTACACTGAGTACTTTTGAGGTCAGCCCAATGAAACTATGTAAGAAGGACAATACAGCAGTATTAAAGACATGATACATCGCTAGAGTAAATACTACTATAGCTTTGGAGAGSCTGATGTATGGATAACTTCTTGGAGCTTATTTACCCTTTCTTGTGGTGATGCGTGTTGTGGCATTTTCACACAAAAAAAGTTCTTTGGGAAAATGTCAACAAGATACTTCAAAGACATTTTCAGACTATTACATAAGAAGATGGCACAGATATTTCCTTCCCACAGAAATTAAATTAATGTTCAGGGAGAAAACCAATATTTCAACCTCCTGAAGATTGAAGTTAACTTTACCTACCTCACAATCATGAAAGCTGGGGGGTAAGGGACAGCACTTGGCTGATGCATTTTTGGTGTCTCAGACAGACAGATCTGGGTAATCCTGCWGTTTTTAAATGCTACTGCCCCTAGCCTTCCAGCCTGCTGCTCTGCTAGAGATTACTGCTCTTGTAGCAGAAGAAACAAAAGACAGTGCACTGTTGTCCCCTCTTCAGTAAGAGCACAGGGAGGGGAGGGCTCAGTGCTGTATTGCAGATACTCTAGATCTCAGCCTGGTAGCTTAGCAAACTCCAGTGGACTTTGAACTGGGATTTCTGATGCAGAGGCACCTGCTCTCAGCTGCTATCTCCTTTCCAAGCAGAGTAGCCTCTGGTATAAAACCAAACCAAACCAACAAAATCAGAAAAAAACCCAAAAAACAAAACAAACCACAACAAAAAACAAAACACCACAAAAAACCAACCAAAAACTCAAACACACAACAGAAAAACCCTCAGATAAGCAGAGAACTAAAATTAATTTCCTAGGCTCTTATGGTAGAGCAATATTCCAAAGTGATGATTCTTAGAGTATAAGATACCATATTAATTAAGACTTCCAAAAAAATCTTTGAAGGAGACTATTTAGAAAAGTCCKCAGTACTATTAATGTGAGCACGGAATAGGGCTGTTTATGGGTGTTATTACCTGTAATACATGAACTGAAGCTAATGCTCTTCAGAGGAGAAAGTAGAGCCATTAACAACTCAAAATTTCCTCATAATACCTTTTGTACACATTGATCTGTTTCCTGCTATTAAAAACCAACCAAACAAAAAAACCACAAAGAAGGCAAAAATATTTAATAGATGATATTGTCCTGTGAAAATGGACTTGAAGCCCTACTCAGTCCGATGTCAAGGGCAATAAAACTCTAAGCATTAATCCCTGGGGAATAGTTCCATGTAGCAGAGAATCACAAAGATGAAAAGATTCTGAGTAAAGGCCTCTTTCCAGGGAATTTCTGGAGAAAAGCATTTATGTATCCTAGTTTCCCCTGGTAACCTCACCAGACCATGGTCAGGACAGTAAGCAGATTTGGTCTGAGAAGCAGATGAAATTTGCTCTTTCARTCAATGTAATGTGAAGGTTGTTAATGTAAGAAAGTTAGACTGGTGTAACCTTGGAGGGAAAAGGGCAGACTTTTTGCCATGGAAGTCAGATCCCTAAAGAAAAAGAAACTGTCCTAAACTTGTAATGTTAACTCTCTCAAATGGATTCTGAGGGAATCTGCCAAGTCCTTCACTAACTTCACCTGTGTTCAGCTATTGGTGCAAGTGATCTGTGATGGCACAAGAAAGCTGAGGCCCTTCAGCTGTTCCGCAGTGCTGGGTCTTTCCAGCGATGCCTCCCAACTTTGCTTCACAGCAGCTCTGCCCTGTCTGCCCCACAGCTCTGCCCAGCACAGAGACAGATGAGCTAACAGAGACAAGCTCATTCTATGCTGGTGAAACCTGCATATTCCCTCCATTTGTGGTACAGCTTGAAAATAAAAAATACCCCCAAAGCAACCAAAGGAAAACCCAGCCCCCTTACCCCAGCCCCAAACATCCCACATTCAAATCCAGTAAGGTATTAAAATGCCCTCTGAAAATGTGTAAGTGTTCTTAGTAGGAATCAATCCCAAAATATACATAGACCATCCTCCTACCTTTTGTCAGTCAAATACAATGCTTTGGTAATCTAACTCCTGGCTATAACTCATATATACATACATATGAATTGTACATATGCCACCTGGTTTTCCCCCGTTGTTTTTTTTCTTTTTTCTTTCTTTTTTTTCCTTTTCTTTTTTTTTTCTTTTTTTTTTTTTTTTTTTACCCTTTGAAGCAAGCCATTCTAGGCACTGGGAACAGACCATTCTCTCCTCTCCCAAAAGAGTAACTTCTCTGCAGTGACCTCTCCAATCCAAATGGTTAGGAATCCAATACACAACAATCTTGCAGAAATCAGCTGCCAGATTTATTATTCTACCTGAAAACCCCCAAACAAAACAAAACAAAAAAAAMCCCCAACCCCAAACAAACAAAAAAGTGGAATAAAAATAGACTTTAAATAAACCTCTTAGGTACATTTTAAAAAGGGTTAATCAGTTCAGTGAAAGACCTTTTTGTCTTCTGCTGAGAGATCATGTAATGTTGGTCTGACTGCTTGTTTTGTTCAGTGAGTCACTACCGTATACAGATATATATATATTTTCTTCTTAAATATTACACATTCGATGCAATTTTAAAATCTTTTTTTTTCCTTTTTTTGTCCAACCCCTTTCCCAAATACCCACATCCTGCCACAGCCAAGAGGCGCTCTGTGCTGACATTAAAGAACCAAAATCAATCCAAGGACTTTTCATCAAAGCATGTTTCATTTGAACCTTATTTCAATGGAAACCACATTTTCTTAAACAATATTACTGAATATTTTCCCTTTCCTTTTTGCTAGTTCTGCAATTTTAGACTTCTCTTTCTCAGTTGATCACCAAGTATTTAAGTGCCATTGAGACCTATGAATGACAGAATTAGGTGGCATATTAAGGCATATATCATAAAATATGTTGTCTCATGGATCTGAGTAAATTAAATACCTGCCCAAATGCTTTTTAAGCACCTGTGGTTTCTAGTGACCACTACTTCTTTACTTTTGATTAAATGTGTATTAAAATATTCATAACTTAAGTAGTGTCTTAACTGGCAAAGGATGGAAGATTAACCCACCACCTAGGACTGTCTTTGAAATCCATCCATTATGATGAAAGTTATTCTTGTCTTTTTATGGTTATGTATTTATTTTTCTCCCACTTCTTGACAATCTAGGAAAACGAGGTACTTCATATAACAACTATTTAAATTTCACTGGGCAAAAAATTAAATCCAATTCTTAGCTTCCTCTCCACCCCTCCAAATTGTGAATTATTGTATTTCAAAAAAGGTGCTCCTAAATATTTTAAACTTTTGGGCTTTTGCCGCTTTTTGTTTTACATACAGAATAGCACGTGTGGTTTGTGTCCAAGGTAACCCCTCTCAAAAAATGAAACTATTTGAAAAAATAACAAAACAACCAAAAAMCCCCCTCAAAATTTAAATTGTCTTCCGAGCATATCCGATCACATTTACATTTAGTGTCCAAAACAAGTTGATTGGTAACACCAGTGCCAGCACTACAACGTCATACAGCAACTTCATGGTATTCTTTGACAGTTCATCTCTGTTCCACTGAAAATTACAAAAGGTTCTGCAGAGCTTTCCTTAGCAAGCTGAAGCTTACTAGTCATTTGTGGATGCGCGTAAAAGCTGCTTATAGCACAGCTATGGCGTAAGCTATTTTCTAAGCAATAAATGGTTCAAGTCATCTATTTTGTCCTGAAATGCTACCTGTAGTTACAGCATTGCTTATAAATGGTCATAGTAAATTCAGCATCAAAGAGAATATTACAGAAAAAGACAGCAGCAGAAGCATTAGCATTATCTAGTATTTATATATGTTATCAACATAACACAGCAGTAAAAGGTTTAAATGCATATTAATGGGTACCGTGTCTAAAAATTACTAAAGTACCTATTTAGTGTATTGGATATTTTTCTCAAGGAGTGCTTGCTGTGTCTAAACAGCATAATTAGATATGTGACTTAGTACAGTTAATTCCTATTGATTAAATAACTTATTTATGTACCAAAGGAAATGGAAGGATACAAAATGTTTTCTCCCTCCTGATCATGATCCTGTATTTAATGCTGACATGATCATCAGAAAGCCTACTCCATGTAATTACTACCCTCAAATGGATCTTGAAAAATCAGCGCCATAGCATGGGCCATATATGTATAGCAATGTGGCACCAGATACAGCATGCAGCTTGCAGTCTGAAGTCAGGGATTTCACTGCTTTGTCAMTGTACTTATGGCCAGTCTGTCATTAAATAGGATTTTTTTTTAAGTCATACACAAAAGAAAAAAAAGAAAAAGAAAGAAAAAGAAAGGAAAAAAATAGGAGAACTATCTGGTTGTTCACAGAGGCAATGTACAAGTTCTGCCACTGGAAACTTCTAAATTAAATGCTGTGGTATATGCTTTGCTTCTCTTTTATTACTGCAGAAAGACAATTAGGAATGGCAAGAAACAAATGCCCTAGGCATGCTGTGCTGATATCATCACCAAAAGTGGTTATTTTGCACAATGAGAATTAACTGTACTACTGATACCCAGAGAAAATGTACAATATCTTATGCTGATATGAAACAAAAGAGACATGATATAGCTTTTTTTGTACTTAAAACCTGTATGTTCCCTTCCCAAACTTAAGTAAAAAGCAAACCCACCCTTTTCCTCCTTTTACACAGAATAACATTTAGGTTCCAACCCTCCCCTTTCAAATAAAGTGCGCTGTCCATGGCAGACCATAGGAGTAATGCAACAGGAAAAGCCCCTTTTTAGTGTACTATTTAAAAAACAAACTGAAGTCGATTCAGCTTTCCTCTGGGTCTTGGGAAAGAGGAGAAGCTTAAGGGAGGGGGAAACACCCCTTCAGTGTCACTGTTGTTAATAGACATAGCCTTCGTTGTAGGGGTGGGTGTTGCAGCAGCCCCCGTCCTGCATGTAGACCATGCTCTCGTCGAAGTGGGACAGAGGCACAGTGTCCTCCTCATTGATGTGGCGCTCCATGTCAGTCTTCAGCAAGGGGCGCTGGTTGTCAGGAAAAGCCATGGAGAAAAGCGCTTCCGGGTCACAAACAAACTTGTAGACGTATCTTTCTCCAGCCACCTTGGGACAACAGAAGGGGAAAAAAAGGTGCAGCGTAAGGCCTCACGTTTTGCAGCTCCAAGTTCAACAGTCTTGCGAAGAACTCACGTTTGTTACACAATTAATAACGTGACAGCAGAACTGGTGAGGTAACAACCTAGCCAAGACAAGCGGGACCTGCCAAAGCAGACTGTGCAGAATGCTCTTGATTTTGCCACTCATGACATCCTGTTGGAAGATGAACTAAGTATTCTGCTTCTAAACATTTGTTTGCGATCGCTTCCTATACTTAACCACAAATGGAACTGTTCTTATTGGAAAATGTAAACAAATTGTCACTACAGTGGCAAAATAAAATTACACACTCCGTGTGCGAAGTGGAAAAAAGAATCACATTGCACGACAGAGATCTGGATTTCACTTTACACAGATTGATTCATGCTTACGTATAAAAGCACTTTAGTTATAGTGCCTGCTGATTGTACAGGGACAGTGTAAGCAAATACGTAGGCTAATATGTACTTAGCAATTGCTCATGCAAAGCTGGGACATTTGGATTTGCTTATGGAGGGGCAATTTGTCCAAAGATCCTAAAGTTTTCCCTTAATCAGAAACAGCATTAAATGTCTATGCTTCAATTTMCTAAAAGCTAGAGAATGATAAAAACAACATAAAATTGCTGTCTTATTACAAGCAACAAACAGAAGTCAATATAGTGTCTTCTCAAGTAGCTTATTTTAAAAAYTGTGCTTAAAAATATGCATTAGATTGCATGCTCACAATTTATTATAATGATTTTAAAGAGCATATTCTCTGCTTCTTGCAACTCCAGCTACCACAGCAATGAAGTGAGTTAGTGAAGATGGAAAAAGTGTTGCAAATTTAACAACTCTCTTCTTATGGGTGCAAAATAGTTTGAAGCACCTCCTTAAACTTTCAGCTTATTTATTCTATAAATAGAATTTGGTAGGGACTGTATCTGCAGCAGAATTTTTAAAATCAAATTAATGTCAGCAAGTTTGATAGACTAGAGGTTGCATTCAGAAATCAGGCTTTTGCATAACCTGCTATCATTGTTGATTTAAAAATAAAGGAGGGAAAATAKGCATACAGACTTTGCCATAAAGAAACCTGCTTTGCATCTACAACGCYCATTAGTTTTTAACATACATGAACTGGCCAGATAGAGTGATYCCAGGAAAAACCCAAAACATTGCTATGTCAGAAAAATAAGCATACAAGCTAGCTTTCAAAACGTGTGTTAAACCCATTCTTGTAGATAATAAAGTAGTAGTTTAGGATGTAACAAGCTAGCTGTCCAAAGCACTTGTAAGCTTTCCACGTTAAATGGATGCGTGGGTTGGGGCAGCATTATCAGCCTTCTGGTATTTCTATCCCCACCTTTTCAACTTGCTTCACTCTGCTACTTTTTTTTTTTTGCCTCTGCTGCCTTTGAAGTGTGCTGGCAGCAGAGTTGCCTATGCTGCTGAGCTGTAACCTGCAACAAGGAACTCCTCTGCCTGAAGAACTGGTCAGCAAAACCAAACACTTCTGCTTCTCCCTGATCAGACCCAGTCTCAAATCCACTTTACAAAGACTCTGTGCACTGTTACAAGACACACAAAAATGAATGASGTGCTGAGCTACTGAAGAACTGCAAGCCAATACTAGCCCAGATTATTGCCCAAATTGACTACTGGTAGTGAAAAAGGAGTGCACTACAACAATCYCATAATCTAAGAAAGAGAACTTTTCAGACTTTACAAATCCTACTGGAAAAGGATAACTTGAGTAACTCTCCCAGTAACCTGAGCTAAGAGCACTGCTTCCATTCATGGAATTRGCATATGACAAGTTTAAGCATGTTCATCATCACTTGTCACAAGACCAATGTGAAAAGACATGGAACAAGTTTTGCAGTCCAAGGTGTTTATTATGATCTTTGATCACACCTGGCAGTTTTGTAGATACAGCAGACTGGCCTCCCCTATTGATTTCTCAGTCAATCTACATGGTACTACACAGCAAGATTTAAAAATCAGCAAGCCACAGTAGGAGGATGGCTTGAATACTGTCAGCAAGACTATCCCATAATAGATAAATTATTGTTATATATTTCTCTTAATTCAGTCTATTATAAATATTAAAATTCATTCAAAACCAGTATTACTACAACACTATTGGTGAAAATATTAAAGTACTTGGTATGTTAATAGGCATAATYATTCTCCCCTCTCTTGCACTTACTAAAGTATCCAAGCACTGGGCAGTAGATCTGCAAAACATTAATCATACTGTACTCTACCATTTGCCTTTTCCACCTGCCAGGAAGCTCTTTTGGATATTTTTGAATGTTACTTCTTTCCTTATAATCATGAAATGCATTGTGTGAACTAAAGCCACAGATGTTTTTTACATAGAAAAAAAAAATCTTAATGCATATGCTGCACCTAGTAGGTCCAAAAGCTTAGTGTTTGCCAGAACAGATRAAAAAAACTACCTAAGCCATGCAATTACAAGAACTCCTTTTAAACGGACCTATGGATTAACATGCAAGATTCTGGTGAAATGTAATACAAAATTAGCTACTCACCTTTTGCATGATTCCCTTTTCATAATAATAGCGAAGCGATCGGCTAAGTTTATCRTAGTTCATAGCTGGCCTGTTCTTCTGAATCCCCCAGCGACGTGCCACCTGCCACAAAAATGGATTAGCAATGATTTGTTAAATGCATTTAACAAGCAGATCTTATAATCAGATACTTTATTTGGGGATGCAGGAGGGAAAACCCTGCAGGTGCAACAAATAGGAAAAGGTTGCCATGACCTGAATTTCCCATGTACTACTATGAATTTTAATAGGATGTACATCATCATTAAACTTGTAACAGACTTATTGGACAATGTGGTGGATGGTTAGGGTTTTTCTTTGCTTTTTAATAAAGAAAACCAATGAAAAAATAAAGCCATACAAAGAGATCATGAACAAAAAACATTTAGCAAGTTCTACCAGAAAACTTTTACAAAACCTTTCTTCAGTTTGATACTATGGATAATTGTACCATGTCTATCTTYTCCTTGCTGTCAGGAAAAAAAAGTAAGTTATTTTAAACATACATGCATACATACTTAGTTYATGAACTAATGCAGACTGTACTTGGAATGACAGCAGTGTTGCAATCATTAGGAGATAAAAGTCAAAAGACAACTCCCAGCCTTAAACATTACTTCAGCAAAAAAAAAAAGAATTATCTGAGGAGGCAGAATAATCACTTGGAAGAACTATATGGTGCTATGAAGAATGGAACAGAAATTTCATACTTTCAGCTCTATAATTTCCCTTAAAAATAACAATAAAAAGTCAATTGCAAGTAACTCATGAAACTATTCTATAGAGAACAATATGCCTTCTGCTCTGACTTGTGTTTTCTACTTGACTTTATGCTTCCTGTTTTATTGCTGAAGATAGTTTTGGACAAAGCGACCCTTTGTTTAAAGAGCTTAACTTCTTATTCCTCGCCTGAAATTTAATCGGCTATTGTGACATTTCAATTACTGTCTGTAAAAATGACTGTAATATCACCTGAGGAAAAAAAAGGCAGAGCTGATGAACTCTTTAAAGCACATTTTATAAAAATGATTGAGAGGTGCATATGCATACAGCTCTGGAAAAAGGAYAGAGTAGCCAAGCAGCTTCTCTGCAGACTGTTCTGCGAAACTTCCCATAGGTGTCTGGAGCTTTTTGAAGCAAGCCATGGCAACATGCAGCACTAAGAAAAATCTATGATTCTGGTGTCCACCTGGACTATAATTCCTAAAATTTCTTTTGAAAGCATTATTTCCTTTCAGTGGTGCAGCTTTTCAGGGTTATGTAAATTATCACAGTTCTGCTAACTTCAGCTACAATTTAGCTGTACTGAAACACACCTCCAATCACGTACATTTATTCCAGCTGCAGATTTGGCCCAGATGTCTAACTTTGATTCACCTATTCATTTTTGTAATACATGACCACATCACTCCTTTTTTATCCCTTCCAAGGTTTCTTTCTGCATTAATCGGAGCCCTAAATGTCCCCAACATAACAGGCTTGCAAAATAAATACATAGCAAAGATAAGCAACAAGTAATGGTGAAGAATATGTTACATTTGTGGTACTTTGAGACTCCTAAACAAGCAGTCACATCCAGTTCCCATCCCTGAACTGCAYAGCATTTACCTAGTCCTGCTCTGTGGAAGGGATTCCACTCTTCTACCCTACCTTCCTGCTGAAGGTTGTTGTCCCTGTGACAAGCCTGCATAAATGGACCTATGCCCAATTCTCAGGCTCCACAGTTCACAGTTACTTACTTCCTGAATGAACTATGGCACTGCAGGAGCTGATACATATTCATTTTTGTTGTCACTCTCTAAGAGSGCATAAACCTCCAGTAAGGAATGGCTGGAAAGGTCATGTCATTGACATCCTAGCTTGCCACAGCAGAACTAGAAAACTCTTTGATTTCYCTTCAATTTATACTTGGCAACCAACAGAATTGTGTGACTTCTCATAGGCTATTCTTATTTTAATTGACTGTTTCTGTCAGATTCATGACATTCATATGAAAACAACTTAAACTCTTTTGTACTTCTAGGAACACACAGAGGGAGGCAAGCTTCAAGCCTCCTCCAGATCTTGGATGCAATGCTGCTCAAAAAGCAACTTCTACATAGCCAGACATGCAGATGATCTGTTTAAATTAAATTAGAATATCCAGTTCTTCAGGGAATTACACAATAAGGAAAACTTAGGAGTTTGTTACTTTCCTTTCCTTAGCTAATAAAATCTATAAAATTTTTGCACCATCTGCTGGAAACCATTTCTCAATTAAACACTTCAATCTTGAAAAAAATTGGGCATACCTCAAAGACAAGACAAAACTTAGAGGGTTAAAAACATGAGACCAGGGTGGGGAGGGGGAAAATCATGTACATCATTCACCAAAACCAAACAAAAGAATTTCCAAAGATTTTGCTCTGTTCTTGGACAGGTTACRCAACGAAGGAATCCATGTAGCCTGTTAAGGCTGCAGGCTTGCCAGCAAAGTTTCRGTATCATATTGACTAAGACTGTTCTGAGTTCAAATCCTCAGATAYGCAATGCCAGGATCTGCCGTGGTGACTATCACTAGAGCAGGGGATGCTCAGACAAACGAGAGCCAGTACCGGGGTCCTTGCAGCAACCTGCTCCTCAGCCAGACCACGTCGGGAAGGAAAGGGACATCAGTCCTGACATCATCCCCAGCTGCTCCAGTTTCTCCACAGAACAGGTAGCAGACAATGTAAGTAACATGCAAGAAAGCTTTCAGACTCCTAATGCCAGTAGATGGATGGCAAACAGCAGAAATAGCTGGTGGAAGGCAGAAGCAGCCATACACCCCTGACCCTTCCCACTCAGCTCTAACTCAGAGGGGATCCTGTCAGAAAATTTGCTGTGGTCCTCTCTATTAGAAAACCCTATTCAAGGGGCAAGAAAAGTAAAGCAGAATGATACTGCCTTTTGACAACTAATTAAATCCTCGACTTAAATTTTACAACAAAATTCACATACACCTGATCTTCCAACAATTTCCATGACAGTTTAGAATGCAGGCTAGGTTACATAACATTACCTAATCCAAAAGAGTTTACATAATAAAACATTCAATTTATTCCTGTTTATCACACAAGTGAACTAAGACACGCTTCAGCAAATGTTCATGAATATAAGTAATTTTATCTACCCTATGGTTCAGAAGAGCCATGCATGTGCATGAGTTTCTGCAAGCCTAGGATCTAAGCCTGTACTAAACAATCTCATGATTCAATCTAATGAATCTAATATTTGATGTTGAAAGACTAGTAAGGGACAAGTTTTCAAAGGATTTTGGGATACAGTTACATCCATAAAGTGATTCTGAAATATGCAGACCCCACAATTAAGGCGAACTATTTACTAACTCTAGTACTTGCAACATTTTTATTGTTTTGTGGGACTAGGAGTCAAATCTATGCTTAGCCACACCTCTGTCCTAACTGAAGCACTTCCCTTGCGAGTCCTTTCTGTCACCCTTCTGAAGCACTACTGAAGCAAAATACTGCAGGAAAACAAGGCCTAAGTCCAAAGGAGCACAGTTAAATTTGCAGGATGGGGCAGTGGATGTGAGGGCATGCTGTCAGTCTAACTCACCTCCTCTGGCTCAATCAGCTTGAACTCCATGCCTCGGCCAGTCCATGCTATGAAGTGAGAGTTTGATGGGTCATCCAGAAGAGCTACCAAGAACTGCCAGAGCTGAAGCGAGCCTCGCCGCTGATACGTGGGTCCCTCGCGGTACATGCCTGGCTCCTGTTTGACATCTCCTGCACACAACAGCAGCAACATTAGTGGAGCAATGCCCTGGAACACCATCACTCAGTTTGTCAGACAAGTTGGTAAAGCAATCATTAGGGGTAACAAAGCAAAGGGAAGAATCAGCCACCCTCAAATGCAACATTCCCCTGTTTGCTGGGGACTTACAATAACATACTAACATACTAAAAAATATTTAAATTCATTCATGATTTATGGAAGTCTCACTAAGTCTCTTCCCATGYAGGTTTGATAAATGCAAATCACTTGCAAACCATTTTGTAATATCCTCACTTTGAAAGAACATAAACTATTTTTGAAGCAGCTCTGATATGTGAAGAACTGTGTTTGTGTACTATACTTTGCACAAGTCCCAGTTTTGGTAAAGTAATGTAGGCTTCATAAAGGTGCAAAACCCTATTGAGTGAAACTTCTCTTGCATGCAAATTYTTCTAAGGAAATTTTGACAAAGTATTTGACTTGGACTTAAACAGCATGTCCTTTAGCTATAGGCATGTAAATCCTGCAGATACACGAGTTCCTCTGTGGCATATTGGACTTGCATATGAGCAAAATTACTTTTACTCATATCTACATATTAAATTAGTATTGCCTCTGAAAAGCAATAAGTTAATATTTCTAAAATTTTAAGTCTAGAAAAACATTTTTAAAAATATCAATAACATTCTACTAGCTGTTCCACAAATTGCCAATGAGAAAACCATCCTGTTACATCCATACTGTCTTTGTTGTTTTTAAATCATATTTATACTGAACAACTCATGCAAACAACAACAGCTAAAAGGTCTGATGCTGAAGCAGACAGYATTTTTTTCTCCATACAAGGACTGCAATCCTAGATATACTGGTAAATTCCTCATTTCAACTATCAGAACAGCAAAAGCCTCCAACAAACAGTGTGACCTGTTTAATAAGGAAAGTCAGGAATTTAAATTCAACCACAACATTAGGATGCTCTGACAGCCATTACAGAATGGCTCTGCATAGTGAAAGGCAGARTAATAATATTAAAAATGGAGCACTTCCTTTTGTAATCAGGGAAGAAAATTSACTCAATAGCTGTGGAAAACAAATAAATCAGCACAAGGCTTTTTGGTTTATGTGAGGTTCAAGTTCCAGTCCTGAAAGTCTTTCTTTTTCAAGGACAGTTTTTTTCCTTGCAATGATAGCTGTGCAATGTGCAAATAGCAAGCACAGTGTTACACAGGATCGAATTCTTTCCTTGTGCTGATCTTTGATTTCAAATGAAGCAGCTGACAATCTACTTCTGAAACATCAAGACTAGTCCTTGGCTTATCCAACTTTTGCTTTACTGGCTGGAATATGATGACACATCTGCTATTTTTCCCTCAAAACATCATGCTGCAAGCATACACACACCTATTTGCATCAAGAGATCAATCTTCTAGAGTACAAGGTGTTCTCTCAATGARCAGTCATAGAAACTAGCAGCAGACYGCTTGCTGTGCAGGCACAAAAATACTTCTTAACATTTAATTCTTTTACTGTACTTGTATTTATTTTTCATTTTCATTCCCTTTCCYGTATAATACCCAAATTAACCAAAAGGTTTTTTAAGGAAGACATAGACAAATGCTACTGTTAACGAGTCTTAACTTCTTGTAGTACAGGGTCTGATCCCATTCCCATAAATGTACATATAAATCTGACACTGGTGCTCAGATCAGATCCACAATCATTTCTGGGGAATAAAAAAATACCTGACACAATGTGATTAAAAAAGAAAGTTAAAAAACCCAAACAAGCTCACATTACAAAGCCAGGGTATAATGCAGACTTTCAATAAAACACTCGATCTGCGACTGTGTCAATGCAGTGACAATGCAATACTGGATTGAGCAGTCTTCAGTTAGGTCTAATATTGTCTAAAACTCTTTTATCTATTTCTCACCAACATAAAAATACATGTGATACTCTGAAGAATGTGCAATTCTCTGGGTTATTTTCATTTCAGAGTCTCCAGATTTTCAGCAAATACAACAAATGCTGCTAAACACACAATAGTTTTGTAATCCGTAAGTGAGTCTCAGGACAAAACAAACAAAATAAAGTAGGAGAAAACCACTAATTCTACAGCCCTAGTTTTAGCTGTGGTCAAAGATTTGTTCACAAGTTTATCAGGAAATATCTAATCTTTCCTGCTGGAATAAATAAAGCCAGACATACACACACTAACACAAAAGCTATACTAACAACACTACACTAGCCTGTGTCCACTAACATAATGCCATTYTAGCAAATTTAAGTAATTGTTCTCTAAATTATTTCCCAAAGTTGCAGACTAACAGAGTCACTGGCAAGAAATACGGTGTCCATCTACTTTGCTTCTAATGAAATAAATCTGAAATCAACTGAGTTACACCAGGAAACTGATTTTACGTCAGAGTAACTGAAGATAATTTGGACCATTCATTTTAATTGACCTCAGAATTTCTCCTAAAAAAATCTGCTGTAATTGGTAGTGTTGTGAACAGGGCATTGATTTGTTATCAATTCCACTGAAAAATAAACCACTAGTGCAAATACATTGGCATAAACACAAAAAATGCCCTATATACTCACTTCCCACTATTCATCACTTCGTAGACAGCAAGAGGCTTAATCCTCATTAAAACCAAAGCTGCTGCTTTCTCCACTGTTTTGTTAATTATAAGTACAGCTTCCATTGCATCTCAAACAACAAGTAGTACATGATCATCAGTGCAATGGAAATCCTCTTATGACTTCTCAACAGTACAGAACTGAGCTCCTTTGCCATGAGCCTGGATGCAGCATCTTTTGCTGGCAAAAGTCAAATGACATCCTCTTGAAGAGGAGACTTTGGTTTCAAGAGACAAAGGTCAGCTTTGGTTGGGTGCACCACAAATGGTGTGTTAAGGAATCCTAAATTGGAACRTTACTGGGCTTTTTTGATCAGCAACAGAGAAAAGTCCCTCATCTCTTTTTCATCTCCCTGCACAGGAAAAAGAGATGTGTCATACATACCGTCAAACTTCTCTGGAACAACGCAAGTGTCATCATAAAACTGCCTAGGTCCCTTTTCGTACATACAGCCTGTAAGTTGAAAAGAGAGAGGTGTTTACATAAAAGATGCATGGAGAAAAAAAGAGATCACAGGCTAATGCCAGAGGGAACACTAAGTTATACAGGAATCAGATTAATATCCCACATCCTTTAGACACCGCCCAATCCCAACATTTTGGCCTAAGTACAAGGGTGTTTAATTAACATARGCATTCCCAAAAGACTGTTAATCTCCACCTGCTAAAATGAAAAAGCACCCATATTTCTCTATGATTTATTACAAAATGTTTGCTTATTTCCTGTTTGAACTAGCATGGCTTTAACATTGAACCATTAGTTCCTGCAGATCTTCTCCCTGCAAGACTAAGTACCACTCAGCATTTCCTCCTCACACTCACACAGGTCACCCTCACACACTGCTCTTGATGTTCCTTCCAAWTAAGATAATTTTTTAAAATTTTATTTTGTCATTAAAAGACACTGTCTAAAACCCAGCAGCCTTCCTAGCACACCATTCTGTACACATTCCTGCTATTTCCTATTATGCTCATGTTTTGCTTAACCAGAACTGTATTGCATATTGGTATCAGTTTCACCAGTGATACTGAGTGAGACAAAACATCTCCTCCTCTCCTGCTGCTCTCTGACCGACCCTCCTTTTGACTGCCTAAGCATTGCAGGCTTTTTGCCTAAAGGTCACAGTGCTCAGTTGGGCTGGTTTCCCACTGTGAAGCTGAGGAGGAGGCCCACCTCGAAATCCTTTTTTCCAATATATTGTTTCCCTGTTCCACAGGCCTGATCTACATTCATGTATTAAAAAAACATTTTGTTTAATGTGCCCAGATAACCAAACAATTCAAACTGCTTTGTGACTGCCCTGTCCTGCCTGTTATTTACTGCTCTATCTTTGTGCCATAAAGTTATCTATTAACTTTGTTCCATATCTTTACTGAAAATACTGAATAGCAACACTCCTGATATCAATTCCTACAAAACTATAATACATTCAGAGATGATTGCCTGGTGACAGTCTCTTGTAGATCTGTCAGTTGGCCAGGTCTTAATGTATTTAATGTGTACTTTATTGATATTGCTTTGTGCTAACTTCTTAATCAGAATGTAACACAGAGGCAAATTGAATGCCATAAAAAGTCAAACTATACGATACAAGCAGCTTTATCAATCAAACTTTTATTTTCAGCAAAGAACAGAATCAGATTTGACATGACCTTTATTCTGTAAAATTATGTTGATTGATTTCCAAATACAGAAAACAAATATTTAGCTAACATCACTGCTTTTTTACGTCATTCATGAAAATTCTGCCACCTCCAACTCCTTACAAGACCATAACACGGATAAAATGGGTTTTCCCCTATCCACGCTATGATCAAAACTCAAAATCTTTTGCCCTTATCCCTGCAGTTTGTTTATATTTTTCCTGATGTCTCTCACCTCCCTTATCAAACTTCTATACTACATATAATTTCATGTAACAAGACTTAGAAATTTCCATCTCCTGTTTTACCTTCCTTTTTAAACACTATCTATTTTTTTCTGTCTTTATTTCAACCCAGAAGCCGATGGGATTTTAGCCAGATGTGTTATCTTTTTGCTTCTATCTTTACACTAGCAAATGAAGTCTTCCTGGAAGACTTTGATTCATACGTCTATCTGGATTCTCATCAATCTCAAATCCAGATTCCTCATGTTTCTGAAATTTGCCCACTGGAAGAAAAATAAACCCTAAACAAACAAGCAGAAAATAATATATCGCTAAGACAGATAAACTAAAACAGGACAGTGGAGGCTATAACTTCTCTTTCACAGTCATCTTAGTTCTGTTGGACTTCTTATTTCTAGTACATATAGAGTTCTGTCACTCAGAATTCTTAATTTTGACAATTATGTAAGCTCTGTCCTACTGAAATCATTGGGAATTTTGGTACATCTCAACTTGGGCACAAAGCGCATCAAAACATTGCAAAAATAATAACAAAAGGAAAAACCCAAAACCCTCACCAAATTTGAAGTATAAAATGGATTACTTAACACAGTTAACTGAGCCTGTCATGCTAATAGCCTGGAAAATATCACTTGAGCAGAATGGGTGAAACAGACAAATTTTTAAGTGTATCTTCCTTTCAACTGCTAGAGGCCTTGAAAAGCAGAATGAGTTAAGTTCATAATCTAATTGCTTCTATGCTGATCAACCCATGGCACTAAAAGAAACTACAAAAAATTCAGTGCATCAGAAACAACACTGAAAAGGGAAAGAAGTATGATGCAAGTCTTCCCAGAACCAGAATTAAACCAGTGAGCCCCAGACACCCCCAGGCTTTTGGTTTTTTTTTACATTTCTCTCATACAAAAGTGATACATAATAGAAAACTTAACTTCTGTTCTGTTTGGGTGAGCCAGGAAGCCTTCTTGCCTCATGTAAATGGAATGGCAGCTAGGCACTTCTGAAAGGAGAAAATGACAATGCAAGTCAAAAGACTGGAATTAAAAGTGTGCAGGTTATCAATGGGACAAGCTGCAAGCACAACAGCAACAGAAAAGGATGCAACTTATAGAGGGAGGGAGCCTGTCAACACACAGCATTTCATAGCAGCACACACCATGCATGGCCAAGGAGAAGGTCATGAAGTGAGGCTCACAGATTCCACCTACCATAGGCAACTGAACTCCAAACCTCTTGTAATCATCTCTGCTAAAAGCTGACTCCCATGGCAATTACACTTTGGACCATTCACCAAAAAACCCGCACCAGTGACCATGAATATTTTAAACCCTGTGCTTGTATATCTATCTTTGTAGCTAATTCGACACAAAGCTTTTAATCAATTGTGCTGAAAAGACTGCCAGTCGCACTTATAAACACTACAATTACACAAGGAATGTCAAAGTGAATTTAGAGTAGGATAATGCTTTTTAGACTCTGGTTAAGGACTTGAAGGGTTAATGAAATTTTCTGCAGTTGCTATGCATTTTATCTAGAAATTTAGGTTGATCTATATCACTCTCCACTTCTATGTATTTAAAACAAAAATGACACCTTCAAACAAATACTGTGCATATTCTAAATAATACTGATATTTATTTGCTATTCTCCACCTCTACTGAAATCTGCAGGAACAATGAGAAAAGCCAAATAGAACTAATGAAAAATGTATTCTTTAAACATCTTTCTTTTTCTTCCCCACGTCTTGCACTGTCCCCAAGTAGTCACATCCTGTGCACAGGGACTTGCAAACAGAAACACACCATAAATGTTTGCCCTTCTAGACCATGTTTAACCTACTTCTTGGATATCAAAAGTCTTGCTCAACAAAGTCTATTTGATCTTGCGATGAACTCCTACCCTAAGCTATGCAGTCTGTTACCAGTAACTTGTAACTCTTTAAGAGATGCAAACAGAGGTCGAAAGAGCAGACATTATTTTTCCAACACCGCCTACAGACTCTTTCAGACTGTGATTCCAAATTTCACTGTTCACTGACTAGTGATGAGTATCAAAGATTTGGCAGGATAAGAAAATGAGGTTTTACACTGACTTCACAAACAAGTGAAACACAGGGCAGTAATAATAATAAGTTTCCTCTAACAGTCCATGGTCCCTCTTGCACATCTGTGCCAAACTCTTCATTACCTCCTCTCTCGATAAAACACTAGGTGCCTGCCTCCTTAGGCCTAGAGAATCTCTAATGTCTCAGGCAGCTATTCTGAGCAACCACAGGAATCGGTGACTCAATGATCACCTCAGTCAAGTATAGCTCTGCAGGCTAGAAGTCAAGGCTACAAGCAGTGCTTCACCTGCAACGAATCATTCATGTTAGCAAGTAGATTGAATTCTAAGGAGAATGGAAAAATCTACGTAAAAAAGAGGAAGCTGTAGAACTGAAACAGATGCTATTTTCTATTTTAGGTAAAACTTCTCTAGTATTGGCAGCAAAGCCCTTTTTGACTCATGAACTCTGCTCCTGCAAAGTGATAGAGCAGAGTATACTGAATAAAGAATTATGTATGCATCCACAAAGTTGTCTTCTTAGCCAAGTTGGGGTTTCATCTCCCATGCTCCTAAGTCAATTATAATTAACATCTGGAGTCTCTTTAAGGCAAGCATTGTTTTTACCAACATTACTTAATCTTCTGGTTAGCTTGTGCTTAAACAGTCCACAGAGGACCAAAAAAATACAGCAACAAAGAGTTTATTTCTCGTAAAGTAACTAGAGTCTTGTTATCCTAAAGTGCTATCAGTTAATTTATGACTATCAGAGTGGGTCAGACTCTAATCAAATTGTAGAAACATTTCCAAAGTGATTATTCAATCAAATGACTAACATGGTTAATTAGGAGCCATAAACATTGCTCTGAAGTTCATCAAAGTAATGACTTGCCCAGAAAAATTACTGCTAATTAAATTGCCTGCTGCTTTCATTTCTACCTTATCTAATAAAAAGTCCAACCAATGAAATTTAGTATTGCAGTTTTAAATTGTACTAAATGCTTGACTAAGACCCAGAAGTATTTTTACATGCTAAGCGGAGCTACTTCAAAAGAAAACATTTTAGTGCAGAAATTACAGAGCAATTATATGTTTCCTTCTTCTTAAACCATTGTTTCAAGACAACAAATAAGACAGAAGCAGGCATGAAATAATTCGAGGGCAAGATCCAAGAGATGACTGATTTATCATCTTTTTACAAGTTTTGGTCTTTGAAGAAAAATGTGCCTGGATTTAGACACACAACAAGCTTATTTCAGACTGTTAATGAAGCAATTCACATTGTAAGGTTACATCAGCTCAAGAACAGCAGAGGCCCTTAAAAGAAAATAAAAACAACAAAACAAAAAACTATCTAAAAATGTGGAAATGTAAAAAAATTGCTTATCTTTTATTATTCTTTTGGAATACTTAGGGATCATTCTTAATTGCTCTTCTTATTAACAGAAACACAGCAATCATCTTAAAACAATGAATATGGTTTTATATCCTAGACCATGAAACCATTCTTTTCACAATCTGTTTTAGAAAGTACACATAATCTAGACACTGCAAAAATGCCTTCTCATCCAGGACTGTAATAGAGAAAAATAATGGAAATAAGCTCTGCTATGCCTCCTTCAAAATACTTCTAAGCAGAAAAAGCCTAAACAGACTTTTTCAGGACAAGAAAAATCTGCTATTTAACTTAGCAGGCACAGATTCTAAGTTTCATTATCAAGTAAGACACTTGAGTGGTCCCTTGGTAAGGTATTTCATATTAATTATCATGTCAGAATTTAAGGGGTTAGGTTGTGTCAGCCCTGTATAACTCAGAGCAGATAAAGAATGCTTAAATCCTCTTTTCTGATTGCTTTTTTAGAGATAAGGATGAGATTTTGTTCCCACAATCCCACCCTGTACAGAAAAAAGCAGAATTTCAGCCTGTGTCCCTAGCTAGAATAGACACAGGGAAGATGGAGTTTCTGCAGGCAAAGGGATGAAATGACAAGATTGTATTCTATGGGATGAAGTGACTGACTGTCTTCTTCTGAATGAAGCAGAGCAAAGCAGGGACTGGAAACCTGAACCAGGATTTATTTTTCAGCTGTTCCTGTTTCTGACTTCACACAGCCCTTCCCTAACTGAAGGGCAGGTTGTTATGTTACACACTAACTCTTTTTTTAATTCTTTCTGAATTACTTTTCAGCTTGCTTTATCGACATCAGCTGAAGATCTGGAGGCCCAGGGCACCCCCCACGTGCTGRTGGCAAAGCACAGTGCCATACAGAGGCATTGCACGTGTGCACGTGCAGAGGGAGAGACGTGGAGATGGAGTCTTGGAAGGCACAGACCACCTGAAACGGGGTGGGAGAAGAAGGGAACTGCCTGCCTGSCCTCACCCACCATGTGGCAGCTCAGATGAAAACTGCTGCCCTGGCAGGCAGCTGCCTTAGTCAGGGAGCTTGTTAACAAGTCACCCAAATTCACCAAATACTCAACTCACAGTCAAATATGCCTACTTCCCTAAAGGTTTAAAACAAAGTGATAATAAGACTGCAACCTTCTTACTGTTTTCCTGCCCAGTTTTTCACTTACACTTTATTACCAAGTAAGTCATATTAGAAGCAGATTCCATAAGGAACTGTTTCAAAAGGACCTGGTCCCCAAAACTTTGATGGGACTTCACTGGAAACCCTGMAATTTCGCTTATACCATGTCCTTCTAGATTGTCCTTTTGGTCTGAAAAGTAATTATGTGACTTTTGGCCCCTATTTCATTAATTCAGAGTTTGTGTGTCTATACAGATACTTAAATGTGCCACTTTGCCTTCCCATACACAAGAAATGCAGCGCCTGCAGATTCTCTCCCATTGTGCTGCTGGGTACAGAAGGGCACACACACRAGTACCCTGGGTAGCTGGGACACACCTGGAGTCGCTCCTATGTGCCAGCCTGACCCCGTGAACACACCAGCCATCCCTTTCAGAGCTTCCCTTGCACAGTACAAGCACTTCTCTGCTACATGAGCAGGTGGTTGGTGTACTGGGAGAGATTTTTACCAAGCGCAGAGACAAAAGTAGCCTTTTAAAAATAAAATGTTCAAACTAGAACACATCATACTTTTGGCATTAAACTTAAAACATCACAATATCACTGCAAATTACTTTTCTGTTCATGGATTTCCAAGAGCACTGACCAACTGTTTACAAAGGAGCACTTCATCCACCACTGAAACACATTCAGCCTCCTGGTGGAAAGCAGCTGTTTACAACATTACTGAGAAGTTCTGACCAGCTCAAGGGTGAAGATAATAGTGAAATCACAAGAAAAAAACCACCTTTTTAGGTAAGAATGGCAGTTCTTCAAACAAGATCACAACAAATCGCTCAGGTAGCACCAGGAATCACTAAGAAAAAYGCATGATTTGTGTTTTGCAGGGAGAAGTAAAAAATTATTCTTTTGGATTTTTAAACCTGCAGAACACATTTAGATTCAAATTCTTATCTTCCCAAAAGGAGATATTCAGGTAAAAATACTGGAACTAATTACAAGAATTATACAAGAATTGGTTGAGCAATTGACCCACCACTYAAATGCTGGTGGATCAAGTTTTAGTTCAATCACCTTTAAAAGCTTTATCCCYTCACAAGCTATGTAATGAACAGAGTCCTACAAACTGGTAAAGTCCTGGCAATACAAAAGTCAGCATTATTTTTTTCAGTAGCAGATTCAGCATGAAAAAATGTAGGTGCACTGAAATTACATGGGTGAAAACAAATAAAAATTCTCTAAAAACCAATTTAAAAATTAGGCAACCTTTTCCCAAATCATTATGCAATTCAGAAACATTCAGAATGGAAGGTTTTATGCATTTTCTCAGTCACCAGCCTTTGTGCCAGCAATCTAGGAAAAAAAACCAAACTTACAAGAATGTGCACTCATAGATGCACATACACTTCCTTCTAAAAATAGCTGATTAAAATTGTTAAAGTTTAATTTCTTACACCTCATTTCACAAAAACTTGTCAGAGAATTAGGTTTGGCCTCACTGGCTCATGTTTAAGTTGAAATATTACACAGATACAGAAAAAACGTTAAGCAAACATCTTCCTTTCCACAACTTTGGTTTTTAGATCTATGACAACATCCAATGCATTTTGTGAGACCAGATGTCAACAGCCTGTCTAGGCGATGTGTAACTTTTTGTACAGCAGAACAGGAAAACAAAGGCTCACACATTCAGCTCTGAATTGAAATTCCACATGGAGCTGATCTTTTGAGCATACTTTAAAATCATGTATTTGCTTTTATTAACCTCAGTAACTGTAAAATGTGTCTTAAACATTGCTCTCCTTTGAATTCAACAAAAGACAGCAGTATTTTCTCTCTCCCTCGCTCCTTTTGTTGGTAATCTTACTGCAAAAATGTCTGTGTTGCTTTTTCTCCCCCGCCCCATTCCCTGCCTGTAAAATCGAAGTTGGACAAACACTGCACGGCTGAAGTGACATATTTGAATGGAATTCAGACCAACCAGTTCCTGTTTATGTTTCTGATTTGAGAATGTAGCCTTCTCATTCACTATACATTAGAAACACACCAAGGCCATAAATGGTGTCAGGTTGCAGGCAGGCAGGGCCAAGCAGCATTAATCATTACTTTAAGGCAACTGGCAAAAGCAGCAGCTGAGGGAACACTACACCCTTCAGCTCCGCATAAATGGACATTCCAGGGTTTGGCGTGTGTGGGTTGGCTTTTTTTTTTTTCCCTTCAGCATCCATTTTATGAATGAAACTTCAGGCTGCACAGAGTCCATTCATATAAAAGCTATGCTCACAGGGCTCAGTCTCTCGGGATCAATTGGTCTTGAGCAARGCTGATGTGATTGGTTTAAGGCAGGCTTCAGCCTTCCATTACTGATTTAAAATGCAGCCTGTGTCCATTTGACCTGCCTTAATGCACAAAGAGTAAATCCAGACTGCGCTCTCAATCCTCAAATCAAATCATTAGCCAGTGCCACTTACTGTAACTGTAGATTTAGAGGATATTTATCCATTTCTTTGAAAAATAGGGACTGCAGGACAATTTTTCAGATCATATTGTCTGCCTTGAAAACAAAAAAACATATACGGTCTCCCGCCTATATACCCACATTAACTTGGTATTCAGGCTTTCCTTTATTCACAAAAGCAACATTGCAAAATGAAATAATTTCTAACTACAGATTTATTTCAGACAGAAAWAGTGAACAGAGGAAATCAGCTAGATTGACAGCAAGTGAAAAGTTAAATTTCTGCCCTTCACAGCAAACTTCTGAAGTCCAGGTTTCCCAAGCTTCCCTGTCAGATGCTCTTACTTTCTGCCACCACACAGTCCGACAACAGATTTGTCTTTTAAAATCAAGTACGAAGTCCAGTGCAGTTTAACTATTGAACAAAATTCATACTCATTCACTGAAGCAACACAGCAAAGACAAGTTCCCAAAACACAAGGATGAAATATTTTAAACCACAGGGAAAACTGCAAAACCAAAATTGAGGTGGGGAGAGTTCTTAAACTTCCTAACTCAAGAGCAAACCCTGTCCCTTCTCCCCTCCTGCCTTTATGCCATCTGGATTTTCATTGAGAACAATTGTACTTTTGTGTATAAGAATTTCTTTAAGGCTGTAAGGAGACATAGTTTTGAGATGTGTGTGCTAAGCACCATACTGAGGAAAAGGAGGGAGTCAGTTTTGTTTCACAAAGCATTTTATAAAAATGTGTTCAAAACAGCCTGATTTAAAAAAAGRGAAAAAAAGAAAAAAGAAAGAAGGAAACTTGGAGAGAATTTGAGGAAAAGACTCAGCAGCTGGAASACTTTTGAAGCAAGATACAAAATCTTGAGTCACACTGACAGAGCACACACACACAATCCATCTACAATGATTTAGAGGTGGTACATAAATACCAATAAATTGTTTTCCATGAGATGCAGCTATGAGCAAGGGAATGCAACCAATCAAAGAGAAAATKTAGGTTTATGTTCAAGAAATATTTCTTAACTGTGAAGTCTATTTGTCTGTGAAATAATCTCCCAGGGGGAAAAATAAAAGTAATAATACTTAGCAATCACACAGAAATTTATATTTTCAGAGCATGGTACAAAAATTAGCCAATATAATAAAAAACAGTAGTAAAAGCACCATGACTTGTGCCACTTTAAATGCTGCACTGGTCAATGCATTTAATGCAGCACTGGAGAATATCCTGGAAAAGCAAACCGCACTGCCTCCAATTGACTTTTTCTCTTCACACTAGCATCTCCAAATATCTAATTTTTTTCTTCAGAAATACAATAGAATAACAAACTCTTTAAAAAGAAAATTGGGAGGGGGAAGGAATCAACTTGCAAATAAATACAAACTGAAGAAATATTTCTTTTTCCCCTTGAAATTTCAATTCAGCACTTTCTTTTATGCTATTCAGCAAAATCCCAAACTTAAGAATACGTTGGCTGACGCCTAGGGGAGAATGTACTACTAGGGGTATTTTCCACCTTAATAACCAYTGACTTGCTTTTCAAAAAACACCTCATCAGGTATTTGAGAGGACTCTTGCATTTTAATCTGTTTCCAATCATTAGGTAAATACATTTATAACATGGATGGCAGAATGTTACCAACATTCTATTCCTGTAAGAGCAAACTTAGGAGGTTAGTAAATGTCATAATTAACAACTTCCTGCACAAACTTTATACAAATCCTTTGCTGCAAATATCATACAGCCTTTTGCTCTATCACTCTTGTCTTGAGAGCACAGGTCAAAACTCTTTGTGGGAAGGACAGCCACGCTGCAAACAACTTAGCAAGAGGAGCCCCTGCTTCATTTGTTACAAGGGATGGAAGTTTCCTATGTGCTGAGGCAGAATTTTTCAAGAAAAGAAAAGATAATACAGCTGAATGGTCAACTTTAGGCCCCAGTAAAGCCATTCCAGCTCCAACAAGGTTTTTCAGAGTAGCCACATTGCTTCTGACAGATTTTTGGTATTATGTATTTTTATACTGCTTATACTGAGACCCTTATCTGATGTTCCCATAATTCTTCATCTAGAAACATAAAGAAAGTCCCTAGGAGCTAGGATTTGAACATATGTAGTACATAATGTTATTTTAAAMATCACCCAGTTCTAACTGGGTATCCAAAACAAACAGGTTTATGTATCTGATTTGTCTCTTGGCCTCCGTTCATTTCTTTTAACAGAGGGGCAGTTGCCCATCCATTCTCACTTGCCAACACAAAGTATTTGCTTGTAAGGCTTCAGGAATTACAGGGATGAGCAGAAAGAAAGACATGGAGGCTAATAATTCTGTCGGGAGAGTTCATTCTTTAAGTGATGTGACTAGTGTCTCGGAAGTGACAGGGAGATAATCCAAATTTTCTAAGGTCCGTTCAAGTGTATTAATTGTAAGGCTACCCTGAAATGAAACTGTGAGAACAGCCCTGCTAATGCCTGTAACACGTTCAGGAAGTACTGACTCTATCTAAATTTCAACAGAAAAATTCCTGGCAATCAGTAAGTAGTATATGCAAGCAACAGTTCCTCCTCTATTCATCTCCATTACCACTGTGTGACAAATTTCAGTTTCCAAAGACATGGTTATGAAAATTTCTCAACCAAAATAACCATTTCAATTTTGCAAAATAACTATTTTCAATTGGGCAAAACCAAATATTGGGCAACTGGGCCAAACCAAATATTAGATTTAATAATTTAAGATGTCGCTTTAAAATTTGATTTTTAGTATTAATTGATACACACTTAGCTAGAGTCATACCTTACTATATTTGCAAACACACTACACCATGTAAGAAGGGTTAAACCTGTGAAGGTCCTGCTCAAAAACAAAGCACAGAARAGACAAGCTGTATCAAGTTTGGCCTTTTTGTTTAAGTACCTGGATACATTACTGAACTCTAGCAGTGCTAACTGTACAGGAATACCCATTATTTGGCCTTGTAAACAAAGGTCCTAGGAAGCCTTTTGGAGTATATTCATTAATTRCACAAAATCTCAAAGCTCTGTATGTCCCTGGCTGCACTTCTGCAACTAAAGTTGCTTACCATCAAGTACTAAATACATCTGACTGTCAGACATGGGAAAAAAAATCCATGACAGAAAATGTCTGATTGAACCTATATGATGCACTGTGACTTCTAGAAGCGTGGATGGATAAGGAAGAGCCTCTATTCTGTTGACATTTTTCTTTTTCCATTATCTCAAACATCTCCATTATCTCTATTCTGCAGTAGAAATTGCATACCTGCAATTACAATTACAACTAATTGATCTGCCATTTCCCATGTCATAATTAATGTCATGTTTTAATAGAGTTGTAATCATTCTATAATAATGCTTTTCATTCATCAGCTTCCCACAAAGTATAAAAGAATAGTGCACAAAAGCGATGAACTTTTATGAGTCCCTTTCAAAAACATCCCAAAAGGAACATCTCAGTGCATTACAATGAACTTTTTAAATGTGTTTCTATATTCTTATCTGAGCTGCAATAAACTACAATGAAAAAAAAGACTTTTTACTCTGGCATTCCTCCTTCCCTGAACATCCATAGGTGAAAAATGAAATCAATGATTCAGTGACAAATACATTATGTTTCCTAAGGGGTTATTTAATGTACTCTTAGCAAGGATGGAAAATGATGGTTTCTGGAGAACAGATGGTAACAAGACAAAATATCAACAGACCACAGTTGTTGACTGCAATTTATGGAGTGTACAGATGTGTCAACTTAAATGCAGTGATTCTGAGCCCAATAAAAGTACTTCCTGATACCAACAGATTAATTTTTCATGACCACTGGTTACACAGCTATTACATTTTTAAGAACTAATCATTCATCTACAAAAGAAGCAACAATTTTGCTTGAAGATAATTATTATAAAGTGGAATGTTGTTCTTGCTGGCACAAAATAAATAGACATGACAGGCCTGGATACAAGTTTGTACATCTTCATTGCAGAATAAAATTTCCTGCTTTCTTCCATACAGAATATTCCAAAGAAAGATGAATGTTAGCAGTCAGTCCAGATTTAAAGTAACAGTATGCAATAAGGGGATCCCACTTCTGAGCCAAATAAGAAGCATATTTACAAAAGGGCCTTTTTTTGACCTTTAATTTAGCAAGATGAATAACGGTGCTTGTGAAGGTTGCAAGGCACTGGCAGTGCCTGAAGCTGCAGTCCTCCATTTATTATCCASTGCCATATGAACTACACAGTCTCTCCCATATGCTCTAGGACCAGAGATATGTAACTCCACAAAGCCACAGATCTCAGRACCCTCATCAATGAATGGGTTGAGTTCTGGATCTGATCCTTGTAATTCCATTTCACTTTCATCTTCTCTTATATTTCAGCTTGGAGGAATATTTCACCCCTGGTCCCCTCCCTGTTAAGGGCTAACTCAAATTTTCCTAACGATTGGTTTTTTGCTTGTTAAGAATAAGAAAGGAAAACTTTCCAAATTCCTCCATTCTAACATCGAGATCAACTCTACAACAAGCACTTTACATTATTGAAACCACAAAATACCCCACCAGAGAGACAGTGTTAAGTTAGCTACAGAAAGAAAATAAAAAAACTGTTCTACACTATATCAAATTGCAAGATAGTCTTTCATGAGCTGAAATTTCAAAGGACATTTAAACTCAGCAGTCATATAGCCTTTGGAAAATAAACAGCAAAAGCATCTAGCCAGAGACTGAACCAGAAGGAAAGCCCTGGGAGTACAGCAGCATCAAGAAGAAAGGGGAGTCAGACTGAAGTCAGATAGAGCCAGCCATTCCGCCTGCCCAAGTCAGCGTGGATGTGTATGAAAGCAATGTACCCTCCTCCAAAGGCACAGCTGGGACACGCTGAAATCCCTCCCTTTCAACAGCGTGGCATGCACAAAACAGGACCCAGGCTGCCCGAGGCAGACACTGAAGAGGAGCTGCAGAAATCACTTACACTAAAACTGAACAACATTTTGATTGCATTATCTTGGCTCCATACCAATCAACTGTTTAACCCCACCTAGAGCATTCCTCATGCTTTAATCTCAGCTTCTTTTCATACCACCTTTCCAGCTTTCTTCTTTGTAGCTTCCTTCGCCTTGTTACTTGGTACTCATTACTAAATTTCTTTTTTGACTTCTTAATTTTCTCATTCTTTTCCCAAGTATAATATAAATATTATGTTGAATTTTGTCAAACATTTACAGTGTTATTCCCTTGATTTTTCTATCCTTCCTATTGCTTATATTTTCTATTTTCATCAGAAGCTATTGAGAGCAGATTCTGCCACCACCCCCTCTGTTTTGTACTGTCTGTAGAGCAATAAGGTTCCATTCCAGGTGCCCTATAAGCACAATCATAATAAACATTATTAATAGCAACAGTGTATTCTCTACATCAGCAACCTGGCATCTCAGATTATGTACCTCCACAAAACACAGCAGTATGCACAAACTGAGGAGCTGACACCAATTTGGCCGATTCTTCTCCCTCATCGGTTTTATAGCTGTATAAACCCCACTTCAGTGGAGTTACTCCTGATTTAAAGTAATGCAAGCAAGAGGAGAAAGAGTTCCCTATTTCTGGCACACAAATGGAAGAACTCATAAAATGGAGCACACAAATTCAGAGGTGAAAGATGAGATAGCACAGAACAAGTTCCCTCTTAACAAAGCAAATTTGCACCCATTACATTCTTCCTCAACTTCTTTAATGTTTCTGGACAGATATTTCTAGAAAATGAAGCACTTCAAAGAGCAAGAAATRGTGGTACAAGTCACACTGTATTATGTAGCAATCTTAATACTTTGTAAGCTGTCTCAGACATAATTTGTGAGATGTGTCAAAAGAGCAAGTTTCAATTCATACAATCAAAACATCAGTAGCAATGGCTTGGAGTGAAATATTGTTTTGATGGTCAGAACTAAAGGAGAATCTCACCTACCTGAATCATATGCAAAATCCCTAGGTTCCTGTTTAATCATCAGAGGAGGGGGGAAATTTTGACTGGCTGCACTGCCAACCATAGCGTTGTGTTCATAAACTGGATCGTGGTACTCCTGCTTAAAACCTTGAGGCGGGAAAGGGATGTTTGGTTCAGACATCTGGCGCTGATATATTGGACGTCCTTCCCTTGGCATTGCAGGCAAAGGTGGGAAAGAATTGCAAGGCTCAGAGAGCTGGCGGCGAAATCTAGAACACAAATTAGAGAGGTCATGTAAAGGACTCCAGCTACRTTCCATTTCCCAAAGATCTTCAGAAGTCATTATTAGTGGCTGTATCACTTTCTCAATAACAAACATTTTGCTTATGATCATGCCAAGGCTCCCATCAGGATCACTGTCACTGTACAACAGCAGCAAGCAAAGAAACAAAAATCCCACCTATTAATACCAGCTCTAAGACCTGTCCCCACCACATCCTCTTTGCTTCCAATATCTTCCYTCAGCAGAAGAGGCAAACAGGAAATGCACCAGCTCCAAAACAGTAGAAAGACTGACATTCTRCCACAGTGACATGAAGGAGGTATAGTTAAGAGTCCTCTGCTCTTTCACAAATGTTAGCAACATCTTGCTTCTACTCTAACATACTCTTACCCATCTTACTGTTACAGTGAAATCATTCTGACCACAATAAACACATTTTTAATAGAGTATTGTCTGCTCTAACATTTGGAAACATTCCAGGGTGAAAGTCCACTGTTCTGTCCTCTCAGGGGTAGGGTCATGAGAGATTGATTCACAAGGATGGCACTGCACTCCAGCTGCAACAGGAAGGGAATGTCAGCACCCCAGTAAAAGGAGAGGGTGCAMATTTTTGCCATGACAATTAATTACCCTCCTGCTTTAACTTTTCCCCTTAGTCATTTTTACATGAAAGTTGTAATCTGTACAAGCCACACTGCCATTTGGTATCCCCAAATGCTCTCCAGTAGGCAAAAAAAGAAGAGAATTTCATTTCAAATTATCTTGTTTTACATGAAATGCTACTCTCAAGAGCCTATGCTTGTTTTCTCTTCCATAAAACCTATCTACCTGAACTAAAAGGCCTGAATGTAATTACTTGGACATCTGCAGGTTCAGAATCATACAGAAGAATACCAGGATGCTTTTTTCCCACTGGGCCCTGATGAACTGCATGATGTCTTCCAGTTATCTCCTGCAGATTACCACAGTAGTAATCACCACAGCAGTAATATTGTGTCCACACTAACCAACAGAAAATGCAATGTTCTTGCAACAAACTGCTTACTAGTCCTGTTATCACTTATTACAAACAAGACACTTAAAAAAAAAAGTAACTTGTGCCTTTCTTTGGAAGCTTCTTACTGTCACACAAAAAAAAGACCTAATAATTCCTGAGCTTCCTGTACTTCAGGTCTGAGCCAGCTTTGGTTCACGCATGCAAAAGACTTTCTTTTTAAGAAAACTGTGTGAGTGAAGCACAATGCAGGGGTTTCATTGCACCAGCAATAAAATCCTTGACTATCAACTGATAGGTAGTACATATTTCTACAACAATTTAAACTCTATTACCATCTGTCATAATACTGCTGTAACTTGTTCTGACAAATATTTACTATCATAGCTTAATTATAAATACTGTGGAAACTACAGAGATAGAAACTATTACCATGCAGTAGTGGAGATAAAATGAATTTTTCCTATGCTGCTGTAAATACTATAATTTTTGCAGTAGAAAGAGTGCTGCGCTGTAACAYTGGGGTTTGCAATTCCACCTACACCTGCAGAAAATAAACTTAGAAACTCAAATGTATTATGAAACAGTTAGGCTGACTGGCACTGCATTCATTTCCTTTTTTTCCTTTTTTCATTAGCCAAAAAAAGAAGCAGAAATTATCATTAAGAACTGTCAAGGAGTGAATCAGAAAATTGCAACTTGAAGATAAAATAAGAAACAGGCTCACTCACAAAGCCTCAAAGGAAGTTAATAATACTTGTTGTACTGGAAGCTTTGTATGGAATCAAGCCATTTGTTTATACAAGTGGATTTGTTTCCTGTTGGTACTTGTTAGGACCACTTATCGTTCATATACTCATGCCCTGTATGAAGATGTATGGGCTGTATGTACTAGATACTAATGCTATCCTGTGCCTCCAATGCATGYTCCAAAAACATTGTGCCTTGAGTTATAGATGCTTATATGAACTCACATAGGCAGGTCATTTGTTTAACTGACATTTTCTCAACACATTCATTGTAGTAGTATCTCACCTTGTAAATCACGAAAATTTGAATTTCACAACATGAAGTACACATTTGCTTCATACACAAGATTCAAAGTAAATAAGAAAATGGGGAAAAAATATCTCCCACTACAATTCCACCTTTCTTTAAAAATGGAGAAAAATCAGATGATTTTTTTTTATTCCTTGAGTCAGCCATTTTGGACTTTGTTAGAACTCATGATGTTCTGTAATAGAAGGGAAGCATTAGTGCAAAATGCCCTAAAGAACATGGATATCAGAGATGGGGAGGGAGCAGAAATTATGTAAAGAGCCTACAAAGCTCGCACAGAGCAAGGGTTGTGGGTACAGAAACTATACTAGGATGTATGCAAATGTCTATATATAAATACTGAAGTTAGGGCTGACATACAGGTTCAGTGCTCTCTTTACAAGTAGTTTTACAACAAAATATTTTTTTTCATCTGACAAATCTTACTACTGTTCTCTGCATATCAGCCATTTAGCTTCAGCTGATTTCAGTCTCCTGGCAGCTTGACTTTGCTGTATGTACAGGAACACATTTAATCTAAATGTGTAATCTAAACCACTGCCTGGCTTCAGTGGGGGCCTTTGTGGCTAGATCAMAGTCCACAGCTGGGAGGAGATGGGGACTATGACAGGTGAAGGGGCCAATTCAGTGTTTCTTGATAGCCAGAAGGGCTTGTAGAGAACCTTGGTGGTATTTAAAGCTATCTCAGCAGAGCACAAAACAGCAATATTAACGTTAGCAACCTCCTTCAAAAGTAATCTGCACAAATCCCTGGAGATAACAGCCCTTATTAGAGCAGAAACATGCAAATCACACTCCCAACAACTGTTTTTCTTTACAGGTCTTAATTTGAAAATGGTTAAGAGGCAAAACAAGTTTCTGAACATATATCTCTTTACACACCATTGGAATTTTAAGTGTTCAAGAGCAATCAAAACTCAGCATACAAAAACAGGTTCATGCAATAAAGGCTAGGGTAAATAGAATTCCACAAATAAATGCTTGGACTGAAAAAACAGGGGAATCCACTGAACATATTTGTTGCAAAACTGAGCTAAGACAGTTGTCTGGGGATTTCTAACATATCAAAACAAAACAGGGTGACTTAAGGACAGTTTAAGCTTTAATTCTAGTCTCTAACTCTTGTGGCTTTTACTCAGACTAATGTTATTTAAGCACAGTTTATGTTGGCATCTTTTTTTGAAAYGCTACATTATAAAAGGGCTTGGAAAAATGATCCACCCTTCTTAAGAATATTCTGAAGCAGGAACACTGTAACATGGCCACTTATCCCTTAGATAGGTGAACTGCTTAGTGAGAGGCCAGATATTTATAGTTAGGAACATGCTTGCTAGTGACTTCATCACCTTGAAGGGCTTTCTAGCCCCAAGTGAATCACAGAACTATAGAAGAGCCCAGGTTGGAAGGGACCTTGAAAGACCGTCATATCCAACCTTTCGTGGGAAAGGGAGCCTACATGAGATTATCCAGSATACTGTAATCACCCTCACAAGACAGAACCAACATGTAATTTAAATTCTGTCACTGCCAATATGAACTCATACACTAGTGCACCAAGCTGGGTGCCAGCTTTTCATAAACACACACATTTCTGACACTACCGACCTTGCTGGTTTCCACCTCAATCCCTCAACCTAAAAGRGAAGAGTTGTGGACAGGAAGTCAGTACTACCCTATATAAGAGCCACAACTGAACACCCTCTGAATGGGTCCTTCCCATGTTTTGTGTTTTACCTGTGATCCATAGGGAAGCTGTTGTCTGGAATGGACTGGGATGGAGGGAGGTGGGTAGGGAAAACGCGGTCAGGTTTAGGAGTCTGAGCGGAGTTCGGGGAGGCATGGTGCAGCGGCGACACGGGAGTGCTGGATGGCGTCGGGGGGTTGGAGGGCCTCATTCCCACTTGTGGTTTCTGATCATAGGCACTATTAGTAAAGCAAGGGAAAAGCAAGGTAGGTTATTTTTTCCAAAGAAAGAAGAAAAACCAAAGCCATAGCATCTACATCCAGGAAAAAATCACCACAAGTGCCCCATTTAGAAGGTTTTGATTATAGTTAACTTATGAACCAGTTTGGGGCAGAAGAATTCTCAACTTTGCACAAAGAAGAGCAATGAAGAAGTCATGTTAGAGGCAAGTGATTCAGCACAGCATTTGCTTCTCTGAGACACAGAAATGTATTTTTAAAGGACTCCGTCTTACAGTCACATTCTAACAGGAGGTATACAAAATACATAAAAGTAGAAGCACCTGGACTAGAGCACAAAGAGCTGACAGTGCCTGTCAAGGCTCTTTTTCTTTTGCACAAACCACAAAGTGAGACAGTAAAACAATACAGCCAGAGGGAAGTGATCTGACCCAGAAAAACAATGGTATGCTGGCTTAGCTACCCATACTAGGATGTCAGCAGCCTCTCTTGGCAGGTTTTTTTACCCCTCTCTCTCAAAAATAAACTGCTGGTCCTACAAATACATAGATGCTATTTTCAAGGGTGTGTCACATCAGGAAAGGACTTGAGAATACTTTGATCATCACTGTTTCTAACCARGAGAAATGCAGACATTAGGAATATAGTAAGCACAAGCTTGCATGCTTTTCTACATCAGGTCCCTTAGCACCCATCAAATCCATCAATGCATTCATTTGATTTTTGAAACCAAAATCACTTCTTATAACTGGCAAAAGTGCCAGTCTTTTCCTTTTTCTCCCCYCATTAATATCCATAAAGTTAAATGTTATAATGCTTTAAGTGCTAATAGTTTTGATACTACGCTGATGAGAATCAAAGCTAGATGAAAGATTCTAAAATAGACTGAAATGTCAATAAGAAATCCTTCACTGCTGACACTAAAGGAAGGAGTGACATGTAAATGCAACCAAAAGGAAGTCAATAAGGAATGAAGAGGTATCAAGCCCCTCCACCATCCACAAATAAATAAAGCTTTTATTATCTATGCCTATAAAAGAAGACAACTTGCTTTTGAATCCAACTAATGAAACACTGTTTTAAAAGGTAATCACACAGGAATATACACATACAACATCTGCACAATTTGTCAAATACCTAATGTGTTGCTCAGACCTGCCAATCCCTTGCCTGTTACACAGATCTCTCTTTCCTAATGCACATAATGCATTTTGAAAGTACTTTCAACACAGCTCACAGAAAACAAGATACTCCTTTCTTCTATTTCATGTTGTACCCTGGGTTTTTAAACTCTGGCTAGCTCCCATGGAGGAGGAATGGAGGATGTGCATTTTGATGAAAAACACTGCTTTAAAATTATTATGTAAGTGTTTGACACAACTGTAAACAAATCCATCAGTGTTCATCAGCTAAATGCATTATCTCATCAGTCTGTTATCTGCTGAAGAGGTAA
The DNA here is from genome assembly GCA_014549065.1 of Cardinalis cardinalis. Classification (NCBI taxonomy): domain Eukaryota; kingdom Metazoa; phylum Chordata; class Aves; order Passeriformes; family Cardinalidae; genus Cardinalis; species Cardinalis cardinalis. Next base: position 10,301,569 of record JACDOX010000009.1, read on the forward strand.
CTTTTCTAAGATCTCTATTATGGTTTTATTACTCTTTCGTCAGTCCTYATTTAAGCCAGCAGTTCTCACTGCAAATATGCTCCTAATTACTTTACCTGACATTGTACAGGCACTTTTCCCCATAACTGAACTTGAATGGTTGCTCTTGACTGCAAGYGGAGCCAAGTTCCGAACATGGGCTATGGGGTTCCTTCTTGATTTTCACAGGGAGACCATGAAAAGCCACTGGAAAAAGAAGGAGAATGCAATTAAAACCCAAGTACAATATCAACAATTAGCTTTCCCAAGTAAGCTCAACACTGCTAATTAAACACATGATTAATTAAACAATTGTAATAATAAAAACAATATAGGAAATAAACATTTCAAATATTTCTTTGAGTGTCAACTGAAAAATAGACACCAGAGATCCTTCACATTGGCTATTATCACTTCTATTGTTTAATAGAATGATGGCCAGCATCCCATCTCATTAGCAGGAAAATAACAGCCCACTTATATTTGGCTTAACTACTGCAAATGTTGTCAGAGGCAAAATACTTCCCAGGCACCAAATGTTTCTAAGTAATATCAGAGGTTGCTTTTAGCTATAAATGCAATAGTAGTCCACTTCAAAGAGYGTCACACAAATGACTCCAAAATAAATTTAATATATATCAGCCTCAARTGTATGATCAGTAATGTTTTCGTCCCACAGAATGCTTGAAAATTTGCAGAGAAACCCTTGAAACTGGATGATTATTTGCACTTTTAATTATAAATAACATCATAAAAAATCAGAATAAATGGTTTAAGTAATTTTTCTTAAAAATAAACAAGATAAAATCCTGGCCTGACGAAATTCAATAGTGGATGTGATATAGACACAAACCAAAAAAAAACAAAGTCATCCTTTTTAAAAGCTAAAAAAAACTCCAGAGGGAGTGTGACAGAAATGCAGCATTAATTAGAAGCACAAGTTGGTCTGTACTAAGGGAAAGGCCAAAGGTAAAGGCAAGGTTAACCAGCAAATTAGTTTACACCAGACAACTTTCCTTATTTCATATCCAATCTTAACCAAAATTAAAGCAGAAGAAAATTCAAAGTTCACCTGACGCTGACAKACCTAAGTGGCTAGGAGGACAAAGAACTAAAAGACAGGTATTTAACAGCTTGAAAACACAYCTTTAAGTTTTAAATAAAATGAGGTTGTTAATGCATTTTTGAACTCTAAGATGCCTATAATTCAGAGACAATTTTATCACTTTGATGTTGTCACCAAAACACCATAGCATGAACATCACATTCCAGCCTGACATAGACACTTGTATCTCCATAAAAATCCACGTACATGAAGCAGTTCCTGTTAGGGAATCTCAGCAAAAAGTCAGGCTATCATTATATACCATCAAGTAGCATCTTACCCCTTCTCTTGCACCTGAACTTGGGAAAGAAGATATGTTACAGACTACATATCTTCTGATACTAATGCATCTGCATATACATGCCAAGGTTCAGTGGGGAAATAAATGAAATGCTGTCTAAGAAGTGAGTGTCAGAACCACTAAACTCTGGCATCTGTGAGTAAGGTCTGGATTCCAGACTTTTGCCATGGGTTTTCTCACGGTTAGGCAATGTTGAGAGAACTCTTTCTTCTCATACCCTATTACATGACAGCTTCTACTACTGCCTTTCAGTTGAGTCATCTGCAACATAACACTATTCTATTTTGACACGTATTTTCACAAAACTCACAAGAGTTAGCAGAAAACTCCTATTCAGCTGTTATATTTTGTGGACAATACCAGTTATGTGGAAAGATTAGAAAGGAGAAGCAGACAATAAAACATATAGAAAYGCATACGCACAGCACAACTTAGGAAGCAGAGATGGAAAATGTGAACATCACAAAAAGAAAAGAATTCTTCCTGAATAAAACTGTCTGAACTTGCACTAAAAAAAAGCCCACATGTACTTCCTGAAAAATGATTCTCAGACTTAACAATATGGCAAAATGAAGCTCAGTCAGCTTTCCAAAGCAATCACAAAGCAGGCTGATATCCAGTAGTTTGTTTCAGGATGCTTCGAGTGAACTTTTACTGCTGACTCTACTTTGTATGTATTGGTCAAATAATGCATGCATATACATTTAATGTATATGATGGGCCCTGCAACTCTGGGATGCTGGCTCCAAAGCTAAGGTAGGCAATCTCTTTAACTTGAATCAAAAAATTAAAACACAACTGCAACAAGACTCTTTTTTTAAAGGCAGTATCACATATTTGCACAAAGGCCACATGCTGCTCTATTTTTTTATTTATTTTTTTTTTTACTTTGCTACTTCCTTGGAGTTAATCTGTTATGAAAAATTACTTCCCTTATTTATTTTTAAATAACGGGAGTACAGAGACTCCCACACTACAGCCCTGTGCGGAGAACTGGCTGGGTATTTCATCACAGCGCTGAGAGCCTGAACGTCTGCTAACAGGCAGTTTTCCAGCTCACTGGCACAGGCACAAGTGAAAGCAGCACATTCATTTTGTGCAATTTGCTTTACCTTCCCACATGGAGTTGGTGCATGTAAAAGGCTGTTAAGTACTAAATTATTCCTTATCAAATCACCATCATCTGGAGTCATGATCAACACTAATTAAATTACTTTCACTGAACACGGCTCCAGCCTGCTGCCTCAACTGCGAGGTACATTTTATTTTGCTTACTGTACAGTCCTAGCAAGGTACAGGGCACACTGCTAGAAGGCATCTGTGCTGTAGTTTTAATTAAAGTTTACCTCACCTTCCTACCAGCTTTATAAGCTAGGGTAAAGTGTATCAAATCAAGTAGGTTAACACCTTCACTTCATTTAGAGAAAGCATTACAGACCAAAGTGATTTTATATTAGATCTTTATCTTAACTACAGCCAGAAAGATAATGTAGCTGTAAAATTTAAAGCCTTCCTCGGGCAGTCCCCTGACACAGTCACCATGCTAAGCTTTATCTGTAACTCCACTTTTAGAGGTAGAAAGGAAAAAAGATAGGCTGATAAAAATACTTACTGCTTTTTGGGGGCTTTCTTGAAGGCTACTTGCCCTTTCAGGACATGTCTTAAGTGTGGCTGAAGATGGCAGACTTATTTTAACAATACAATTTCAAACATTCAAAGCAGTTTTCATATCATCACTGAAACCCTCTGCCCGTCACTTCTGATTTTAGTGTGACACTCTTTCTATAGTGCACCTATTAAAAGAGAATTTAAACATACACTCTTTTGCTAAACTAGATTTTATATCATATTCTCAATCCTCTTTCTTTTGAGGAGAGCAGGGTTGCTTATTTATACAATCTAATTTTAGTGCAGCATACCAGCTACCAACACATTCATACTAACAAAATGACATTTTAAACAACCAGCTCCTTACCACTTCTTTCTTTCTGATGGTAAATTCATTTTACTTAACCCCAGAACAAGAGTCTCAACCCTATTAAAGTAAGGGGCTCTCTGCCTTAATAATGGTCTTATTAAACAGTGACCAAGGGCCAAGATTTCATCCCGAGTGATTACTTACAGATAACTACCTCCGAACTTGAAAGGTGAACAATCCCTACAACGTGTGTTTAGATGGATGGCTTCAACACCTCACCTCAACTACCACRCAAAGTCAGGCTTAGCGGTATCAGAAACAGACCCTTGCCCCACAGACCCTGACTGGAGCATCTCCAAAACTGACACACAGATATAAGGCAAGCATGACTGCTGCCATTTGTAGCAAATTGATGAAGGTATAATACATTACTGTATGCATATTCTCTGTGCATAAATATGTCTATTTATATCTGCAGTGTAAAAGGGCTTGCATATTATACATAATGTGCTGCTGTACAGACCTAGATTTTATACAGAGCCATAATGATTTCACCACAAAGTAAGCTCACATGTAACATGCAAAAACACAGGGTAGAACCTGCCATCCATCCTTCAGAAATGCTGTTCTACTTTGCTATCTGTCAACAGCYTAATCCCTTAACATTTTGTTCATAATAACACCCAAAGAATGAAGAACCACACCACTCAAATGAAGAACAATTTTATTAAGAATTCTGAAGTCAAAGGAGGAATTGGTTTGTCTCAGAGGAGTCTGATATGTACACTTTCTAGCCTGAAAAACAGAAAATGTACCACCTCTGTACAGACAAAACTGAATCTACTTCTTTTGAGAAAGTCCTGAAATGCACTGCATTAAGCAATGGCTTAAAATATTTTTCAATTCAAGAGATGATTATTCAAGATGAAGAAGAAATTAGGAATATGCTATATGAAATGGCAAGTCATTTCTCCTTTGAACAAAAACTAACGTTTTAACTTTCAAACTTCGGATTCCTGCCCAGAACACATGATAAAATCTTATTTCTGAGGAAGAATGGTTTTAAACATACTTTAAAAAGCCACAAAATATAACTGGTAATTCAGTGATGTTGGCTAATGGCAGGCAATGTTACTCAACTGACCAAAGAGACAAAGATGTCCTATCCACACTTGTGGGTCAAGAACATTTACTATATGGTATAAAATCAATCGACAGCAGTTGATTTTGTACCACACTTGCTCCTGATAGTGAACTCTGATGTCTCCTAATTAATACTATATTCACATGTATTACGTTTGAGGACTTTGAGTACCTGAAAAGAAAGAAACAGTAAGTCATGGCATAAACATGCTGTTTCTGAACTGTTTTTCAAATTTATGCTCTCAAAAATTTTTCTAAACACAATTCTGTAAATAAACTCCCTATTTTTTATCATAAATTGAGGCAAAATGGTTAATATGCAATCTAAGTTTTGAGAGATTTCTTGAACATACTTGAATATAGGGGACTTGACTCAACAGCAAGATGAAAAGACAGAAGATGTAAAAATACTTAAGTTGATACCACTGCAACTCCAGGTACTAGACTGACTGAGGTGAACCAAGATAGTMCTTAGTAAAATTTCAAATGCCAGAAGGAAAGGCCCCTGTACTGATAAAGGCAACACTGTCACACTTTAAATCTGTCTCTCGATACATACAGCAATGCAGCAGGCACTTCAGATACATCAGAGTCTCTCCAAGATTCTTTTCCAGTACATTTACTTCTGCCAAGYCCTCCCCTTCCCCCAACACACAAAAATCCATTACTAAAGGGTCTAATCTCAGCTATCAGCACAGAGTGCCTTTTATGGAGCCATTAAACCATTTCTCTTGTTTACAGTGCCTGAAGAAAGATGTGAATTATGTCTGTGACAAAACAGGCGATAACATTTCTAAACTGCTATCAAAATGCAAACTGAAATACACTTAAGGACAGGGACCCTAATTCATGTTTTTGCCATTTTCCTCACTCACTATAACTTAACAGCACTCACCTGATGATTCAAACAAATTATTTATGCTATAAGTACAACAGGTAGGCATTAGTAAAAAAAAAAATCTGCTTTTAAACAGTTTATTGAACAGTTCGTCAAAGAGCATAAAATGCTAGTTATGTCTTAGGTGATAGTAGTGACCTAGCTGCTCTTATCAGAAAACATTTTTAAAAAACCTAAGCACAATACTGTGAGTTCATGAGTCCTGAAATGCCTTATTTTTGCAACAGTCACCTTAACATTTGAATCATACATGCAGTATAGGTATTTGTTTACCTTAAGCAATGAGCTATGAAACTAAATACTTTATCTTTCTAGGTAGAAATGCCAGGCTTTATATATATTTTCCAAAGCAGTTTCAAAAGTGTGCTTTCAACTCATGAAACAATAGCCTTTTGCATTCTGGAAGGCATTTATTGATTATTTATTTCTAGATCATTATGATTTGAGCTTTAGGCCTTTGTAGACAGCTGCACTCTGAATTTCAACAATAAGAATCAGATTAAAGACATCAGGATGCCAAAGCATTGTGGTCTTTCAATTTCATTGTACTATACATTTTGATGAGAAGTTTTACTGGTCACTTTGAGATGCTCAGGAGTCATCAGAAGCAGGCACTCGACATAGCTGACCATTCATTCATACTCCAGAGGTTATTGTGCTGCAGCTGGATGAGGTATGCACCCTTGTATACTAACAGAACCTGAAATAAAAATATCATGTAGGAGAGGTGACAGATGAAGAGAGCTGGGACAGTAAAGGCTGGTAATCAAGAATTGCCATCTAAACTGTTCCCAATGATTTTGAATAAAAAGCCTATAAATACCTAAGACTGCTACAGCTGAAGACAGAAGTGACTGCAAGCATGAACGACTGAGGCAAGATCTGCAGTTGTTTTCACCCTACGTGATCTCTTGCAAAAAAACGTTTTGTTTCTGACCCCTGCAACAGCTGCAGAAATGAGCAAGACTYGAAGGCTGTGGACTGATTTAAAAGGGGCTGAAGAGATTACATCTAYACAGACTCCACCAGGTTCTTCAACCATTTATCTATCAAAGTCACCTCTATCAGATCTTAGCTGAGCTCCAGTCAACTGGATTTCATTTAGGTCCTGCTCTCTGCCAGATATTGGAAGAAGTTGGTGACAAATTGGATATCTGACACACAGATATGCATCATCACTGTGGTTTCAGAGACTATCCTGGCAGTTTATAGAAAAGCTGAACATAGACAAGAGACCTGAACTTTCACTACCTTACAAATGAAAGCTGCTAGCAAAGGAAAGGAGTGTGGGGATGGGAGGAGTCTATGCATTCCTGTCAAGTATCTTTTTGAAGAAATACATGATCTTGATATTATTCTCCATTTTACAGTTGCATCTAGAAAACTAGAACTCCTTCAAGATCCAGAATTTAGACCTAAAGACAGCTGGGCTCCATCTAGACTCACCAACAAGTGACCGCTCACCTGAAACAGTCTGCATGTGTGTTTGGGTATTGCTGTGTGCACACAGARTCAAATGAAAGTAAGCATACTGAATGTGCAAGCATGCCTCAGTAATGATACATTACATAYGGCCAAAATATGTGTAATACTGTAATAAAGAGCAGAAAGCTTTTTCCTCTTCAAATGGATATGTATAACTGGGKAGAAAATGGGTAAACAGCATGCAGAAGAAAGTAGCAACTCATAAATGTGTGAAAAAGCATTCAATAAAAAGCTAGTTCTTTCTTATGTGGTAACCTGCCTCTAACTCCAGAAAAGAAAATCTCCGGACAGCCCTTAACACAGAGAATGCTCTGCCACCCCTTGTCTCAGTGCTCTTTCCCAGAAAGTGGGACTTCATCATTGGGCAGCACTTGGCAAAACCGTTATATATGATTCCATCAATTCAGTCTTCGCCTTGGCTTCAGATCAGATCCTTCCAGCCCCTACTAGCTCAAAAGATAGAAACAGCATGGGACCTCATTTTTTGGAAGCTAGTTCTGAACGATGAGCCCAAGCACCAGCTTTCAAAGCCAACTGGCAAGAATAGAATACGTGGGCAAGATGGATCTATTTGAGAACCTTGTTTAACAAAAAGAAAATACCAGCTTTGAAGTAATCTGCCACCTTTACTGGAAAATATGCAACTACAAATGCACTTTAATAACAGTTAGAACTCACGCTGCAAAATGAAGCAAATTGCTTATTTTCTCTTCCAAACTAAAGCTTACAATACTGTGCATGTCAATTAATGGTCTACTTGAATCGCATGAAGGCTACGCAATAGAATAGCCTTTACAATCCTTAGGGGGTGGGAAAGGATGTGGGGGAAAGGTAAAGAATAAAAGACAGCCCAAAATTGTGGGATTTTTTCCTCAAAGCCTACATGGAATGTTCTCAGATGACATGGTATGAGAATAGAAAAAAAAAAATATTTTGAATTTGACTTAGGAAAAAGTAGCAAGTAGGTGAAAACAAACTGCAGCAAAAGCTGGAATTTATTTTTGTTTACTAACAAGGAGCTGCAAGATGGAAAATAACAGCCCATTTTCCTACAATTGATATTAGAAAATTCTGGACATTAAGATCTACAGTAATGCATCCATCTTAGCCAGCACTGTTTGCTAAAATAACTTGCTCTTGCTTTGGAGTGAGGTTTTTTCTTTCCTAATTTTTTAAGCAAAAAAGCATTACAGATTAATGACTAAAAGACAAAAAAAACCCGCATCAATGAAACTCAAATCTAAATTAATTGAATCACCTGTTAATCCCTAGATTRTGTTTATTCTCTATATTAAACATAATTTTCCCTATCCTGACTATGATCTGGCATTAGCATGAAGTCTTTGAGATTACCCCCTGAGACCAAAAAAAGTGTTGAAATAGAAAACAGAGAAGAGTTCACTGCATCTATAGCTCACCAAGTTTGCATCAGTATCCATCAGGCAGGTTATACAAAGGCATTTATACACAGGGAAAAGGTGACCAACAAAAACATCACTAAAATGCAGGCATATGCCATTTCCCTGCAGGACACCTTATTTGACAATTAAACATTATGGTCCTGCCCCTGTTCAGCAAACAAATTCTTCTAGGACCTTCTTCACAAAGGAAAGTAAGTGTCATTCTTTAGCTGGAATTTTCTACAGCTTGAGTGCTAAGACACTAAAAAATTCTGCCAGTATAGCTATTTCTGGACAGCTAACCCAAGATCCTCTTTCCATGACAGATGTAGCCTCCCCTGAGAGGTGGAGGGGTTCCCAGTTAGCGTGGGGGGAGGAAGCACAATATTAGAGGTTGTACCCATTCCGCTTAATAATTGGTTCACTTCTATAAATCCTCACTTTTAGTGCAAGATATCCCTGATTTGCTTGTCTATGCAGTTGCAATTTCTGAAATGCTCATTAGTTACTGAGGGTACACCTGCAGCCTTCTGACACTGGAAGTCCTGAAGGCACCGCTGAGATAATTCAGATATTTGTAGCCACTTCACTTCTCATTTCAAAGGACCATGTCAGTCAAAAATTTCACAGTATATTCACTGAGTATGCTCAATATAATAACAAGTAAAAAGCCCWCCCAAAAGGGTAAGCCACCGGACTGGGGGGTAGGGGAAGTAACTTTCAGTAAATATCAATAAAAGATAACCTGCTCACTAAAATGCAAAGGTAGAGCAATTCCAAGGCAAATTTTTCCAGAGGCTTCTAGTAAATACCTAGGTAAAGCACTATAGGTCCTTTGTCATAAACTGACAGTGTATTTGGGCAGCTGCTACCTGGCTGAACTGCCACACAGTATTAGAAAACTCTCTACTCTTCTACCCCCAAGCATGGAACAGTTTGGCACAATTTTGGTTAGCTGATCCCTCTTTGCCTCTATCCCCAAAAGATTTCCACTTTCCCATTAAGAATTGTCTGGAAGGTATTTTCAGGCAGCAGGAGCTGCTGTTACCAACACAGTTTCTCAGCCTCCAAAAGAAGCAATCCCACAGAAATGCTGTCACAGGCACTGTTTTATTCCGATTTATGTCCCCTTCCTGCAGTGCTCTCCTTCCTTTCCAGACAATTTACCTGTCCAGCTGTAGGAGACTCACAGCTGCAGGCAGTCGAGTGGAAAGTGCTGCCAGAGGGTCTCTGCCTCCTAGCAAGTACCTCCAGGGTAAAAGTGAACCTGCTGACAAATACTACGGGCCCTGGATTACTGGGAAGGATACARGGAAATTTGCAGAACATTGGTGGGAGGGAGAAGGGAAGGATTAAGCTAGGAGGAGTGAACTGGCTCACTTTGATGTCTGAGGAGAGCAGGTGAGGCAGGACGAAGAGCTCTCCCTGCCCCCAAAATAAACAGAGGCTTAGGGCTCTCTGGAGGAGGAAGCGGTAGCTTAATAAAATTAAACCAGATGGGTTCTGTAGCAATTGAACTAAAACACGTGGATATCTGAAGATGATTATAGGGAGGGAAAAAAAATTCCAAAGAATTTTTAATCCCTCTACATTGTATCTGCTACCTCCACGTCCACACAGAGAAGCAGAGCTGCTCTTCACCTCCATTTGCTTTGTTAAAATCCGGGGAGGAGATCGGGGCATTTGTTCCTACAGYTACTGATAATGTATCTGGCTCCAAAGGCTCCCAGGCACGGTGCAAAAAGAGGCAATCCACCTTTAGAGCTTCTGCTAAAGAGGAAGTTCTTAATGTAAAATCAAGCCTGGGAGAAAACTTAAATTGTATTCCTACCTGGGAATTATCAATAAAGTTAAATGCAAAGAGAAGAGCTGGCCACTATATCAGGGTCTGTGTGCTTTTCTGAGGACAGGATCTCCATTTGCAGCAATTTTCAAAATTTAATTTAAATTGTGAGAGGTAATGGCTAAGCATTGCGTAGTTTCCATTACTAAAATATCCAATAATGTCCCAGCATTTTACACATACACACACATACATACTTTCCACTTCAGGTAACTCTGCAGTCTGACATTTCAAGTCTGGATTTAAATASTTTTGTAGAAACAAAATTATGAAGAAAACTCTATAAACTATGACAAGCATTTTACCAAACATAACAATAAACTCCAAAATGAACAATTTTGTATTTTCTATTTATTGTTTTAAAGGTATTATCACCTTGATATTTAGGAAAGATGCCCATAGCAGAAAACAAACAGGAACTGATTCTGCCTCATTTCGCCTCTTACGGAAAAGTTTCAAGTTACATCAATATAATTATTATCCTTGTTGTTCTTTTCTGATGTACTCATGCAAAGAGCTAACAGCCCTCTATAAATGAGAGAGCCACCAATCTTGTTCTTGCAGCTGGACAAAATGTGAAAGAAACTGGATTTAATTGCTGGTTCTGCCACAATCCAAACAACAGGTGTCAGAAGGTTGATTCTAGTTTGAAGTAGCTCAGCCTCAGGAGCCTACCTTTAGAGACCTGTAACCAATGTGCCAGTTTGTGTCCCTATAAAAACAGGAATATCCTCATAATACAAGAGCATCTTAATAAAAGATTATCCTTAAGGATAATCATGCCTGTCAGATAACTACTCAAGTATATGCAAAAGTAAGTGAAAACAATAAATAATGAAATGGACTCCACACTGAGTGCTCTCTACCACGAATTAAAGAACTAATTTAAAAGATTATTTACAATTTGTTTTTATTTTAGCAGCTCTCAATGCTAGGCACTAAAACTGAACAAAACTGCATTTTGAGATTATTTTAAATTCAATTTTGCCTTTAATAATAAGTATATATTCATAAAACAACACTAACACTAACTCAGGGTAGCTAATGGGATGTTTGTTTACTTCATGTGGAGAAAGGGACTGTCACCACTCTAAATACATGTGCCCCCCATGCTTCAATGTTCAATTTTCACAAATGTTCACCAGTAATAACTCTAACAGATCGCTTTTACAAATCATTCAAGCAAGGCTGAAATCTAAATCTCTACTTCACTACTGCAAAACCTGCAGTCTCCAGTGGAAAAGGTGCAGGCCACTGAAATAAGTCAACAGTAAAATTCAGCTCACAATTTTTATCACTAATTCAACAGGGAAACAAAGAAGCCATTGTCAGAAGTGGTTATGTCTGGGAACATAAAGTCAAGACTATATTTAAGTAGGCCAATTTTCAAAGACTCTTAGCAAAGTGCTCTTTCTGGAGCCACTGGAAGCTTGACCACCTGCAACCAGGTGCTCATGCTCAGCACGGATATTTAAGGCTTCTGCTGCTACTTAAAGCATTCCTAATGTATGTGAGACTCGCTGAACACACATTACCAATACACTTGCTGATGCTTTCTGAAGCCAAGCATTCCTAAAGKTTTATGATTATTTTATAAGTGCATACAATCAGTAAGACTGACAATTACATGTTGTATTTCCTGTATGCACGTATACATTTATATCTATTCACACACACACACTGACTATATAGACTTGTCCTAATCCAGCTCCTAAATTCTAATGCAAAGTGCTTGAAACTTTTTGTATTTACAGAATACTGACACTTTAAAAAGTCCTTGCTGTCTACATTTCTCTTATTGTTTTGGCCATGTGAAAATTTTAACAGATTGTTAGTAAGGAAACATTGCATTCAGTTACAGCATGAAGACAGAGTATGAAAAAAGAACTAAACTGTTTATCTTTTCTAGGTATACATTATAAGCAGAAAGGAAACAGCCTTTGAGCGAAGAGGATCAAATTAGCAAGACTGGGAATTGTTTTTGCACATGTAATTTTTCAAATGTCCTTGATGACGACTCATAATATATAAATTCAAAGACAAAAACCTGGCCAGTCAGTAACCTTCCTATTCAGTGACTGCAGGACTCGGCAGTAAATGTCACTGCTAGAAAATATTTCACTACATTAACTTACTGGCAACCACATTTGCTGAATAAGTTCATAAACAGCCACAGGAAAAAAGACAACCAGAAATAAAGCTGCTAATGATTCACTCTTTTCTAACATGCATAATCCTCAGCTTACAGAAGAAATAGATATGTAAGAATAAAAATATCCTTTACTAAGACAGTTCACTTCTCCATTCACCTCATCAAGGTCATACTGGAATCCAGGAACTGGTAAGAGTAATGTCTTGAAGACAAAGAGAATGAAGAATAAGTGAAAGGAAAAGAAAAGAATCCATCTCAGGGAAAAGACGAGCACATGCCTTGATAAAATAATCAGTTTTCCATTTACAAGTTTAAGCTAGGTCTAGACCATTCCTAAAAAAAAAAAGGAATTCTAAATTTCAAAAGAAGTAATAAATATAAACATTTTTGCATATTTATCAGCTCATAAATGGCTTCACTGTAACTACTTCCTAGTACTGAAATGCACAGGACCAAAACAAAAGGACTTAGAACCTGAAACAAGGGCTATTTTTCCTGTAAGCTTACAGAGGGCTACCTCTGTCCTACATGACACAAATGTGTGTTAAGCATGTCAGTGCTTAACTGACGTCTTGAGGCGTTTCACTCTCTCCTCCTTTTTTTAACTGCTGTATCCCTTGAAAACTTCACAGCACTCTGTAGGAGAGCCTGATTTCTATCTCCAGTTGCTGAGGCAGCAAGCAGAAATAAAAAGATAAAAAAATTATACAGACCRCAAACACATTTTATGTAAAGAAACATATGTGATATATAGAAGTGGATGAACTCAGCTTGCAGACTGCCTCTTATTTTAGACCATTCCAGAGCTTATAGATTTTCAAATCAGTATTTACACTGCTCTTGAAATACAAAACTCATTTTGCAAAAACACTGCATGGAAAGGAGCTTTAGGAGAATAAGGGTTTTCTATCAAAATAGAATCACAAAGACCCTTCAGTCTGCCTTGCTTGGTTTCAGTATGAAAGTACAGCTAAAAGACGTTTATGCACATTTTAACACAACTGGAACTGAAAAGATGTTCTAATACATATACATACTCCTGATGAAATTAACAACTATCTGGTTTAAAACAGAAATAATGGTAGTGTTAAGAAAATACTGCCATGACCACAAGTTACAATGTGAAGATTGCTTGTATTTCCACAGATGAGACCTTCACAGAAGGAAGGAGGGGAGGCTTCCTCAGGGAGGAAATAGAAGGTTTTTTCAAAACTGAGAATTCAASATTTTGAATAAAATATGTTTAATGTTTTTGTTTTCATGTAAACAGCCGTTAGGAAGTGACCTGACAGCCTTAAGAAATTACCATTTGAAAGGAAAAAGGTCTACATGCTTCATCTTTGATCTAGGAGACAGATTTATCACAGGACAGGATGACTGAAGTTTATTCATTAGCTGATAACCTTCACATGCAACCCAAGCCTTTAATCTGCAATAAAGCAGCAAACAAGGACGGGGCTCTAAGGAAAAGAAACTAACTCAGCTTGGATGAGCAGGGACATGGCAGTGGAAGGGCAGTGGGCAGACAGGGGCACAAAACCCCACAGGAAGAGCCCTGTCCAGCTGCCTGGCCTCCCCCATGCCCACGCTGCTGGAGACCATCAGCTTCAGATTGGTCCTGGGAAGTTAAACCAGTCTGCATGAGGTGTCTGCTGTCTCTGTGGATGCCCAGAGGTACCTTTCCATTAGCAATAAAATTCACATCACAGCCTGCTGGGCACTCTGAAAGAAAGCTTCTGCTTTAGAAGTTTTAAAAATCAAAAGCTATGTTCTTGATGGGGGTCTTCTAATTTGTTTCACAGGGCTACTGCCACAACAAGTATTTACATAATCTGTGAGACACTACCACTACTACGATCCAGGAGAATCTTAAATATTTGCACCTTCAAAGCTGGAAATTTAGTATAAAAATACAAGCAGATAAGCAAATAAACAGAAACTGCTTATTAAAATCAAAGCAAGCCCACAAATTCTCTCCTATTAAGATCACAAGTTAAAGGCATTACGGTCAACACTCTCCCTCATGGTAAAACTTTTTCAAGAATCAAATCTTAAAATTATGGTCACAACTATATGGCAGATTTAAATATTTCCAAAAATCTTCTAGAGGAAAGAAAACCAGAACCCTTATTAGCACAGGCTAATGCCCATCAATGAGCTACAAAATGTGTTTTCTTAAAGACACCAAATCCTAATTTCTTTTGAATGTGAGCTAAGAAAAAAAAGTAGGAAAAGAAAAAAGAAAGTTAACAGGTGGTAACCGTTTCAGTCCGGCTTTAAACAAAGGAAACAATTGCTCAGGGATACAATGAAAGAAGCAAGGCTATCTAAGGCAACTATGAAGGGAGATAAGGTGGTCAGCATCGACTCCTCAGTCTGACCTCTCCAGCTCTTACAACAGCAATTGCATTGGACTGTCTTTGTAAAATGCTTTTGAGATCTCCAGATAAGTGATCATTAAGAAAGCTGTGTATCTCACAGCAGAGTGATACATGCATTTCTGTACCTACTTCAAACCAGAAACAAAGATGTTAAGCAACATGCCCAAGGTCATGCAAAGCTAAAGGCAGGAACAAACCACAGAGCCCCGACTCTCACAGCCCTTAAGAAAGAATCCATCACAGCCAGGCATGCACTAAAAGAAGTAAGCAAATGTCTCTGTATTTGACAACATCTGACCTATGGAAGGAAGTAGTTTCAAGAGAAGTGGCAAGAAACAAAACACAGCTGCAGCGAAAGCCCTACCAGGGAATAGCTCAGCACCAGGAATAAGTAGCACCACCTTGCAGGATATTTGTCAGACTGCCTGCTGTAGCACCACACTTGCAGAGCTACACTCAGGGAAAAGGTTATTCCAGACACACAGACTCTAAATAAAGGCAAAATAAAATAAAATAAAATAAATCTCAGAAAAAAAAAGCAAAGCTGAAAAGATGCTGGTGTGTGCAACTTGCCACAACCAAAACGCTACCAACTGTAATTTCTAGAACATTGTGCACTACCAAGACATGACTACCAGCTGCCTATGAAGTGAATCATCACATTAAAAAAACGACATTTTTTTTTTAGTCCACGAAAATCTTTTCTAGAAGCTGCAAAATTAAACTATTCTGCATCAAAACCAAAACTAATTCCAGTAAATATACCTCATTTTGACTTCAGTAGACCTGTCAGAACTCCTAGTATTCTGGTGTTTTCTACTTTTATTGTATGTGGTTTCTTCCCCAAAACATGTCAAAATAAGGGAAAATTAACCTATGTCAATTCCTCACCAGCTCTTGCCATACTAAAGCAAGCAGAAAATGCTCTTCTAATTCTGAAATTCACTTTTGAAATTTAAATCACAGAAAGAAAGACAAGAAAATAAACCAAAAGAAGCATTTTTTAATGTGGTAATGTAAAAAAAAAAGAATTCCTTTGAATGCTGCAAATATATAAATAAATATTAAAGCTTTTCCTCATTTAAACTGCATTTGGAATATCCTACATCATTACTTAAAATGACAGAAGAATACAGCTACCTGAAGCCTATGTAAAGAATCTCTCTTTAACAGGCTTTTAAAGATTGAAGCAGAGCATCTAAAAAGCACATCCCTGAATAATTTAAGATTCCTGGCATCTACATTGAAAGCGCCCCTTTACTAAACCTGGAGGAACAAAAAAAGAGGTAAGAGAAAGAATAAAGGTCATGCAAGATCAGTGACAAAATCACTACTAAAAAAAGTATTTTTTTCTATCTTAAAGTTTAATCAGACATGGAGAAGCATGGATTTTTACAGCCAGCCCTTCCCATTTACTGTCAATAGATGTGGTCTAATACTAACATTTACCCCTTGGCAGTGGTAAGGTAAGGCTGTGATGATCTCGGAAACAATACAGGAACAAAATAAACAAGAATGAAGGAAACTGATCAAGAAGGTGAAGCACAAGACAAATCCTCATTAACAGAAACTTCGTAGCAAATAAAAGCCAAAATCTAGAATTTATCATTAATTTTAAACACATAACTAACACTTCAGGGCAAAAGAAAAAAAAAAGACAACTCTGAAAAAGTAGATCCATGCAAATACATATTATTAAAACAAAATAAATCATGATTATACTATTAAGACACCAGGCAATCAAGTTTGGTGCCGAGTAATCCCCATTCATAACCAACTGTACCAAGGTCGCGTTGCAATTCAGTGTTTTGTTGACAATACCAAGTTTTCTTTGCCAACTACATCTTTTAAACATCAGCAAATCCTACCTACTTCCTCTTGTGTCTGTCACAGAAACCATCCAAACAATGGGAGCAAGTAATCTTCACCTCAACAGCTATTGACTTCGAGCAAACTGAACAATTTATTCATTTTTGCTCCTGGAGTGGAAAGCCCTTGCTGTTCTACAGTATCTGAAAGCCTTGCCACTGATTACAACCAGTTCAGGATCTGGCTCCTCCTCAGTATATGAAAATGGAGTTGAAACAATAGGAAACCTTATCTGAGGAAGTTAACACAGGTCACCCTTCTCCAAATGTGAATACTGACTCTACATGGAGGGAAAACCAGCTTAATTAGGTTTTATGAATTGAATAAGAATTAGGAAAAAGTGTCACATGCAGAATGTTGATTAAAAAAACCACACCAAAACATTCACCTTTTTAGAGCAAACAGATTTTTTACATCTTTGCTTTACACAACTTTTTATGTTATTGTTAAAGAATAGTCATTGAATATTCAGCAAACGAGTGAACTGTATTATAGAAGCAAATTTAGAAAGAGACAAAACCAATCTGCCTAAAACAGAATTTTTCGGAAAAAGCCTGTAGAAGATTCCTCACTCTTTCTGTGGAACTTTTATTTCTTGTGAGAATGAAACTGAAAAACTAAGAAAATGACACTATTTAATATGCAATTCAATATTTTTCCAGTATAATTTCAAACAAAAAAAATCTTTTTTATACACATTGTTGTCTCTTAGAAATCAAGAATTTCAGTGCCCAAAGAAAGTAGAAAGGTACAAGAAACCAAACTGTGTTTTGTTCTTCAAATTTCAGCCAAACAAGCTARTTGTTATCTGCTCTAAATTCCACTCACTCTAAATAAAATTACAAAAAGATTCTTTGTGATAGATATGCCAAGCTAAAAAATATTTAATAAAAGGTAAGAGAAGATGGGACTATGATGACAAAAAAGTGAGGCTTGAGGCTGCAGTAAGTAAGAATTACTAAGATTCTTATGGTAGGAAGGGCCTCTTTCCAGAAGACGTAAAGGAGTAATAAAACAAATTTTACTTTTAAACAGCTTAAATCTTGACATGCTGGGTCCTTAGCTAACAGAAATGTGCGTAATTCCAATAACGTCAATAATACCACATGAAGTTATGCTGGCTGTTGATCTCACCCATAATATCTAAAGCCCACACCTAACTATAAATACACATATTATGTTTGCTTTTCAAAAACTGATTGAAGTTTAATAGCAAGTCATAATTGAAATATTCATGGTCCCAAGCTAGCTTTGAAGTTAAATCCCCGAGTGGACAAAGCGGACTGTATATCTAATCTAAACTAAATGTTTCCCCTAGTTACTAATACCAGTGCAGTTTCACTAGTTAAAATCATTATTACAGAAAATAAAGGCAAAAGCCACAGCACTTTAAGGGGCATTTAATCCTGCTCAGTGCTAGGACACAGCACATGATCTTGGCATATCAGCTCCTCTACTATCTTCTACATCTTGCTTCAAGAGCTGATTTCTTCAGACCRCCAACCTGGTGATTTCTAGGTAAGGAAATTTTAACCACGCTCTTCCAAAACTGCCACTGTTACTGAAGCTTCTTAAGTCTCCTTTTAATGTTTCAATTTAACAGCACAGATCTGTCTTGGCTTTGAAGCCCCTTTCTCAAGCAATGAAACKGTAAATAAAATGTCATTATTTTTTCTACCTGGACTGCAGATTGTAACTATTTCATTGTTTCACTTCAGTTTTCTTTACACACTTTGCACATCACATACACACTACACACCCCTATCTATACCCAGCTCCATAAATGAAATTTCTGTAGCAAAGCACAGTTTAGTTTAGATGCCTTTAAACTAAAGTGGCTGTGACCCCCTTCATCGGTATACACTTCTGTCCTTCTTCATTTTTGCCTCAATTAAATGTATTAAACACTAAATCTATGACAGTTTGTCTATTCTCTCCCATGTAAAAATAAAAATTAAAATTAAAATAAATAAAATAAATTTAAGTAGATTTAAAAAAAAGGAAATCAAGTGCTTCTGCCAGACTGCTGCCAGTAATGGGCTCAATACTGCACAGTTATAGACTATATAGAGCAAGTCATTATAATGGAGTTTGAAGGCAGGCTTGGATCTAGAGAAAACAGTCACAATTGTGCTACTTCTGCAGCAGTAATTTCCCCATGGCTTTGGTTATGTTGATCTCCRTTCCTGTTTTGCAGAGCCCACAGCTACATACATTATATCCAAGTATATGTCTGAAACTCCATAACCTTTGCCAGAGTAACTCTCCAGGAAGCTCTCCTGACCTTTACTTAAGATAAAGAAACCAACTGAAATGAAGAAATAAATGTTCCTTTGATAATACTGTGTAAGCTGTGGCTAAGGAACTTTGAAACACAACAGCATTAATAAAATAGCCATATTAGGAGAATTTCTTTATCACCAAAAGCAGTGGCCAGCTTCAATAGGGCTTTTCATAGTCCACAAATTATTTTCCAAGAATCATTGACTTGTTTTGTAACGATAATTGTGGGTTAATAGAAGCCCCAGTTGAACTTTGTACTCTTACACAAAGGCAWATGCATGAATGACTATATTTGGACACAGATCCATATGTAAAGTAACACATCTGATTTTCAATGTATAGATTGTTCTCTCTTTTGTATTATAATTTAATTTAAAAAAAGTCATTGAGGGCAGAGGTAAAAAAAACCACCTCTCTTATAAAAGGCAATTTTTAAAGTTTAAAAGTGACCACGATTGTTCGCTAGCATAAGTACAGGAACTTTGAGAGAAAAACTAATTTAAATTGTTGCTGTGCAGGGATACTATTCTGCACAGCAACCATTCCAGGGGATTAAAAAAAAAGTGGGCTTTTTTTTGCCTCACAAAATGCTGTTATGAATACTCTCAATGAATTCTTCTTAAAACAGCTACTTAATAACTGGAAAAATAATCTAAAAGATTTATAGGAAAATTCAGTAAGTGTGATTTTTTTTTTTGTTTCAAGACAATTTAAATGCAACTCTTCCTAATCTCTCTTTATTAATCTTAATATTTCAGTATGTGAATGCTGTGTTTAACAGCTATCTGGTTTAGTGAACTGCAATAATTCACTCCAATAGGATAAACTATTTAAGTTATTTAGCAAAATGGAAAAGCTACCATGTGCTCTGCTACAATCAGCAGACACTGTTTAGAACAGACCTCTGATGACAGGAGAAGCCTTGCCATGAATAAYACAACTACAAAAAGAAGCTCCAAGAAGCCTGTGACTGTCAGATGTTTCTCATGCTATGCCCTTGCAATCACCCAATACCACAGAACGTCAGGTACAGCAAAATGGAGCCAGCATTTAACAGAATAGGAGCATTTTAATAGGTGAAGGCAAGAGTTGAGGAGTACAGGCTGATAAAAACAAGTTTAGACTCTTGTTAAGTAAGTAGAAAACAATGCAAAGCACCCAGCTTAACATAACTCCTGTTTTCACCAATTAACTCAAAGGAAAACACTGTTTGAGCAAGAAAATGCCACATGCTAAGACAACTTCAGAATGCTTCAGCTGTGGCTGTATTTGACTGATTACGTGGAGAATTTTATTTATTCACTCATACACAAAATKTGTTGAGCAGCCTGACTTCTGCTCAGCATAGATGCATCCTCTGTCCCACAGTATCTGATCTGTACCGGCTAAAAAGCTCCTCTGCACACTCTACAGACAAAGAAACTCCTTCCACCTCCACAACCTAAGTTTTTCCGTGCATCCCTGGGGCTGTGGGTGGAAATGACAGGGAAGGGCCCCGTGCTAAAGGTTATACCTTCAGCCCAAAGAAGTTCTTTTGGCTGCACATCAAAATGCCACTTGCTTTATCTAGTCATCACACTGATGTCACCGATCAGCAAAAGGAGCTATCACATGACCRCAGATGACAAAATAAATAACAAATATGAAGATGCAGATATAAATATACAAATATGTATATTTCAAGAAAGTGATGATTTGTAGTATACTTACAACTTTCAGCCTGATAGTCTGGCACAAACTGCTCATCATTGTCAGGTACCTGAGCTGAAGAAAGGAAAACAAAAACAAAACAAACAAAAACCAAGAATTAAAATAAGCCATTAAAGCATAAATAAAGACTCTTGTGCTTAATTTAAAGCACAGTCAAATTTAAAATTATGATTTTTTGTTTCTTCATTGTTGGGTATGAAAATCAGGCAAGCGCATCATTTTAATATCAGATAAGCCCTGGGGTGAATCTGTGTGGTGCAGTGTGAGTCCAGAGAAGTCCCGGCACAGAACAATGGGAATGGGAGGATGTAGGGACTCACTGGCCCTGCCTCACTCCCTGTACCAGGATCTGGACCTACCAAGCCACTGGTAAAACTCATCAGTGCTTATTTTCAAAATATCTGCACATCAAGACCACATAAAACCAAATCCCACTGATTAACACCAATGCTTCTTTAACCTGAATCTACACACCTTCAGCTTACTTAAAAGTGATTCCAATTGTTTGTGGCAGTCAGCCAACACAGTAGGGATTTTCTGTTACTGKTTTAAATATTCAAAAAGAGCTATTTTACAAGACCACAGAATTCCTGGTTCAATGACAACATTTCAGGCATCAAAAAAGATTTACTTAAAACAAAAATCACAATTAATATCCATTTGCCTTTAGTAAGATTGTCTTTGCTTTTAGGAAAGTTCTATCACAAACCTGAGCTATTAAATACAATCATTTCACGGTCTGCTGATAGATAATTTTGCTCCTCTGGTACCACATTTCCTTTTCGTTGTATATCTAAGACATTATCCATCTCTCAAACTGTGTGGTAAACTCATTTAAACCATTTAAGCTGAAATAGCACTAAACGTTTATTATAGATGAATACATTCAAATAACTGCAGAACATTACACAGAAGCGGCATCCTCGGAGCATGACTGTTTCTGGTACACCAAGAGAGATCCAGCTTATCTTCTCTTAACTTTGTCATCTTTTCCTCAACATCCGCACTAACTGGAATCACCGCAGCAAAGCTGCATAAAATTCCTGTTTAAAAATACTTTCCACAGTTCTTGTCCAAATACAAGCAAATAATTCATATAATCTTAATTAAAAGTTAACATCTGCCATGATCTGCTTACCCAATATGATTGGAAAGGTAAATGCTGCTTATATAATCTTTTATCGAAACTGTGACTATCAAATGTTCTCAAATACATTAATCGATAAAATGTGACTTTCGTGCCCTTCAGAACACTTTCTAGTATAGGAAATGCATATTCCCCATTATATATGTGCAATTTATACTAGTTTTTGTATAATGTGTTTGAATTAAAAAGATATATTTAATTAAAATTACTCACTATTATTTTGAATGTGCATTACAGTGCTCTTCATGGACCAGATCTCCACTCCTTTACTCAGGAAATATTTCTAATGAGTTAACTGGAAGTTTTTTTCCTGGGTAAAGAGTTCAGAATCAGGCTCATAACACTGAAAAATTATTTGCTCTGGGTTTTAAAATAAAATTAAAATCCTACTGTCTTAATTGCAGCAAATACCCCTTAAAAACAAATGACCTTGGAAATGTGCAAATACATATTTGAAAAGAAGTGTGAGATAAATACACTAAGTGTAATTAGTCTTACTTTGGAAAAAAAAAACATAGCTACTGTTGCTTTGTTGTTCAGGTTTCTAATTTAAAAAAAACTGAACAAAATCAAACCTGACAGTAACTCATCCTTTTATAATAAAGCAGTGCCTCTGAGGACATATTGGCTCCTTGAAGTTTGGAGTTGTATAAAACACTACCAACCCAAATATACTCAGTATTTTGATCTATTCAATTTCTCTTTCTTCTAGAGAAACCACACAAGTTTTACCAAGAATGAACTCAGGAACAGAATGAGCCCAAATACTAACACTGCACAATTTCTGACATTACATGCAATTGACTACACGTGAATGTTTGGCATTTTCCTTACAAAAATGCCAACAATTTGATTGTCACAGAAAAATCTGATTATGAAATCAAAGTCTTCTACTTATAAATCAGTACCTAAGATTTCTAATAAGTTCACTTGTTTTTGAAGCATCTGTGAGTAAATTCAGAGTTAAAGTAATTGAATCAAGTAACTTGTTTACAGAAGACACATCCCACACATTTTTCTTAAGCCACACATCWTTTTCAAATGCAGCAGGGAGACTAGCAGAATTAATTTTTTAACATGCACCTGCATTTCATATATACATGTATATGTAGATATATATATATAAATTTGTGAATCTAGGATATCTTTAAAAGCCTCAAAAAAACCAAAACTCTCTTCTGTTTAAATAAAAAGGTGACATTTAGTGGTTGCAGAGCAGGGATAGAAATCTCATAAAACTTTCCAGAGAGCATCCTCTGTGCACTGGAAAGCTTCACCAGTGCTTCATTCTAGTTTTATCAGCCTAATTTGACTTAATCCAGAAAAAAATCGGTTGTAGACATTTATGTATATATCAGTAAGTAAGGTCCTCTTTTTTCCCCAGCCATAGTACTCTATGAAAAAAAATAAAATGTATCTGGTTGAACTGTCATAGAAATGACTACATTACTGCCATTACCACTGATTTGCTCTTGTTTATGGAGTAAACAAGAATAATGTACTTTATTCATGGATCCCCAAAATTTATGAAGGTGTATTTAATAGAGACGGAGCGCATCATTTTATCGGCACTCTAGAAACAGGTGGAGACTAAGCTGTCAAAATTTACTTTAAATGCAGTATTAACATAGCCCTAAAAGCCTGTGTAGAGAAAGGAACAATGCAAGTTAAAGAGTATTTAAAACCCTTCCAAATATAAATGTAACAAATAACAGCAACCAAAACATTCAAACTAGGAACATGCATTTCCAACTGGAATGCAAATTTAGTAGCATCAGTACTTTAGAAATGAGCCCATAAGCCTATATGGAGAAATTAAAAGGACCTGCTAACTGGTGGAAATGAGTACTTATTTCTTTCACTTAATCTGATTTTATTCCTAAACAAGCAAAACTGAAACTTGCATATGCTCATACTGCTGAAATGCAAGCACTCATCATCATTCAGAGACTCCTTCCACCAGCATCTCGCTGTGAGATGCTGCATCATTGGGATACATCATCCCATCGCTCAAGCAGAGGGGGGCTTTTGTACCTGGATTTTGGATAATTGCAGGTAGATTTTGCAGCAAGTTAAATAGGCAGGTAAAGACACTTCAACATGAATGTCGAAAGGAAAATGTAACTTGCAGCGCCACAACCGTCTACACAATCATATACATAGGCCATTAATTTCCTCTGCAACTTACAAGGCCGCAATAAAAGCTTCTGTTAACATACACAAGACACAACGCAGAAATCAGCAAAACTTTTTTTTTTTACTTTGCCATTCAGAGGGAAATTGAAAAAAGATATCTGAAATGAACACCCATCTGAATGAGAACATTTTCTTGAGCTACTTAATTATGGGGGTCTGAGAAGGCAAGTATATTCCAAAAGACTGATAAAAGGTTTTGAAGGATATTAAGCACGTGGCGTTTACTGCTTACAGCAGAAGCAGCTACATGAGTTCATTCCACATTCAGAGCCATCAAGACTCAGACTCCTGAAGCAGACAACATCTGCAGCATAAGCTATCCAACTCAGCCTAGAATATTACCAAAAGTTTTTTTTTCCTTCTGACTATAGCTATAATGTCTCAAGAGGACTTGGAAAGCATGCAGAAATTTAAATGACGATCTTGAAGATGTTATCAGTTTAGGTTTTGCAGTTTCGCTACCTACTGAGATATGCAAACATTCACAGCACAAAAATACTTAAYGCTTGTTTGTAGTTTTCAAAGCTTTAAACACTCTTTGAAAGGCTGAACTGACAGCTTATTTTGCAAAGGGAAAGCAATTTGGAGGGAAAAAAAAGTTTAGAACTCGGGCCTGTTAGCTTGCTTTCATTGCAAGTAAACAAAAAGTTGCCATTAACAAGCATCCAGGACAAAAGGAGTTAATATTTAATTAAAACCAGCTCTATCCACTGCAACAATGACCTGGAGCCAAACAAGGCAGAAGATGTATGAGTCATTCTTTCTGCCAGTGAATGAGACAGCTGATCTCCGAAGCAATTCCTCAAGACAAGCAGTCAGAACTGGAGTTCTGCCTCCATTCACAAAAACACAGTCCAGCATGAACCATGTGGCCCCAACCACAAGCTTTTCATGTCACACCCTTCCAGAAAGCTACAGCAAAGTAAACTTGAACTTTAGGCATAAACACAGTGATTTCACTGCTTTGTCTCAAGATGCAGCACAGACCTGCTGAGGAACGTTATTTAATAAATGAAAAGTTAGGCAAACTAAAAAGGGCTTAAACTTAACTCTTCCTTCTCTCACTCACAAACTGCTTCCAAAAGCTCAGCTGCGCTCCAGAAAAAGGTGTTCTTGTTAAAAAAAAAAAAAAAACAAACTGGAAACTGTCCAGAAAAACAAGAAGCTGAAAATGCTTCACTTAAAACTTTATTTTGGGTAGCAGAACACTTCCTGCGGTACTGTGTGCTCTGACCTCATGCTTCACTTTAAGAGCGAAGAGCAATTAGTTTTAAAATATCCATCATTTATTCAAAGTGGCAAAAGAAATTGAAATTGACAGGAAATTCTATATGAGCAGTAGTATTTTGGCCTCAGCTAAAATAAGACTTTAGGCCTCAACAGTAATGGATCTATTGAGTTTTCTTTGATTCATTGTCAGTTCTGAATATGTGAAAGACTGGTTAAATTGTAAGTATTCCTGCAAGAGCTGGGGTGGGGGGTGTTGGTTGGTGGCTGTACTTTTTCCACGGGAACAACTATTTCTAACAAAGAAGCATTGGGAAGGTAAAACAGTGATAAATTTCAAGATGGTAAAAAAAATTATTACCCATAAGCACTGGATTTGCTGTCAAAACAAACTCAAACCCTTTTTACATAACGGGAGATGCTCTGACTAATAAACTTAAATGCACTTCAAAACTAGTTCCAGATCTCAAAATTCTTCCTTATGTGAATAATCCCTAGGAATATGAAGATGGGTTTGCAGAATCTGCTCTTCATTTGCTGCTATACTAAAAATGAGGAAAAAAGTTAGTTTTAAAAGGAGTTCTCACATTTAGTATTTTGCTACATGCCTCACAATTAGCAAAACCCTGTCTGCATTTGAAAATTATGATTTTGAGTAAAATTATTTGCTTTACTAGCAAACAAGAAAAACATGAAAAAGTTTATTACTACGCAGACTTTCAGACTTGCAGATTTTTGGTGGGTTTATTTCTGTTGGATTTCTATTTTAATAACATCCCTTGACTTCCTTTTTGCCTAATCTAACTGTTCTTTTTTTGTGCAGATATTTATGATCATGAGCTGTATTAGAAAATCAAATCTATCAGATCACTAGAGTTCACAAAAAAAAAAAAAGAGATATTCTCTGTATTACAAACTGGAAGTGTTTTCACTTTTTTTAAGAGTGTTTGTTCCTCTCAGGCAGATTTCAGTCATGGAGGTACTAAATTACAATTTCTTGACTCTTACTGCTCTTATAAAAATGTGGATAGTTCTTGAACGTGGCTACATACCATCTGCCTTACACTGGCTAAATGTTACAACTTTTTGGCAGAAAAAAAGCTAGTTAGTCAGATTAAACAAAGCCACTTTAACTAGACTAATATTTGAAGATCCAGTACTCTCAAAAGCAATCCTTCAAGACCTAGAAACTATTTCCTTTCACACCTCCTCATTCAAGAAACAAGCTACAAGTCAACGCTTGCTTAGACATCACTGCAACAGTGGTGGGACCTTCACATCAGGAGAACAGAGGGAAGAAACTTATTTCCTCAAGTTCATTCCAAAGTTGGCCAATAATTGTTTGAGAGAAATTGCTTACTTTCAGATACTAAGTGGCTTTTGAATACCACTAGCTGAAGAAGCCATCCCCTCAATTTAGCAGAGTTGCGGTAGAGGCACGAACCCGTTACCTGTAGCTGTTATTTCAAACCCCTTTCTGTTTACTTAATCTTTTTGTATATTTTTCAAATCACACAAAGAATGTTATATTTTAGTTTTTAGTACATTGCCATCTGAGAAGCTTATATTAACTTGCTCCAAGAAGAAGATCTAGTGCATAAATTTATTATCTGTCTTCGCTTGGGATGCCTTTTATGTATCTTAAACAAGCTGTAGGAGAAATTAGTGTCTAAATAATATTTAAAAAAAAATCAGTGTTCTTTGTTAATCTAGTAGTCCCCAAAACCAAATGCTTTCACCATAGAAAGGAGACACTAACTCACTCACTAACAATTTGTTCTCTCTACATTTTTTTCCACAGCAAGTAGGTAGAGTTACCATGACAAGATAACATTAGATTAATATTTTAACCACTTTTTTCAAGTCACTGAACAATTGCTACCTGACAGAACCAATCTGATTCCAAACACATGGAATCAATAAAGTCATTTTATAGTATTATCATGTCAAAATGTTGCCACTGAGTTATTTAAATATACAAGATAAAATCCAAATAATATTTGTCTTGGTTAGCAATAGGCAAGTTTAACTATTTCAAGGTTGAACATTGAAAAAATTATTAAAGGCTGCCCATTTTCAATTTCTAGCATGAGAAAACTCTTTTACTCTATTTTCTGTCTTGCATAACAATTGACACAGGGCAATCTTAGAGTTGTTTTACATCAAAATAATTTAGAGTCTTTCTTACATATATAATACTACACAGAGTAAGAAGTAAAACTCATTTCCATAAAAATCTACTATGCAGCTAGTGGAATACATTTGTGAGCTCTCTGTAAGTAGTATTCAGCTTGTTAATTATGTAGTAATAAAATATTAAACAGGTTACACAAATTGTTTACATTCGGATTAATTGTTTAATACAAGTGAACCTCCCACCATTTTCAAGAGGAAAAGAATACATATCTTTTCTGTTTACTTGTTTACCACCAACTTGTCACAGGTGATACTAACTGTAAAAATCTTCAGGCTAAAATATGTTATGCAGTAAGAACAGCTTCAAGAAAAGCAAAACAAAGAAAAATCCACAAGCATTATTCTGGTATGTCATAAAATGCAACTCACTTTCTTCTCCTAACTAATAAGTAGATTTTTGACCTGGTTACTCCCCAGTGAGGATCTGAACTTGTAGGAGAAACCTGGTCAGCTGCCACTGCTTTTCTTAAAAAGGGTCAAGATGTTTTAAAATTTCATGGTCATTTCCCTGGCTCCAGAGCATTATGAAAAGAAATATGTAAACAGTACTGATGCTGCCAAATTGGCAGACTTCTAGCCTTGGAAGGTCCAGAAGAACATAAATGGACACATCTAGCAATGGGTAAACAAGTCTGATTTCAAAATCTGTTTCTTGGCTAAGCTCATCCACATAGACATTTGAGCAGAGCTACAATGTCCTCAAACATTAGCATATTATAAAGAGTAACAGAAGTTGTTAAGGGTGTTTTTTAATTTTTTTCCATAAAACTTTGGGATCAAGCTAATAGTTCACTATTTGATGTTGTCATCTAAACTTTTTATTTCAGTTTTAGTTTAGCCTTATGAAATGCTGTGCACAGTTTGTTTCATGAAACAGCTCAAACCACGGCATGGCCCGAAACAGAGATCTCTTAAAGTATTTCTAGAACACTAAAAAACCTGTAATATTTATTTGAAATATAGTGCGGACAAATAGTGTTATTTAGGTTTATTTCTTCCTGCTATGTA